>JAWWEE010000122.1:31409681-31444894 GCA_035221455.1 Xenops minutus | reverse complement strand
CCCCCCCCCCCAGAAAAGGAAAAAGAAAAAGGTTACCTAGCAGGCTCTGTTCTTAGAGTGAAACTAATGTTTGTTGCCATAGCCACAGTGCACAGCATTGAGGTACTCCTACTACCAGGCTAGCTTGTTATCCACACCAGGCACTTCTATCATGTTCTAAAATGCTGATACCCAGAACACAGAGATGAACAGACTTTTATGGAAAGACTACTGGGATAACTTTTATTAACAATGGAAGGAACAAAGTAAGTTGTGATTTAAAGCAAATCTCTTCAGCTCCTCCAACCTCCTGGTTATGATACAATTCACAAAAGCAGTGCATATGGAGAGAGTCAGAGCAAATACAGCTATTGGCTTCAGTACTGGTAGCTCTACTAAAGGATCTGTCGGTCATTTCCATTTTCCTTTCACAGTATTTTGGCTCTGTTTACTACATAAAAGGTGATCTAAGTGTACTGGGTGATGGAGCTTTACTGAAGTTCCATCAGTTCTTTACATCAGTTCTTCACTTCTTTACTGAAGAGCTAAGAACTGAAAGGGACATTTCTTCAGTGCAACAGTAAGCAGAATACCTCCCCTGGCAAGGACTTTTACCTTAAATCACATTAGGTGTGTTAATCTATCTACTTAGAGAGCATCTTGATTGCTAATTACGCTACTTTGCACTGCCCTCTCTTTTATCTGCCATCAGTGAAGTAATAACAGCTCCAGTCTTTTATTTTACAAAGTCACTTAGAAACACAGTAGCAGCATTACTCTCCAAAATTTAGAATAAACTAGTAAACCCATGTACATCACAGTTGAAGTAATTTTAACAATTTTCTCCAAAAGACTTTATAGGTCCCTGATCAAGTTACGTGAAATACAGAGTTAGACTCTGTAAGGAGAATGTGGTGACAGCAATCAGAGCTCTTGAAGGAACATACAGAACAGCTTTTGCCAGCCCTTCCCAGGCAAACAAATTCAGATGTAACAAGAACCCTACTTCCTCTACTGTCATTTTATATACACAAGGAAATTCAGTTGCAATTCAAATGTTCTCTACTGCTTTCCTTTTTTTTTTTTTTTGTTGTTGTTGTTTTGGTTTTGTGGTGTTTTTTTCTAGACTCATTCCCTTAGAAGTTTCATTGTCAGCCACTTTTGCTGGAGAACACAGGTATACTTACCATAAGGGGATCTTCATCTCTTAATACCAGTAATGGAAGTACCTAAGGTTCTGCCAAAATATTCAGTCCACCCTTTCTTCTCAAGGAATCATTTTAATTATTTTCTTCCTGTCACAGACTCAAACTTCTGAACAAAGTCTGATTTGTAGTTCAAATGTTTATAGGGCTACATAATATTACTGAATCTTCAAGAAAGAATTTATAGTCTCTGTGGAAACTAAAGCATTTCAAGTAAGACAGGCCAATGACTAAAGCAGTGTAACACATTTCTTGGTCTCCATTCAGCAGTTTTTGCTTACCCTCTTACATCCTCCCCAGACTGTGGGCATACCTCACCTAACAATAAAAGGCCTCTGTTTTTTAATGTCTAGCAAATGGAATTTTTCCAGGCCTATATTGGCTTCTTTTCATCTTATATAGATGACTGAAAGGAACATGTATGCTTATGTGATTGTTCTACAGGTTTAAAACTGTATGTAACAAATAGTTTTCATCATGTTCCTTTAATCTAAAGTTATGTTACTTTTTCTACCATATTAACTCATCAGACAAATTTTTATGGCAACTGCAATGTTGTTTGATGAATGGTTTCCAAGCATGAATTACAAAGTCATCTATCTTTAAAGAAACCTGCCTGAAAAATATATCCATTTGCAAGTGATTTGCAAGATTTTGATGACATAGATTCAGAGCTGACTAACAGAAAAATAAGAATGTCAATAGCCTTACTGGCCAAGGTAGTTAAGCTTCTCTCAATATTCATCTGAAGGCTATTATTTTGACTTATAATCAGTGAGTTTTTCTGCCCCGTTTACCTCTACATTTTGATCAAAATCTAGGGTCCTCTTACAACATCTCCAGGAACAATAGGAACTTTTATTTTTCTTGGAGTGGGACACTAGCACCTCCATTTGGAAGTCCAGCCTGGTCCTAAAAATTCAAACTGAAAGGTCTGAAGCATTAAATCTGTTCTCAGTTCTGACAGAAATTACTGAGATTCAGATCAATGAAGCCTGTACTCAGAAACATGCTTAAATTTATTTTTTTTAATTGATTAGGCCATGCAATTCCTAGCAAAACAGAAGGCTACAATGCACTTGACACTTAGACCAGTCAAGCTTAGTTCAGTTTCAAAGAACTTTGCATTGTTTTCATGGAAACCCCAGTCATCACTACTATAGTAACTAGTAAATCTTATTAAGAGCTCTATTTCTCCACAAACTCTCATCTTCCTCTCTCTGTCCTGTCTCTTCCAGTTTTTTGGGGCACAAACCATGACATAGTTTCATTTAGCAATCACAAAAGTTGTTGCTGTGTTCAGCATTACACAAAAGTTTTACAATGTAGGATGATACAAGAGTTAATGTTATTTCCTTGTCTTGATTTGACAGCTCTGGAATTTAGTTTTCATGATGTTCCATTTTCTTCCATTTTTACTCACTGAGCCCGCTGAGATTTACAATGTCCAATGTCGTAATAGTACAAAGGGAAAATTATTGCAAAGTTCAATCCTATAAGAACATCTACGACTGTTGTGACGGTTCAACTCATGCTGCCAAAATTCTTTTAGAAGCTTGAAAAGAAAATGTGTGGCTGGTTGGTTCTCACATGCCACTGCAATTATTTAAACAGCATGAAAATTTGCAAGACCATTCCATACCAAAGCATACATATGCAGCTTTTAACCAAAACCTGTCATTTGAGAAAGTTCTAAATAAGTCCTATAGTGTATTTGTGTTTGGGTGTTACTTTTATTGGCCCTTCCAATAAGCAGCAGAAATATCATTCACCCCACCAACCCGAGTAAAATTCATTATGATATGTACAGATACATGTAAGTGTGTAGACATACATATGCAGATATATATACAAGCACTACTATATTTTTCTATCAGTTTTGTATACTTTAACAAAACAAAGAAAATATAAAACTAAAAAAATGCACTTTTTTCCATTTTTTTTTCCTCTCTATTGTCAGACTACTTTCCCATTAAAAGTTTTTTAATTCTCTAAATTAAAACAACTCAAAATGTCAAGGAGCTATTTTGAATATAGTACACTGCCCATGTTACTATTAAAGAAAGTACAGTAATTAAGTCCAACACAATCTCTAAAAAATTCCCTACTGTCCAAAACTTCATTATTGTTCTCCACAACCAGATATTACTGTTTTCCTTCTGTAACATAAAACACCACCATTAGTTGATATGTAATGCCTAAAAGTGATAACAAACCCCAGTTCTCCACTCTTTCATCACGTGCCCAGATCAAACAGTCAGTTAGTCCAGAAAAACAAACAAACAAAAACCCCAAAACAAACACAGACCCAAAGCAAAAAAAACACCAAACCGTGGCCATTCTCACTTGCAAAATGGCACAGGATCTCCAAGAACAGTATATTCTCATCATAGAACCCTCAGATTACTTTGCACAACTGAAATTCACAAACTCATGAAGGATGTCCAAAATTACTTTCAACTTCCATCCAAAGTCTTGGGTTACAACGTGCTTTCCCCTCAGCCAGTATTAATGATTGGGACCTCACTCTGTTTTCAGTGAGTAGTGTGAGTCACATCACCTCAACACGGAAAATGCATGAAATAAACATGTCTGATCTCAGCTGAACAAAACCAGACTGACTGAGAAAGTTCCCTGGCAGAGAACCAGAGTAGCTAAGGGGAAAGAAGAAAAAACATTATGGAGGGAATTTGTAGCAGGTGCCTTCACTTACCAGCTACTCAAATTCTGCCAAATCACCATGACCCACAGAAACAAAGAAGCTAGAAGACACCTTGTGCTTTTTAAGCTTACATTACTTCCCCATGAAGATGATAATTCAATTTTTTTAATGCCTTTTGAAAGACATAAAAGGGAATTTATTTATATCAGAAGGCTTAAGAGAACTGTGATTACATCTTCAGGAGAAGCATTGCAGTGTTTTCGGCTAGATGTACTGAGTGACAAATATATTTTACAGATTAAAAAAGTTTAACAAGCAGACTAAATGATTTCAGAGATTCACAGCATAGAAAGGGTATTCTTCATCTTTGGTTTTTATTATGGCTAAGTGTTTATTTAAAGGTTTACTATGAAGCAAAACTCACAATGAATCATACGATTTACACTTGAGAAGAGAGGAAAAGGAAAATAAAAGAATGATGATTTTTTTGCTGTAGTTTTCAGTATTAAGATTTCCTTTAGCCAAAACTTTACCTATTACTTCATTATTTCTAAACTTTCCAAGTGGAAATTACAAAAGAAAAAAAAAAAAAGGAAGGGTCTAATGCTTTTCTAAGATCACATACACAGTTCCACTAGTGAATGAAAGGTCAATATTCAGTAAAACAAAGGAGCATAATGCAATATTTCTATGATATAAAGTTATTTGGATCTAGGACAAACAAGTCAAAAACATCACTAATTATGTTATTATGGCAGCACATATTAGAAAAAAGTGACACAGCTTATACAGGAACAAAGAAATTGCTCTGTATTAAAACAAGCACTTAGTATAGGGATAGTCCTTCATGGTTTGCATCCTTTATCCCTAGTGAGTCGGACTGAAAGCAAACTTTGGATCAGAACAACTTGATTTCAAAAATCCTAATGTATATGAAGATTTTTCTCATCCAGAATGAGACATGCACAAAAGCTAGGATTCCTCTCTCCCAGACAACTCCACAGCCCAACTCTTTACAGCATTGTCAGCACATGAGCACCACACACACCAAACAGAAAGTCACTCTCCTCCAGAGCATACCTGCCAAGCATAACCTAGATCTACCTTCCTTCTTACCTTTGGTATTTTTATTGCAAGTCTCAAGGCGTCTCTCCAACACTGACTTCCTTTTCCCCCCTGGCCTCCTAGGAATAACACAAGCTGCCACCACCACCAAATATAAGTAAATAAATCAAACTTCCAACTTCTCACCAGCAAACCTTTTGATACTACAACTCTTCTCTCCTGCTAATCCAAGAAGCAGTAGAAAAAAGGAGAGCGAGGGGAAAAGCCTTTCCCAGGTCTGGGCTAGAAAAAACTACCCCCAGTCTGCTGCCTAAATCAGCAGTAATCACCAGTAACCTCTGGCACCTGAGCTTGGACAAAATGAGAAACAAAAAATTCTGTAACCCTTCAAATCTCTTTAACCTGTAGTATTTTTTCTACACCATGTCTGGGTCTTAACCATTTCTAAAAAAGGAAGTTAAGCAGCTTTAGGGTGATAAACTTCAAAAATTACTCTAACATTTCCTTTATGAAATGGAAACGAAACACTTCAACTTCACTGA
Source organism: Xenops minutus (assembly GCA_035221455.1). NCBI lineage: Eukaryota > Metazoa > Chordata > Aves > Passeriformes > Furnariidae > Xenops > Xenops minutus. Next base: position 31,439,441 of record JAWWEE010000122.1, on the reverse strand, counting down.
GTTTTGTGAGGAATATGGTTCCTAACAAAACCAAAGAGATTACTATAGTGAATATTTTGTTATTTTAAAAATAAACATGGAGTATGAAAGGATGTTTGGGCTAAAGTAACAGCTAAGGTAATGCAATAGGTTCAGGTAAGGCTAAGACTAGCGTCAGACTGCAGTGATAACTAAATTATCATAAAAATATACCACTAACCTTCAGGATTTCTTTTCATGCAAATTCACTATCATGCATTTTAAAAGAAAAATTGATCCACTGTTGCTTACTTAGGAGTAAATTACCTCATTAATATTTTATCAATAAATTGCATTACATTATAAATTACATTATCATCATATATCAATAAAGGTTTTTTTCTTTATTTCAAAATACATCAAAGAAGCACCAGAAATTAGTTGTGTCTACAAAAAGTGAAGAAAAAAAAAAAGAAATACTATAATTACAAACAGCAACAAGAAAAGGAACATATATCAGGAATTTTATCATGATATTTATAGGCAAAACTATTCACTGGACATCTTTACTCACTAGCATGGCTTAAAAAGGAATGAATATACACAATGACAGAAGTGATTACAACATATTCCCTTTAACACAAAAATTACTTTGCAGAGAACCAAGTTAGAACATTTACTGTTTGGAAATCTCAGAACAAGTCATGGCAGCACCAGTTCCCATAAGAGTTTTAAAAAGTAGCTTAACCTGGTAAATTAAATCATACTTTACAGATTGTCACCTGAATAGGCACACAAAAGAGGGACAGCATGCAAAGAAGAAATTGTCTTTTCTTTCTGCCTTTTGAGGAGAGCAACTGGTGCAGCTGAACATCTTTAGGTGTTATGAATACATGTAAAATGACCCCTACGCATCTCATCATTGAAAGTTCAACTCAGCATTTTTAGCATGTGCAAGATTCTATCACTTACAGCAAAGTGATCTGCGTTATCTGGTTTAATATTAATAAACTGTGATTTCCTATGCTAATTTAGGAACTGTGCTACTCTTCGTGTTAAAACCAACATATAACTGCCTTTTTCATTTGGTTTCCAGTTGTGGAGACATTTGTGTATCCAGGAAACTTTGTGAGGACCAGATTGAATACCAGCTGGGATACCTAATGAGATACAGACAAAACTTGTTATCTACTGTTTAAACTTATAAAACCCAAGTTACTGTTTGTATGCTATTAATGAGTATTAGAACTTCTGCAGTCCACACTACCTGATTATGATACATTTTTTTCTGTAGTCTGGTTACTAAGCAACATATCTCCTTATCACATCATTAGACCTGTAAGATTCTGTAGAGCATGTTTGCATTGTGCCTGTAATTGTAGAGCAGAGCCCTCCACAACCTTTATTGCGGTTTTGCCTCACTACAGGCCTGTAAGGTATGTGAGTGCTGCTGAGCCAAGCTGAAGTGCAACAGAAACTAAACAATATATTCAGGAATGTATTGAAAGTATTTGGTAGTGCAACAAATGTAGTTTGTGTCTGAAATTCTAGACACGGTTCTACCCATGGAATTTGCTTTTTCTTTTCTGATTTTTCTGGCTGGTGAAATACTGAATAACCTTTTTAATTCTCTCTGTAAGGAAAAAAAAAAAAAGCTTGCAAAGTTTGTAAAATGCAATAAATAAAGACTAATTTTATTTAGAATTTCCAAAATAAAGCATAATAATGGTTTACATTATTTTAAGAAACATACAAAAATATGGCAGAAAAGTGTACTATTTGGAAAAAAAATATTTCTCCCCATTTTCACAGCTTTTCAATTTCTATAAATTTGGCTCCTATTGCTGTTTAAATGCTTTCTGTGCTGTGTACTGTAACTTCAGTTAAGCAAATAACTGAATTTCACACCTTATACACTACTGTATCATAGTGAACCAAAGCAGAATTTAAAAAAAAAAAATACATATATGTAAAATTATTACTCTATTAAGTGGTTAGGAATCTCTGTCTTTCCAATTTTCTTTAATGAAGTGGCATGGATCAGATCAGTCATAAAACCATTATTTCTTTCCAGTTACAGAACAGCAACCTGATGAGTCACTTCCACTTTAGCAGCAGGCTCAGCAGTGGTTTTGTGGTATGGTAAATGTACCTGAAATATGAAATTTGAAGTATGATTGTGTCATGTAAAGAGTGAACATAAAGACAAATGTAACTCTCTATGAAAGAACTATGCAAGGAGGGAAAATTAACTTTGCCTTTTCCGTAAGACATTTTTATTTTATCCAACCTGCTAAGAGAAGTCTCATCTTCAGGTCATTGTCTATGGCTCCTCTTCAGTGATCATATTAACACTGGAAGAGACACCTCAGTATGCCTGATGGGAGGAATTAGCATTATTATTCAACTGGGAAAATCATAATTAGAAAAACAGACTCACAACTATAAAAATGTCACTCATGTTACTACTTGGCAGCTGCACTCATTTACTTGATCTCATTGCTTTTTGGCAATAGGTTTCTTATGCTAGAACTTTTCTTTTTCCTTTTGGGACTTTCATTGCAGGCCAGTATTTTGCCCTGCCATTGATAATTTACTACCAATCCATTATCCTTTACCTTCCTGGCACGTGCAGACTTCAGAAAAACCTTGTCTTGGGTTTGGCACTCTACTCAGTGCCTAATAAATGTTAAAAATTTTATTTCTTCTCTTGTGGTGCAAATTGGAAAAATATGGCATACAGTTATGCAAGCATGACACTATCCTCAGCCAGGGCTGCTTTTCACCATAAAATCCTCCAAAAAGAACTGAAATAATTTAGTGCCTCTCAAACCACCACAAAAAGAAAAGGGGGGGGGGGGGGGGGCCACGGTGCAGTTCTGCTGAAGATGTTTGATTTTATGAACATACCAAAAGAGCTTATGTTTTGAAAATAAAGCTTCTCATTCTAAAACTTTGAAACTCTGCCTTTAAATGAGTAATGCGTCATCCATTTCTGAGTGGATTGAACTTCAAGACCAAAGAGCTTCCTTTGAAGACACAAACCTTGTTGCAACTTTGCCGTAAGTACAGAAAAGTAAAAGAAACAAAGGTTAAAAGATAAAAGCAAAGAAAATCTGGATTATAGATAGAAGAGTTGCTGTCACCATGTGACTAGATGTATATGTGCTCATTATAGGACACTTTTTCATCCAATTAGTTTATACATTAGGTTTTTCCGGTTACCAAGTACCAACCATATTTATCTGTGAATAACAGTTTAACAGACTGAAATTAATACCAATAAAAAGATCTCTACTTAAAATAAACAAACAAACCAACCCCCCAACAACAACAAAAAACACAAACAAAAAACCCCCTAATAAATAGGCTGACACCACTCTGAAAAATCTCATTGATGTTCATATTTTGAAAATTGCATCTCAGCTCCCATAAGTACACTGCTGAAACCTTATGTGTTCCAAAGTGAAATATCACAGAGCTTGCGTTACACCTTCTCAAAGACAACAAAGATTGTAAAGACTCAAGGTCTCCAGTGTGCAATCTGTTATAATTGTGTCCTATGTGCAACAATTTGCTGGACAAAGCACTTACTATCACAGTCAGGATCCCCAAAGTAAAATTATTTCTTTCTCTTCTAGGAAGCTGCACCATTTTATTACCAACTATTGTATAGTGTCATGTATCTGTCTACCAGACCTGATCTTCAGCAATCAACTTAGTTTAAATGACAATTTACCACTTTGACTTGGTTTTTTTAACCCAGTAAAGTCAATACTACCTTGTAATTGATTTTCATAAGACTAAAATTTTAAGTGCTCTTTGCTGTAATATGTGACATGTTATTATTCCTTAATTATTACCATATTTTATTGCTTTATGGTGTTATATTGAAGAAAATAACACAAAATAGTTAACTTCAACATAAGAGAGTCCAAGGTTAGCCACCTCCTCTCATTAAGAGAATAACCAGTAATCCAACAGTAATGCACCTGTGAAGAAGGCAATGAAAAAGCTATCCTCTCTGACTCATAGAAAATTACATTCATGGCTAGTACATTCATGGCTAGTAGAAGGTTTGAAGCACACCTACTCTGGAGAAAAAATACTTTGGTTTCTTGTGATCCAAAATGGATCACTTTCCTAACATAGTATTTTCTCTGTATGCCATCACATATTTGCAATTCATCTCAAATTCTGATGTTGCTGGTGTGAATCAGCTCAATAGATTTCTGTACTCATCTGTTCTTTGGAGTCCTTAGGATGCTCTGAAAGCACACTCACTAGCAAGATCTCCATTAAAAAAAAAGCTTGGGACAAAACCAGCTTTAGAAGACAGCGCTTCTTGTTTTACACAACAACTCAGTGGTTTAATACTCACCCAACCCTTCCTCTTCATCCTCTGTCCAAGCTAAAACAGTCATTGAATGACAGCAGGAGACAGACATGCACAGACACAAGCACCACACCAACAAATATGAGAAACTGATTCTTTAGCTTCATAACCATGACGTTTAATAATGTTGTGTAAAAGAGAGGTTTAAAGTACTCCTGAAATTAGCATTTATTTCTACAAAATTTAGCCATTCCAATCTAAGAGAATGTAAAATATTCCTCCTAAACTGCCCACTTCACCTACTATTTCTTAAGACATGACAGACGTAATTTCAAACCCTTATTCTAAATCAAACAGAAGGTCATTGAAACAACATCTCTTACATTCTAGTAAATATCCCCACTGCTGAACTTTTGTGTAAACAAATCTGTTCACTGAAGTGTATAGGTCCAAAGCTCTGTAATAGATTCACATTTCCTTCAAAGTCAACAGCTACAAGCCAAAGCAACTGAGGTGCAGGAGACTGACGCAGAAATCTCATATTAGTTCCAGTTTAGCCACTTGACTACATCCATTCAACTTACTGGTTTCTATAGATATCCTGAGACACTTAATTTCACTTAATCCAGAATTCTATTTTCTCTGAGAATAACAAAAGCATACCCAAAAAAATATTTTTTGAAAGATATTGTACCCTAAGATAAATGCTACACAGGTTGTGTTAAAACACTGACAAGATTCTTAAGGCAGACGATGCTCCATTCTGGAGTACCCTGCTTCATCCCTTGAGCTATGAGATACTCACTTTGTATCTCTGACATTCTGAGCAGAGGACCTTTCATCTATCTGAATGTGGCTGTGCATGAATCCCCTGATCATCAGCAGAACTTTCTCTGCTCTAGAATGCTGTAGCATGGCTCATGCTCTGTGATTTGGAGCACGATTCCTCTGCTCCTAAAACGTGGGCTTATGCACATCTGATTAAATATACTAACTCACGCAAGATTTAAATTTCTGCTGAGCTGATACATTTTGAAAACTGAGTTATCCATAAATATTGTAAACATATAATAAGATGATATTGTACAGTAGCTTTTATTTGCTTTCTGTTCATCCTGCAAACACAGAACATGTAAATTTCCCTTGGCCAGCCTAATCTGAGTTCTTTGGTCACTCTGTTTACATATATCTGATATTCTGTGACCCAGGAATGGTGGTAGAGTATGACTGGTTTTGCATATTATTTGAAAAAACACATTTTATGGCAAAGGTTAAAAAAAATATGCATTAGCAGATGTAAGGAAAAAGAATGTCAACAGAATGCAAAAACCAGTATAACAATCCTAATTCTGAGATTTATTGGAAAAACTAAGAGGGGAAATGAATGTCAGGCAGATAGGTAATTTAACTGGAATTAAAAGAGAGGTAGCAAGTTGACAACTAAGTAAATATACAACTGTTCTACCAGTAAAAATCATCCCAGTAGCTGTCAAACATCCTGGCACAAGGGATAGGAATTTCTAAGTAAATCTAAAAAAGACATTGCATAAAAAAAGAATGAAAAATCAGGAAAGGGATAGCTTAACACAGCAAGCTTAGACTGTCTGGCACCACAGGTTCAACTTAAGAGTTGGACTCGATGAGCCTTGTGGGTCCCTTCCAACTCAGAATATTCTGTGATGCTGTGAAATGTTCCCACTCTCTCTCAGCCACTCCAAATACTCATCAGTCAAAGGGAACAAATTCAATGTTGTGAATGCAATTGTGACTAAATTTTGCAGAATGGGAGCATCATTTAAAAAAGTAACAAAAAAGAAATTATCATTTTTAAACATTTGCATGAATATTAACAAACCAGTAACACCTTTTTTCACAATTGTTTACTCTTTGACCCTGTCTAGCACTTTTATATTTATACTGCCTCTTGTTCTCATTGTCAGAAATGCCTGCTTTTGAAAAGTGTATTTTTTGTGCAAAAAAAATTTCCATATGAAATTGTTACAGGGAAGATTGCAAAAGTGAGAAAATCAGAAATAACTGAAAAAGAAAAAAGCAAGAAAGAATTCCTTTGCATGTAGGGTAAAAGAACAAGAGAAAATCCCAAGTAATATCTATCACAGAAGTGAATAGATTAGATTTTTGTCACAGAATGTTCTCATTATCAAAGAGCTAGTTACAGTTACATTCATAACATTCAATTTATTCCCTTTTATCACAGGAATAATTGCATGGCCATGGTAAAATAATAAGCTAATACAATAAATTTAACTTTTATTTTCCTTTCAGTCTCGAAAATAATTGCAGGTCTAACTTTTTTGGTCTTTCTTTCATAATTAGCAGCTATACTGTTTGGGACAAAACTGTGGAAGACTATATACCCAGGATTCAAAACAGGACATCAAAATGTACCAGAAAATGTAAGAAAGAAATAGAGGAAATCACGGAAAAAAAAAATGAAGGCAAACATGCTGAAAGTACTGTTCTGATACCTGTTTTCAAAAGCAGCATCTCACCCAGGTCACCATCACACTCAGGATATCAGCAGAAGAGCTGTATGTGAAATTTAGGACAGCAGAAGGCAAAAGGTTTGTTAAAGCAGTCTTCCCCTCCATAACTCTATAAAGATATAAATTTAACCATTTGTTCTTTTGAATGTAAAACTATATATATTGCAAGACACATAACTCCACATCTTAGATATGTCAACTGTATCCTGGTAAATTCCACAGTCTAGAATAAACTTTTATTAAAAGTTGATATGTCTTTATTGAGGCTTTTGACTGATACATAAGCACACCACTAGGGTACAGAAATGTGTATTCTGTTTTCATTTTCGCATGCTCAAAAATTTATTAAACCTACCTGTCATATATTTTCTGATTAGACTCAAATAGCTGCAAATCAGATCATCCTCACATCACAGGAACAATAGCAAGTGTCACTGTTTTTCTGTGGTATGCCAGTCTGCTTTAGAAACATGCCAGCCCTTGCAGAGCATGGAAATCAAGAGGTATAATGAGCCAGAGTTACATTTCAGCTACTTAATATGTGCCTCACTGTTGACTTGGTGTCCTTCCTGGTGCAGTGCAGCATGAAGACTTTTTTGATGTGCATTTAGGATGGTCATGGGTTGTGGTCTAAGCCATGTGATTCACTTGTTGTTTTACCATTTGTGAGTAATGTAAGGTCATCCTAAATGAGTACTAATAAAACCTTATAACAACTCACACTTGCATGAATTCTCTATCCAGACCACAGCATATTGGAGAAATAATTACTCAATGCTTACGTGATTTTTGGAAGAAATTGTTCAGACTCTCATGGTCAGCTGAGATCTATTTTATGAAAGCCAGGACTAGGAGAAGTAGTAAAATGGTGGTGTTAGACACACTTACGTGTCTCTAGTCTTGGGACTGTTGGGTACAACCCTGGCTTGTGCCAGCTTCTAATATTTATGCCAAAACAAGGCAGGATCTACTTTTATGCCAGTGGATGGGAAATCGCCGTCAAAGGAACTTTTACAGTATTCTGTTTGCATAATGGGATCTCTTAAACATCAAGAAATATCTTAGAGCCAGAATGAACACAGGGAAATCTAATCTCCATTGGGACTTTTGCCATGGATATCAGAGGAGTCAGGATTTGAAACCACTGTGTTTTAAACTGTAATGTCTGTGGCTGTAATGTCTGTCCAGAGACTGTGAAGGTATAGCAGGAATGCCAGGTGGAAAACCCATGCTCCTTTTAGTGTGATGAGGGATCTCTTTGATTCAAAAAGGTGTGTCATTCTGGGAGCTTTTATTCACTGCCAGCAGCTAACATTGCTTAGGTAAGTGGCAGACACTGGCTGTGGTTCTCTAGAGGACGATAGTTGATTTTTAATGTCAGGCTGAAACTCAAGCTTCTGGCCTTAAGCTGAGAGTAATAGTAGTGCTTAGTGTTATTGGATTGGGGGAAATTCTGATTTTTTAATATATTCTCTTTCATTTTGGACAGAAGTCTGAAAGGCAGTTTGCAAGGAAGTAAATCATAGAATGGCCCCCCTCTGGACTCACTCCTGGAATGCATGTTATTATTTTTGAATAATTTTTCTTCTGCCTGAGAAAACTGTAAGATATTAAATAAATGTGAAAATTCAAGAAGGAACATTTAAAAGCCTACATGTAAGGCCTGAAACATTGGGAAATACATTTTGTTCTGCAGCATGAATATTACCGTGAGATAATATAAAAACACATGCCAAATTTTGCTTTAATTCAAGTCAGTATAAATCAGGAATATTTAACATTATCAGTAGACTTCTTAATTTATACCCATTCAGCCCATAAAGAAAAAATAGACAATATATTCAACATATGGGGTTTTTTTATCATTATGAAAGAAATATTCAAATTCCCCTTTGCCAGATAATCACTTTGACTTTAATAGGAATATGCTCTACAGTTAGGCATAGGTATTGTATTTGAAGAAGAAACTACACTCATCAGTTATCAGTTATCATAGATACAAAGGACAATACTGTTGTAAGGGTCCTTGATAAAGAATGACATTCACACACTCTGATGAGCCATACTTGATGATATATTGCTTAACTTTTAAAAACAATCATCAAGAAATAACTGATGAGAGAAACCTTACAACTATTTTCTCTAGCAGGATTTTTTTTTTAAAAGGTGAACGCAGATTATTGTCAATGAATTATTGTAGTAAAACAACATAGTATATTCTAGAACAGTCAAGATAACAAGTGAAATAGCAATTAATTTCTATTTTGATAGGATAAACATTAAGATCACACATACACTCTTCTACTGACCCTTAAAACAACTCATCTAATCTCACATCAGCAATATTGAATTATTCAAATGATGTACTGATGTATTAAAAGTTTCAAGGGGCCATGTCACTTGAAGCCTTGATTTAGCTGATGAAATTACCAGGGGGGAAAAGTGGAGATGCACATATCAGTGCCATGTAACAATCTAAAAAATTAACAGCTTTTATGAGTCACAGCAAATATCCATCTAGTCTTGTATCTTCAACCTTAGGCATAAGACATAAGAGAGGTGTGAGCATGTAGAAACTTCACTCACACATCCTTCCAGCTTCTCAGGAATTTCCCTAAGCCAGAAGACTACTTCATTACAGAATAAAGCCTAACAGAAATATTTTTAGACTTCAGTTTAAATTCTCAATCATATTGCTGACACACGTATTTTGATTAATTTTCATTTAACTTTGCAATATTTATTTTCAAATTATTTACAGTTATAAACCCCACCACATGGTTGGAGGATCTGGGCTCACTAAAATAACAGCATTAAAAACATGAATAGAGGTGTAGGTATTATGGGTGTATTTACAGTGGAGCCCAAACCTCCTAGCTTATTTTAGGTTCTGTAAACTTGCAAAAGATCATGTACTTACCTGAACACTGATGCAGTGTTTGAACTTTCTCTTTCATTTCACTCATCACTTTCATAGAAATTCATTTTTATTTCCTTAAAGTGATCAATAAACTACCTAACTTTAGAAGTAGAAAATAATGTAGTATATGCTATTAATCATGTTATTGTTATTTTTACAGAATAGCATCAAGAGCTGGAAAAGTCAATGCCCCATTATGCTAGGCATTACGAAAAATGCACAGTCCCTGAGCTTACAGGCTCATTCCATTGTAATGGAAAACAAATCAAGTGACAGAAAAATGTCAGAAAATACTTTCAAGAACAAGAGTCACACCAAAGGTCTACCTAGTCCATATTTTGTTTCTGACAGGGAACAAATTTGGGGTTCAAGAAGAGCAGAAGAATAGAGGAAGTACATATGACACTTCTCCTGAACTTCCTTCAAGTCCCAAATCAGGGATGTCATGGTTTATGTGCTTTCGATTACTCTGTTTACTGGCCAAAGAGAAAAAAAGATAAATTGAAAGTCCCAATGTTTTCAAATCACCAAGCTAAAATTTAATCTTATTAACATTTATATTGATTTTCAAAAGCAATTTCATGTACTTTATCAAAGCCTTCTGAAAATAATGATTAAAAGTAACAATTCAGGTTTTTTCAAACAAGCAGATTGTAGTCATTGGTGATATACGTGATAGAATGGAACATCACATCACATGTTCTTATTCAGACTAAATTTCACCTGTTGATTAATGAAATAAGTCATAGAATCACAGAATGTTTTGGGTTGCAGGTGATATTTTAAAGGTCATCTACTTCAAGCCCCCTGCAGCGAGCAAGGATATCTTCAACTAGATCAGAGCCCAGAGCCCCATCCAATCTCCCCTTGAATGTTTCTAGGGACTGGGACCCTCCGTCATTTTAAAGCCATTCACACTTGCCCTATCTTTACATACTCCAAAAGTCCCTCTCCAGCTTTCTTGTAAGCCCCCTTCAGGTACTGGAAGTTGCCATAAGGTTATCCTGGAGCCTTTTCTTTCTGCAAGCTGAACAACTCCAACTCTCTCAGCCTGTCTTCATAGGACAGGTGCTCCAGGAACTTGATTATCTTTTTTTTGTTTTGTTTATACAGGTCTTTCTCAAATACACTTTCAGGAAATTGAATGTATTTAGATAACTTTTTTTAAAATATTCCAAAGGCCTAACAATCTAAGTAATTGAAATGCTTTTGAAAATGTTATTATTCAGAAGAAACAATAACATGCAAGTTGAGAAGGTTTTTAGAAAAAAGTAGCAGGACTTGATGTAGAACAGAAAATGTATTTTACTTTTCACAACTAAATGAAATCAGAAAAAGCCATCACTATATGGCTTCAGTGTAGAGATATATTTTATAGGTTTTGTAGTTTTTATCTGGACCCACTTAAAAAACTTCAAAGGGTTCTTTTGTACCTTGATATGGACTAACAAAGCATGGTATCTTTGATTATCAATGTCTAGCATCATTCATTTCAGATATTCCAGTAAGAGCTGAAAATTGCAGGAGGGAAAAAAAAAATTACGGATAAAGTTTTTGAATGCATCAGAGACTGCACAGGTTTGTACAGTTTTTTAGAAGTACCCTATGGCACAGCAAATCAATTCTAAGATATTCCTCAGTATTCTCTATTGTTCATAAAGTTCATAGGATAATACTGGTCATAATGAGAAGTTAGAACAGATGTAACATACTAATCTGGAAATTACTGGTTCCTGATTATGAGTTTTAATATGCTTCTTTCACTCCTTAATTTTAATAATTATTAGATTGCAAGCCTTGGAATATAGCTCAGTTGAACACAGATCAAATGAAAAGAGCAAGGATGTCAGAAAATAAGCTGTATGCAATACATGCTGCAAAAAATAAAAAACCCACACCATAAATAACAATTCTTTCTTCTCTTAAATACTCTTTCTCTTCTATTGCTGCTGGCAACTACAGCACATGTTCCATTTAATTCACAAATGCAGAGGCTACTCAATTTAAAATATGATCTTTTTGCTTCCAAGATACAGTTTCAAAGGTACTGTTCCTCTGTGTATGTGCATGTGTAAGTATATGTGCCTATGAACATGCATTGAATTGGCAAATGCAGAGTGTTCCTAATGAGGTAATTCCCCTGAGAAACAAATACACTGCCCCATAACTCAGCTCTGTCATAGTAAATCTCACCATAAATCTGAAGAAATCAGAGGAAGAGCATCACGAGACATCAGCAGGGAATAAGAGCTGTTGTGGTGTGGTCACATTCTAAAGCCAAGGACAAAGTGAGCTGAGTTGGACATGAGAATCTGTGAATGGACAGGAAGCTGCAGGTAGTCAGTGCCACTTCCATGGGCTCATTCTCCACACTTAGCCATATTTTTGAGTGGGTCATTGCTGGTCTATTTTTCAGCCTTCCATGGATGAATGCATGAATTTATTATAAGAATATCGTATAAACTGTGGTTCAAATTTCATTGAAACTGATGTCTGCCAAGAATAATTTACTGATGCTAAAACCTCTGATAAAGGATGTATTACAACCATAATTTATATGCACCACAGAAGTATATTATCTCAGAGAAAAACTAGGTTTTCTGCTTTAATCAGTACTAAATCATTGTTATAAATACAATCAGAATTATTTATTCCTGTTCAGTAAAAAGTTGATTTTTTGATCTTTTAAAAGTTAGTCAAGGTATCTGAATTTTCATTGTAAGGTTTAAAGTCACAAAAAATATAAAATATTAAGAACTGACTTTCAAATGATTTTTTGGAAGAAGAGACAAAGTTACTATACAAGAAATGCAAAGCATTTCTTATGAACTTCACGCAATTAGGTTGTAGGTTAGTGCTAGAGTGCAGCTTCAAAACCAATATAAATTTCACAAGTCTACAGTCTTGTAACCTCTTGCTTTATTGTCCATCATCCTGCTTCTGTGTCTTGAAAGTTCCAAGACAGCTAGTTCATTTGGCATTATTTCCTAAGGCACAAATCAAGATTTAGTCCAAACTTGTCAAAGCAGAAATTTTTAAGACTACAATTTTCCCCTGCAGACATCCAGAATTATGAAAAATATACTCTAACTTTTCACTAATGACAGTTAAGAAAAATACAGTGTTGTTTCTACCACAGTTGGCTCTGCTGTCAAACGTTGTCCAATTACACTTCATATGTATTCATGTGTGCTTCCTAAATAGCTTTGGAATTCATTGTCTGATTGCAACAGAAATGAAACAAAAGGACATTGATCTCAAAGATTGTTTCCATACATTCTGCAGAAGTAGATTGTAAAACTGAGGATTGAGATCAGATCATAAAATGTGTAGCTGAGGGAGTGCACATTTTTTTATGATATCTGAGAATCTGCATGTCAGCACTTAACAAATATTCAGTTGTAAGAAAAGCTGCAGGATTTTTGTACCTTAACCATCGAGGCCAAGCAACAGCAAGGCACCAGTCCATAGGAAATGGGGTTTCATTCATGCTGCAGCTCTATGTGACACTTGTTAGGTATATTACTTTTCATTATCCAGACATGGATTTATAGCCAGGTGAGGGATTGAGGCTGGTGTGTAAGAAATCCTAACATCCCTTATTAACATAATAAAGTGCTGTGCACTTGTCTGGGCTTTCTGGTATCTGAGCCCCAGCCAAAGTGCCTGACCTCTGGCCATTGTAGCTAGTATCTGCACAACTAGTCTTAGAGTCCCTCTGTGCAAAGTGTTATAGGTTTACTGTAGAGATTTTCTATAATTACCCTGTACAGGAGCAGAGCTGTCCTTATCTACCAGCTAAGATCAGTGGGGGTGGAATTAGTTTAAGCAGAATTCAATTAATGAAAACAATTACTCAATTTCAATGTTCCACATATAGATTAAGTAGAACAGAGAGAACATCGTTCTCCACTGGTTTAGTGACTATTTGGAATGGATGGAAAAAAAGGGTTATTTGAAGGTACGTTCACTGGGAGGAGAAGATTTCATAAACAGAGGATGGTGGAGAACTCATGAAAAATTATCATGTTCTACATGGTATTGTGAACACAATGAACTAACAATGAACTCCCAGCTGGTCATATTAGACTGTTTGAAGGTGCTGCACTAAGGTAGCTGGAATTTCATTGAACCTGCATAGGTGTCTCTGCCCAGTATTTCTCTGGCTTTCTCAGGCTAGCACAGCTCAGACCTGCCTCCATGTGCCAGTGCAGGCATGCCCTCTCTCACATATTTGTAATGTGATTTTAAGCAAGTTATAATCAGTAGAAAATGGGTGGGGCTGGCCAAAGGTTAGAACTTGTCTGGAATTTTTGGTGAAACATCAAGAAATTCTGATTCTTCAAAACACAGCCTTTTTTTTTGGAAGCATACTGATTTTGAAACGGAAATCTCAGTAGGGTAGTTCAGACTGAGAGCCAAGTGCATGGCCGAAGGCAAAGACCTAAAAACCTAGATAATCATGAAACCAATTAACAGCAGTTTTCATCTGGGATTTAGGCAGCCAACATCAGAAATCTTTGGTTTGTAATCAGATATAGCAGAGATATAAGATTCAAATGACAGTCTAATCTCTGGCTGATATTAGGAAAGCAGTAAATGTAATTATGGACTTTTGCAACACTTTAGTAGGACATCAAAATACTGTGTGTAAAAGCCCAGTTTAGGCTAGGTAGGGTTTGGAAAGCAAATTTGCTGCTGTCTGAATTCACACACCAACTTCGCTACACAGGGATACATAAGGCTTTAGCAGTTTTTAAAGCTGCTGCAGCATTAACTTCTACAGCAAGTAGCTGTTCAAGAAAACTCCTTTCAGACATCATATTCAAATCTCTTTGACTTGGCATGATATGTTGGACAGTAAGAATTTTTTTTTCTATGGCCATGCCCATGCAAAATATACATGTAGATATTATCACAATTTTTTTTTTCACTGCAATATTCTATAAAAATAATTAAAAAAAAAACCAAACCAAAACAAACAAACAAAAACCATAGGAGTTACTTGTAATGTGTAAGGAAAAATTGCTCTAAAATTATTCATATTTTCCCATTCCCAAAAGCATCTTTTAGTGGTAGCTTCCTATTTAATTTGCAACATTCCCCTGTTAATTATACAATTTATATTTCAGTAAGGCTATCAATATTTAACTGGTTTCAATGAACGGATTGATTGAAAACAGATGTTATAGCTATAGCCCTAAATAACTCATAAAATGTTTTTTTCTAGGCCAACTTTGTACAACCGTAGATAACACCCAGCATTCTAGTGTGAGCTATTTAGTTCCTCTGTTGCTAAAGCACTCTGGCATTCCTAGGAACCCATAATCACTAGAGGGGTGACTGTGCAATTTATAAAGAGATGTGAAGCAGGATATAAATGGAACATTGACAAACAGGACTTTTAAACTTACTAAATGAAATAAATAAGAAAGGCACACATTATATTATTTTCTTTCTTATCAGTCCTGACATGTTTATTAATATGTCTTTGTATTTAGTATTTTCATTCTGAAGTATTTTTACATCGCCTTTTGACTAGCTCTTGATTACTTCTTTAAATTAACCTACAATGGTTAATTTCATATTAAAAAATTGAGGTAAAAGGTAATGTCCAACAGGCCAAAAATTCTTATAAAAGCAAATCACATAATGGGTTAGTAAAAATCTTGTCCAAAACACCATCACCAGTCACACACATGCATTAGTAAGCTTCACATTTCTGAGCCCTACTTGTACAATGTCATATAATTTTAAGGAAATTTAGGAAGGGAAATAACTAGGAGTCAAATTCAGGACACAAATGTGAAGCACAAAATATCTGGGGATGGCCTGAACAATGTCAGTGAGTATTAGCATTTTATCATAAAAAAGCCCCAAACATTTTGCATAGAGTGAAGTACAAGCTTAGAGACTTTATTGTAAAGACTTCATGCAGGATAGAACTGTTTCAGTTATTTTAGCAAAGTGAGAAAGCTATTGCAGAAAGTTTCCACCCAGAATCACACTGAAATGCTACACTTACTGCCACAAGATTTACCACTCTAAATGCAAAGGTAGAAAACCAGTGTTTTACAGATGTAGTCTAGCGTAAATGCTTTTGTTGACTTGAGTTCTTAGGACCAGAAAATCCGAAAAAAACAACGTTTGGTGTCTATTTTCAAATTTCTACCAGAATGACCTAGAACTGTACACTAGAGTGTTTGGAGAAAAAAACCCAAAACATCAAAGCATATACATACCTCTGTATGTGAAGTCTGGGTTCTTCATTTTAAAACTAATCCTACTCATGGGGAATATTTAAAACTTTCCTTGAATTTCTCAGGAAAATAATTTTCTTAAAATATAAGTCTATTATCCAATAATTCCTTGATTTGGAAGCCAAAATATTAACATGAATAAACAATGCAAGAGGGTATAATCACACCAACAGCATGAAAGCATAATAAATGTGATGTGGTCATATTTTGCCTTCTTATAATTTCTGCTGTAGTTTGCTCTTCCACTAAAACCCAGTGCAACTGAAGTTCAGCTTTATAATTCTTTTTAAAAGCACATGCTAGTAATGCTGTAAATATCCAGTAAAAATGCATGCAATCACAAAGATCCATTATACAAACTATTATTTTAACAGTACTTTTGCTATCAGAGCACACTGAAAATAGATTTCCATGGATGGATAAAGTGATACAGAGGTCAATTTCAAATTTTCCAATATAATATTTTATTATGTATTGGAATAGTGTGCTGTTAATAAATTTCAGATCATTGAAAGCAAATTGGAAAAAATTAATAAGGCCTTTACCTAAAGCTGAAGCCAAAAGTGCTTTGGCCAATTTAATTAACTACTGTGTATATCACTGGCTTCAACTGAATCCTTTGAAAGCCCTTTGCCAGGTGGCTAATGGCAGAAAAAAAGGGCCAGATACAATACATCAAGGTACTCTCAAAATAAATAATAAACCTAGCTGAAATCATACTAAAATGTGGGAAATCTAAATTCTTCGTATGGTTTTCACAGGTAAAATTGTGAATATAGTTATGTTTAAGAATTTTTTTCAGAATATGAAAAAATACACATGGACACATATATAGGCATCTAAATAGTAAAAGATGCCTTAATTCCTGAGAACTCTGGCAGTGGAGCTCTCATCCAAGACAGCAGTGAGGATTATCCCACAGGTCTGTCTTTCATGACACCATAATTCATTTATCTACCAACGTCCAGTTTCATGTTGAACCAGCACACAACAGGACTAGTAGCAACTTTTCAGATCTGCTTTTCCCCCCAAAGACCTTCTGCTAAATCCCAGCTAGAGGTACCCCTCTCTTACTACTGAAGTAACCTTACTCCAGAGACAGGTAAGGAGGCAAGGCCCATGAAAGCACACAAGGCTCTTCCAGCTGTATTATAGAACCCAGTTACACTTCATGTCATGTTTGTTCACTGTCTTCAATGACTCCTCAGCTGGAGGACACAAAGACACCTTGGAGAGTTGAACAGAACCCCAGGCTGGCATTCAGAACCAGCATTTAGTCTGTCCTTTTCCTTTACTCACTGGCAAAAGGAGACAACCTCCCAGCCCTCAAGTCAGGTTGAAACTACTCTTGACGCTTCTCAGTGTTCCTTGAGGAACTGTGGCAAGGTAAGAGATGCAAATTAAACTTATTACTACATTTTTGCCTCTCCGTTAACACGGGGAGTGATTTTGAAAGAACTGCTTGCATGAATAAGTGAAAATGAAATAGCCAGTATTACACCAGGCTCCTGCAGGTTGACCAGCAATTTCTCTTTGTGAGCTTGACCTTAAAACATTTAAAATTAGCATCAGACAATCACTATTACACTTAAACAATCATTATGTCAACCAAACATGTATGTGTCAAAGCAGAACAGGACAGAACTACTTGGCAACGAGGTTAATTTGGCACCATGAATGTACCCCTTACAGAACAGGAAATAAATTTGTAGCTTTCATTGCCTGTGACTATCAGTAAAATTACAGAAATGCTGATGAGTAACATCTTCTTCCCAAATTTTTGTCTCTGAAAGTGCCGTACTGATTTTTTTTTTTTAAGAAAATTTATGCTTTCTGTCTTTTGTTTTGTTCTGTTTCCTCAGAAAAGAAACAGGAACAGTGTTCCTTCTGTCCATCTTCTATCACAGTACAATTACTCATAATGGCAATTTTTCCAGTGTATTTTGAAGTTACTTCAGTGACAGAGTTCCTTCCAGCAGAAATCAGTCCACTGCTTGAATAAGTCTCCACTTCACACTGCCCTTAAACATTTCAGTTGAATCTTAATGTTCTTACGTATTTTATTACTTTTATCATCACGATAAATACAGTAATCATGCTCTGTTCCTTTTTAATGATTATATCTCTCAATCACACATTACCATATTCTGTACAAATACAGTTCATGAAAGCTATGTTTGTTTATCATCTGGCCTCTTTCCTAAATCACCTTCTAAATTTCATATGTGAGTCTGCCTATGTTTGCATGTAAATACATACTGCAGTATAACCATTATTGTGTGTGTGGAAGAGATCAAACATGCATGAGAGATCTGTTCTTCCAGTTCTGTGCTGATGTTTTTCCTAGGCAGAAGTGCCTGAAAATAACCACATTTCCAGCACTGGAAATATCCTAAATTCATTTCAAGAAATAGAACATTATTAGAAGACCATTTTCCAAAATAGGTGGCAGAAAGTAAGCTTAACCAAAAATAATGATATTTTAATAGGATGTATATGCAGATCATTAAGGTTCGGAATCAAAATTCCATGTCATTAAATTAACTCTTGGTCAGGGTTTTTTGGGTGAATCTGGCCCGTTGTCTTCTCTTTCCAGAAATGGACTGCTGTACAACATCCTGCCAGCTCAGCTGTTAGCTGCTCATATGTCTTAACCTCACAGCCCTCTGTAATTCCTTGTATTTCCAGTTTGATACCTTCTTCCCATGTGCAATCTTTAACAGCTAAATAGATATGCCCAGCCACAAGGTATGGCTTGATTTATACATGCTGCTGCAACTGCCAGCCTTGGAGCAGTGAAAGAGCAAAGGCTACATAGGAAAGGAAATTACTTCAGGGTGGTGTAAAGCACCTGCATATGCACAAAAGCAGTCAAAAACCAGGTTCCAGCTCCAGCAGCAACAGGACTGCAGCGTATTTCACTCCCTGCCCTGCTGCTCCCCCGGGTATCCTGTTCATTTTCAAGATGTCTTAAATGGGAGTGCTATCCAATGGCTAGCCACTGCTTTGAATGTATATCTTATATTTGGGTTGTGGCAGTTTCTTAGCATCACTTTTCCCTTGCGCCTTTCTAAATTAGCATCTTTTCCCAACCTTTTTTTTCTCTTTAGAGACACATAACAAACTATACAATCCTAATTTTGTTTTTCACAGAAGATCAGCAAGTGAAAATAAAGAGGAGGAAGAAAGTCAGCAGAGGTTCACATCATGTTGAAAGAGTTCAGAAGCAACACAAGGTGGTCACAGCCCACTCAGCAGTGCCTCATGCACTTAGTGATTTCTGTCTTTAGAGGGCCTCAAAATGAAAAAGGTCACTTTCACATGAACAGCTGAAAAGGGCCTTATTCCATCTGTGTGTACTGCTCAGAGTTTTATCTGGTCATCTGTACAATTAAGTGATGGCTCTTGGGATCCCAGTGTTCCTGAACAGGTGCTGTAGCACACTGAGTTGGGATGTGTATTTTGTTGAACTGAGAGCTGATTGTGCTGATTTCTCAGACAAGCACTGAGACCCTGGAGCTGACACCCAGCGCAGAGGAGGTCAGACAGCTGACTTCTTTCTTAACCAATACTCTAGACAGAGATCCCTGCCCATGCTCTCAGAAGGAGTCCTACAGACACAATGCTTTGTTTCTGTTTTGAAAAGCAAAGTAAAATTAGAACTAACATGGTGTGTGCTCATATCTCAGATGGTGTCACCAGGTAATCCTCCCTCCTGATGTGTATTTCAAATTCTGATCCTCTTGCCAAATAAAAAAAAAATTCTAGGATTTATAATTAATATAAAAAATCATGAACCGTTATGCTTGTGAGATGAAGAAATAGTTCCCCTATCTCCTCAGAAGAAATTTCTCTTGTATAGTAACAAATGCAACCATAAAATTCTGTATCAAAAAGAAATTGCCTTTATTCATCCTTTACTCAAATTGCTTTCAAGTGCTAGTTTTGTTGTTAGATTTTTTTTTTTTCTGGAGAAAAATATACTATTATATGTAACCAGTTGGATATTTTCCTAAATGCTTCTTTCTTTTTTGTTAAAAAAAAACCAAAAACCAAACAACCAAATAAAAAACAACAAAACTTTTATATTTTACTGACAGAAGTTTCAGAGTAGACAATTTCTAAACATTTAGAAACTTCAAAGGATCACTATTTTTTTTTCCTACATTGTCATTATTTTTACCTTTTTTCCCCTAATACTTATTAATGTCCTTGACACATGAGTACTGCAAGAAAGAGAACTGCTGTTTATTCTTCCAAAGCAGCACAAGCTGTTTTTCTCATTCTTACTGTGAACTGCTTTGAACATCATTTCCATTGAGTATGCCAACTTTTCATATTTTGTGAGCCAAGGCCTCCTAATTTCATAGCCAGATTGCATCACCATGCAAATTCAATCTCTCTTTTATACCTTAAGGATTACAATGATGAAATCTGACTCAGTTACCTTAGGGCTAAAAAGACTGAAGTTTTGATCAGTGATCACTGTCAGCTTTAGCACATAGTTTCTTTAATCCTGCTTAGTGTGCTGGAGCCATTAGGATTGTTTTTACTGGGTTTTGGACTGGAAACAATCCTTAATTTAATCATAAATGTTTGTTCATGTCAACTAAATTTTTGGGTCTGTTAAAGTTTCATTAAACATGTTTTCTGTTCGGCCCTGCACAGAGACTTAGGTGATGCTGTCTGACATTCACAAAGAAGTTATTCATGACTGTCAATTTTCTGTCAAGGCCCTTAAACAATATACCTTTGAATAAATGAAATGCAAGGTATTTCTGTCAAACAAAAATAAGCTAAATGACAATACTTCAGGAAATAACAAGATGTAGAACTAAATTTAGTGGGAAACAGACAAATCATCTCTAATTGATCCTGCATTCCCAATTTATCTACCTCCCTCACTGCATTCCCCATGCTCTCAAATACATAAGTATATACACAAGCAAAAATTTACTGTGATCAGTCTCTGTTTTTAATGAAGCAGAAGACAACCCAGAATATCATACTTGGAGCTTGGAGTTTACTATGTGCTAGCACCATTTTTAGCAGACCTGTTTCACTCTCATCCTGACCTGTATATAGATCATACTGATATACTGTAAATCACCACTTCTACCAATATACTGTAAATCACCACTTCTATCAACTCATGATAAAAAATTTAGTTGTTTAATAATGCAAAGAAAAATATTCTGAGGATCTGAGATCCTATGAGATTTAAACAGGTTATGAGCCCCTGACACAGAACCAATTAATTTTTAGTAATTCTTAATTTGTTGAGGTTTTCACTGGGTTTACAAGGACTATACTGTTAGTAACTGCAAAATAAGTTTGTCCCCTTAAAGGGACAATGCCCCATTACTAACTTACCAGCTACTGTACATAATTATTTCTAGGCAGAATTTACCTTCATTAAGACAGTCCACAAAAAATGTCCATACTGCAAGACTGCACAAAGCTGACAGTGAATTGAGCTGGCACATATATACCAAAGCCAGGTATATATCTCCTGTTACAGTGCACGTAACAGCTTTATTTCTGCTATAGTAGAAGTCAGTGTTGAAGAAAGGCTTAAAAAAAAAAAAAAAAGAAAAAACAAAGCAGGTATTAAATAAATATGTTGCTTCAACAACCCATGAAACTAGCATGAAAGAGAAATAAGTTCTTCTGAAAGGGATATATTGACTTACAATGCTAAGGTAGCCTTAGACATGACCCCTGGTTCAGGGATAACTATCTTCCTTCCAGTGATTTCTACAATACCACACCCTCCAAAAAAGTTCATCTCCTGTGTTTTCACTAAGATGTTTAAGCTTTATCACACACATTGATTTCTTCCATATATTATCATTTATGTATAACCTTACTAAAGCAATGCAATCCCATAAACTACAGTACAAATGTGAATGCAATTCACTGGTTCTAAATGTGACTCAGTAGGTGGATTTTATAGAAATAATGTTACTTAAGTGTGTCAATTTGTAGATTTCTGTGATATTTGAATGCCTACAACCTTACTAGTATTTTGAAGTTTCTTAGCAGACAAAACATGGGAAGAATTTTAATTTCATAAACCAACTATGTACTTATTTGCATCTTTTAAAATCTACCCTTTGTAATTTTTTTTAGTTGCTCACAATTATGTATTATACTTTTATTTTTAATTACAACTGTAGTTAGAAGTATGTGAACTACAATGCTACAGAACTTTTAGAAATAACAAACTTGGAGCAAGCCATTCACATTATTGACTGAGATTTGCAGAATCTGGAATTTTTTTCCCACATCCACCTTTGTAATCATGTAAGTAGTTCCTTAATAGCTAACCTTAGGCTATACAAGCATGTACAAGTAGTTAATATTATTTTTACTCCAGTGTTTCTGACTGCTTGCTAATCTGAAAACAGTACAGGTCTTTTAAATCCTTATCTGATGAGTGACTCTGATTAAAGATTAATAAAAGCTTCAGTATTCTATGGTTGAAAGAGCTTCATTACCTCCAAAACACCTATATTCCACAAACTTTCTGGGAACTCAATCTTTTTATCCTATTTCATCATATGAACAGGTGTGAAGGATACAAGGCAGTTACATTACATTTCTGTTCTTCCCTAAACAGACTAGCATATTATTAAAATATAGTTGTACACCACATTAAATTCTGTTTGATTTTAAGTATGAAATGTTTAAGAAAGGTTTAGGAGGTTATGCAGTTCAACATAGCTTTGACATAGAGGAAAATTCTAAAACATTATTACTGCCAGGAAGATAACTTTTTCATTTTGAATTATGCATAACTGTTTTCTGTTGTTTTACTTACAATCCCATCATTTAAACATCCTCCTACACAAGGTTTTTCCTGCACTTACCCTGCAGCCATGGTGACACTATGGCACTCCCATTGCAAAGTGGACAAACAAGGTAAATCTCAATGAAAATTAAAGCAAGAATATTAAACAATACATGAACTCTATGGTTCAGGAATTGCTTCCAAATTAAAGACACAAAGAAGAAAAAATGTATGCTGAAGACAAATAAGTTTTTTACCCATTACTTTGATTAAACTGAAATAACATTAAAAGTACTCTAACATTAGCAGGAGTGATAAGTCAATATTAGAGAAAGGAGTGTTGCATTTAATTGCATGAGGCAAATTGATTGTTTTAATTGTTAGTGGCAATAAAAGTAACTTTGTAATAGCCAAATGAGTTTACTGCCTATGAATTGATTTGTAAGTGTATGTACACATGAACAAGTGTGTACGTACTGACTCATGTTTGTGTGTCCTCTCATGACTGAGATACCAGTTTTTGAGTAACCAAATTTCTCTTAGCTTAAGTAGTCTATGAGACTATCTCACAAGCAAGGACCTTCCAAAACGAGGCAAGAACCAAGACAGTCCAATTTTTTCCCAGAACTATACATGAATTCACAGGTGGTTGTTTCAGAGGGTATGGCAGCTCATTTGGTAAACATTATATTCCATAGGTATGAGCGGACACAGTCCTGAAACTTCTGCACCTTTTATCTACTGCTCCACAGAACAACTTCAAATTAACTGTTCTGATCTGTAGGAGTACAAGATTACACTAAATGGAAGAGAGAACGCAAGATGATTTGACGAGACCGGTGTATCAAGGAGAGCTACCAGAACGAGCTATTCTGCACAAGAGGCAGTTTATTGCCATATATCGGGTTGTTATGGGCTTCCAAGTTTATGAATTCACAGCTGTAAAGTTAAATAGTGTTTCATGCAACACAAAATGCAGTTTGGTGTCATCCCTGCTCCCTGATAGGACAGATTCTGCCACAGTGGAGCTTTTCCCTTATGTGGTTATCTCCACCCTCGTTTACCCCTTATGGTTGTGATCCTGCCCTGTTTTTATCTTTTCTGTGAGAGGATTTGCATGCTCCTCCCAGGATCCACCCCCTTTACAGAAAGTTACATGCTACCCTTATATAAGCTGGTGCCATTTTAATAAATGTGCCATTCAATCATCCATCTTGTAGTGGATGTACAAGCAGGTGTACACCTGCTTGTAGTGTGCTAGTACTTCTTACCCTCCAGGAGTCTTGTCAATAGTCTTTTAAATGGTCAAGGCCTGTGAACCTGAGATATATCTTAGCAAAGACAACCAGGCTGTGGAACCATAGCAATAAATAAGAGGATAGTCCCCCATTTGGATCCAGCTCTTACCTCCATGGACACAGTCCAGTGTTCCTCAGTGTTCAAAGAATAAAGTCTAAAAGTTATGCCCCTGAGTTTTGAAGAAGGACATAGAAACAGCCAGCAGATGAATAGGGAAAAAAATGCTGGTTTGGTTCCGGTCTTGATTTGCTACATTCTGAGTGAGAGAAAAGCTGCCCAACTGCACCACAACAGCTCCTACAATACAACACTTACATGCTCAAACTAAACTACCACGAATCTTCAAAAATGAAGATTTATGCACCTCTAATCAGTTACTTGTTGTGGTACTCAAATCCCTCGAACCACAATGCAGAAAAAAGCATTTCTTTGTTTTCAATTTCCTATCATACACCTATAAGAACTGATTCTTCACAATTACATGACTCATTCATGTTCTTCCTCCAAAAATTCCCCATTTTATAAACCACAAAGCTACTCCTTAGCAATATTTGCCAATATGCATATGTAGTTTATCTGAGATAGTTACAGAGAGTAAATTCAATCACAGCTGGTTGTCTTTTCTTCACCTGTCATCCCTTATTTCTGTCCTTTTGATATCTAAATCTCCTTCAGAGTTCCTACCCTTTACCAGGCCTTCACCTGCAGGAGACACCACCTCATATCACAGTAACTGCCTGCCTTGTTTTACACGCCTAACCCTAGTGCTCCAAGACTGATTTAAGTGTATAATACAGAAGAATAATACATGCTGGAACCTATATCAGCTCTGCATGTTCTCCTATTTATAGTGTTCTACTTATCTTGACATTAAGGGAAAGATCAAGCTAGCCTTACACATACAAGTGTAAGAATACACATACAAATTTGCTATCTGTAAGTGAATATATTTATGTGTCTATACACATATAGAGAAGTTGAAGTTCACATGGATGTAGAACAAGTGGTCCTGAGCTTGCACAGTATTAGCCTACATACTGAAAATAAAAAGGACTTTTCTCTGTCCTTCTCCTGCTTTCACTAATAAAAGCCTGTGTTCTTTGAAGGCAGTCAGCAACACTAAAATGAATCACAGAGTTACAGCATCTGTAAATAATGCCCTATTTTCCAAAGCAAAGGTTCATGGGAGATCAGGGAAGAAGGTGAGAGAGAAAAGAGAAGGTAAAATAGGACTGTGAAGAAATGGGAGAGGAAAGGAGAAAAGGGTTGACAGAAAAGCAAAGGTAGTAACAATATGAGGTGAGCTTTTGTGAAAAATGACAGCAAGAGGGAAAAGAAGATGGAAGAATGGAAGTTCTGGAAGAAAATTAAACTTGTGCTGAAAGAAGAGTAGGCTATGTATATTTTTTTAAGATCCCTTTTTATTTTATTTTTTTTCTAAAAATAATTTGGGATCACAATGGCATAATTCCTTCCAAAGGTGTTCAACCCCAGACCATGGCAATAAAAATTCAATAAAACAAATACTCTGCTAAAGTATTGATTTTCTACTGCCATAGGTTAATAAACATCTTTCTAAATGGTGAGTTCTGCATATAAATGAGGAATATGGATCTCAAAAGGTTAAAATTCTGGTCCAGCAGAATACTGAGCGTATTACCAGTACATTGCAAGATACTATCATGAATAAAAAATAGTTTTCCTTTTCTAAGAGCGCAATTCTAAATAAGAAATACTGGTTTACTAATAAAATAGCAGACATGGTGACTACAAAATTATTCCTCTTTAAGAACAGTATTAGCTAGCTGAATTGCTCTGGGTTGAAGTTTCATCCTTAACACAGGCATACAATTTTCATTTTCAGCAGCAGCAGTTGCTAGGATCCTCTTCTGTTTCCTAGCAACATATTTTTAACCTACTTTCCTAATGCATCTCTTACAATGAACAACAAGTCTTTTTAGAAGCAAATCTTTAGCTCTTCTATCAATACAAGTATATGCATGTAATAGTAAATTGAATATCTGTCTGGAGGAATTATTGAAAATTCACTATTTTCCATGCAATGAATGTAAAAATGATAATGAAGTACCTCTGAAGAACTGCAGAATTTAAATGTCTATTGTACTTGTAATTCTGGACTTCCTATTATCTCTTGGGGGAAAAAAACAGTTCCTAATGGAAAAAGTATATTGTTTCAGGAGGAAGATCACTGGAGAATTTGAGAAAATGCCCTAATGTATTAAAATAGAGAGTACTCCCTTTTTGATTGCATCAGGATCCTTGGAGTTCAATATAGTGGATATTAAAGAATATAACATTTGGAAATATTTTGAACTCTTATTTAGAAGCAACAACTTAATAAAGACATCCTTTTAAAAATTAATAAGAAATAACACATGTAAGGGGAACAAGCTATATTCCCCATTTCCAGTGCCATTCTCATAACCACTGTTTAGATATCATCTTGGCAAAACTAAAATCCTCTGGGGTTTTTTTCAGAAGCAGAGTGCTTTTGCCTTGTAGCTAATTAAGCAAGAATTACAAAACACTGTAAGTACAACATTATTTGCATGTTCCTGGTTTTTCATTTTCACTTCTCATCAAACACACTAAATGATCCAATAACATAGCCAAATCATAATCCACACCACAACAGAAGCATCACAGAGTTCTTTTGATATCAGTCTGCAATGGGAAAACCATAGTATCTTCCTTCTGAGAGTTTGCAAACAAACCTTGCATGCTCCATGTAATTTAGAGCAATCAATCTATGCAATGCCGTTATGTTTCTTTGCCACCAGGCATTCCCATAAACTGTCAGCAAGACGCTTTACATTCTGAATAACTCAGCAGGCTTAATCAATATGGGATTCAAAAGGAACACCAAATCACTTTAAACATATATCAATACATATCTTGTCAAGCTAATATTCAGATACCAGAGAAGGCACAGGAAAGACTAGATGGGTAACACAGAAATGCCGTGCTGACATACCCAAATTCTAAAGCATTTTTCCTTCTTCTAAACATAAAAAAATTTAATAAATCCATGTGTATATTAATAAATATTCATTATCTCAGCTGTGTTGCTACTTACAAGTTCTTCCTGCAAAGATGACTATTGATTTATTAGTAAAAATACAAAGTTCTATTAAAGTACTAATTGATGTGTTCTATGATATTACTTTCTTTGTTTGATCTTATTGAAACAATAAAAATGGAAATATTACCATGTAATATGTAAAATCCTATAAAACAAGGAAAGTATACAGCTCATCAGCAACATACAGACTTTTTTCGTGAACTATTGATTGAAACATTTTTAAAGTTCTAACAGTGCTCTGATACATTAGTAATTTAATTGCAACTAATGATAAATGATCAGTTCTGATATGTATAGAAAATATCCTGATTTATATAATTTTTTTCAATTGGAAGAATGTTCTTTCTATAATTACATAGACAATAGATTACTTTAGTAACTCCTCTAAAGATATCTTAAGTTTATCATAATGATGGTGCATCTGTGTTGAATAAGAAGCTAGTAAATGCTTGCAAAGTATACATTATTAATGATAAATAGAATTACTTATGATTGTAGCCTGGATATCTGACAATTTATTTTTTGGTAGGCACTGTGTTTTATTTAATACATTACGATAACTTTCCTCGTTATAAACTCTTATTCCTGAGACACTATCGTGACAAAGTCTACAGCTATAGATATGTAACTCTACTGAAGCAGTATTGCAAAAGCCAACATTGCTATTTCAACATGGTTTATGCTCATCTCCAGTCACTTTTCACTCTCATGTCAACTATCTTTACTGATAAACATCTTCAGTTCATATATGACTGTCATATGATGTCATACTCATTTTATATTTCTCTGAAAAAAACCAGAAAATTCACTGAGCAAAAGAGAGTGATGCTGGAACTGCAGCAGTAACAATCATACAGTGGGATTTAACAACATACTATTTTTGATACTCTTAGATCTTTATTGCTATGGTAACACTTGCAACATGATGGCTTCAAAATCTTCCACTAAAGAAATGAGATTGCACAAATACAATATAAGGAAAATACATGCCTACACACCCACACAACTGAAAACTAAATGCAGCCTGAACAAAGACTCTTTGGGCTTTAATTACATAGAAAACTGACATATATCCTCATGAACACATACAATTTCAAACATGCTAGAAAGAATTTCACTGTCATTTAGCATTGATTATGCTTAATCTAGGCACCAAAAGAAAAAAAAAAGGCATATAAAAACTGTTTATAAGTGTAAATTATATTGACAAAAAATACATAGCTTTTTTTTCCTGTTATGAGGTTCAGGGCTTGCAACATGAGTCAGATTAGTAGGATGGCACTTAGAGACTGTTGCAATTCCAAGAGCAAACACTATGGGCTGTTTGTCCATCACTGGATTTAGAACTGCTACTGCCACACTGCTGTTGAGGTACAACTGCAGTGTGGTCAGGGTGTGCAATGTCAGCAGGAAGAGACCAACCTGTTCAAGCCTCACTGTAGGATGGCCAAGAGAAGGAGTGAAGAGAAGGGCATGGAAACAAGGATTCTTGTTTCTAACCCACACCAAAATTTCTGCTGAGGTTTCTATTACCTATCCCTGCTGGTTTGATGAAAGATGTAATAAAAGTTCCCCACTGCACTGTGTACTTGCCTTGGCTTCAAAAGCAAAATGAATTTTCACTTGGCTTAGAAATTAGGCAAACGATCAGAAGGTGACACACCCTCTGAAATATTTGAAAAATTATGTCTGGTATGTTGCCAATTTCTCAGTTGGGTTCAGAAATTACTAAAAATACCACCACATACAAAGTCTCATCTCATGGAATACTGAATCTCTCTCATTGGAGATATTCAAGAACTGTCTCGATGCAATCCTGTTCAATGTGCTCTGGAAAGAACCTTCTTGAGCAGCGAGGTTGGACCAGATGACCTACTGTTGTCCCAACCTGACCCATTCTGTGATCCTTGATTCTCTGATTTCTTGATCAGCGACTGTTTCTGTTAATTCTAAATAACTGTGATGGCAAGTTTCATAATTGCGCATATAAACTAAAAGTATGTCACAGAAAACAAAATCTAAGATGACATATTTTTTTTCTTTTTTATATTCATTATTTTGTGTGTCCTGAAAAATCATTTTGGTTAGCAATAATACCTATTCCCCCTTAATTCCCAGAACTACCATATCACACACATATTTAGTTCTTAGTATTACAAATATTCATGCTTTGGACTCAAGCTATCACAAAGTCACAAATTACTTCTTCACAGCTTTTACCGAACGGAACCTAAAGGGTGTAAACGGACAGCTGCCCCTAACTATTACTTTAACACAGCAACACTTCTAGCACAGTGAAGCTTCAGAATTACATGAAACTCTGGTTTATAATGAAATAGAATATAAATAATACAAATGCAAAACAGGATTGCTAAAATGTTTGTATGCAAAATGTCAAAAATTACCATTCAACTTTAAAAATTGCTGAAGTGTACTTCTAATTCTTTATCAAAGTTTTTGGGTAAACTTTGATCACTCCTCATCTCTCCAACCACAGCCCTACATTTACTTTGCATACTGATCTTCAGAAGTGGTTTTTGTTGTTTTTCTATTTTTTTTTTTTTTTTTTTTTTTTTTTTGGGAG
>JAWWEE010000122.1:31369338-31409581 GCA_035221455.1 Xenops minutus | reverse complement strand
CCAAGTACCAATTTCAGCAGAAATTAGAAATGGAAAATTGTGTGCCAACTTACATTAATATATATAAGCTTGCCTTTTCATATAAACAGATGTGTTAATATATCAGCTAAGGACCTCCAACACAATTTTTTTTTTTTTTTTTTTTAGTGGCAGATGTGTACTTCCCAGAAGCTGAAATATTCTATTTACCTAGTGATTTATTAAATACAACTAAGAAACTAAAGATTTTTGAACTGGGTTTTGTGGTTTGTTTGTTTTTTGTTTTTTGTTTTTTTTTCTTTTTTGACAGTAACAGTGATGGTTATAGATTTTCAATATATAACAGACATTTCCTCTGAACTATCTTATCAGTTTCTTCCAGTTAGTAGTCTGGAGATGGTATAGTTTAATTTTTCAAATCTATCTTGTTATATGTCCTCAAAAGGTGCTATTAAGCTATAAATCTACCTTATTTCCTTAGTACATGTCTCTTGGCCTTAAAAGACCATATGCATTATATATTAGTCATAACTAATTTAACAAGTCATAACTTGTTAAAATATGTGATGTGTTGCACAAATATCTCTCATTAGAATATACCTATCATGTGTTTGCTATTGAGATATGGATTATTTTAGTCTCAGTGTTGGCAACTGTCACTGCATGCATTTCTTCTGTTTTTCATGGTTGTGTTTTGTTCAGCTTCTTACTTCCAAGCAAAAATTTTGTATGTCAATATCAACTTGATATGGCAAATTTGGGGCCAAATGTTGGCCTTTTCATACAGGGAGACCTGAAGAAAGTGGCGTGGGCCCTTTGTAGGCTGTGATTTAAGGAAGCACGCAAACTGTCAGATAAGTCATATTCAGAGAATTCAACAATTAAAGAACCACTCATGCCCTTTATAGTAGCCCAGACAAAGCTTCTGATATGAGTCCTTTGGGGAAACTCTTTGTGCCCAGAGCACTTTCAAAACTGAACAGTATCTAGCATCTATCTTCAATTCATGTAAATCAGATATGATGCTAGCTCTCACCACAGATAAACTAAGATTGAGACATACTTTTCACTCTTTAACAGGGAAACACACAGCCCAAGTGTTTCCTTTCCCAGCACCATGCAGATTATATCCCACCAGTGTGGCTCTGACTTCCTAAGCACTTTTTTCCAGAATAGTCTCTGCTCTTAAACTATACACCCTTACACTCACAATAATGACCTGGGGTTTGAAGCAAGCATACTACACCGCTGAGATACTGGTGCCAACACCTCCTCAACACGGCTTTTTGCAGAGCTCCTCCCTGCCGCACAGGTAGCCAAGAAGCTCTGCAACAGCATAGCCAAGCCTGGCCTGGCTGTAATTCCATCTGTCCTGCAGGCTTGCAGATTGAAAGAGAGACAGCTGGAAAAAAAAATGCCCTATGTCCAACCGAGTTCTTACAGCAGCTACAATATTACTGTAACTATTCCAAATGTGTTATGATTAGTTGAATTTCCATACTGATAACATTTGGTCATATACTGTGCAATTGGTTATTAAAAATCTGCTCCTGAATTCAATGTATGTTTAAAAAAATATTTTATCAAAATTCTCCCAGAACAGGGTTGGGGCTTGTCCATGCTGAGCTAGGTCACCTGCTATCAATTACTTACAGTCTTAACCACAGCTGAAAAGAGCTCCTACAAAGCACAGTATGTTTCCATTCTTCCTGTCCTCCATCTAGCAGAAAGTTACAGCTCTTAGGATCTATTTTTCACAGGTTTTATTTTGTCTTCAAGCTGAAAATTCAGAGTGCACCCCAGCATCTGAGATTCAATCTAATTACATTTTAGGATTCTCTCATTTTGAATTTAATTTACTTCTTCTGCAAATATTTTGAAATTGTCATTTCTCATCTTACTGTTTCATCACAGTTTTCTGTTACTGATGAATTCCAACATTATTTGTTTTGATGTGATTCATGATGTAACACACTTTTATCTTTCTTGCACAGAGTGCTCATAGTTTGCTATTATTGAACTTGGTTTGAAAGGGTATATTCTGTCTTACGTTTGCTACTGATTTGCTGCTTTCTAAAAGAGGCTTTCAGGGCTGCTGGCAGCAAGGAATTCAGCAGCCATGACAGCAGTATTTCTCCCTTTCTCTGAAACACAGCTCAGGAAGGAAATTTTGTTGCTAAGGCATTTCTGTATCATTGAAGGACCTTCCAGTTGACAGTACAACTTCTCTGTTTCTATTTGCCTCTTGTCATCTTTGATTCATTGCTCAAACTGTCCCTTTCTCCTTCTTCCTTTTATAACACATTTAAAATCTCCACATCCTCTGCTCCCATCTCAATTAGTTCCTGATTCTTCTCATTCACATCTGTTACCTCTGTTTTTCTTTCTGTCTTCTCTCTGTCTCTTCTTTGTCAAATTAAGGATAGACCTCATCCTTATAAACCTCATTTATTGCCTGTTTCCTTTGCAGTTACCAGGCAGTTTTCATTATAATTTTTAAAACTTTCAATGTTCACCTTACAGCCACTGTCAGAAGCTCCCTTCTTCCACCTACCATTTCTCCAGTTCAACTTCTTTCTTTGATTTCACAGAATAAATCTGTTCATATCCAAATGACCACTTATCTCTTCTTAGCTAAAACTACCCCTAAAACACACGATGCTCCCAAGTGTCTCTGGTTGAGTAAATAATCTTGAAATTTTCTGAATGTACTATAGGTCTCTCTCAACTCAACACTTCCTTCTCCACAGCCTTACCTAAAAAATCTCCTCCACAAACAACAATCAGGTATTGGCAGATGGAGTCAGATCTATTGCTTTCTACACAAACACCATTTCTTTCTTCTGGTATCTCCCCACAAGTGTGTATTCACCAACCCAAACATATGAAAACCAGAACTTTTTCCATAAGCCCTCTTTTCTCCTTCCTTTCTTGACTGCCATTGGCATTATCAATGCAGCCTTGTTCTCTAGGACCGTACCAATGACGTTATTGAATTGCACATCTCTCATGTTAGAGAAATAATTCCATATGCTTTTGGTGGCCTGTACAGTAGCAAACTCTTTGCTGATATCTAATAAATATTTGATAAGGCAGTAGGGCACAAACACTAGTACTTGTGCCCCCCTAATTTCTAAGACCTCTTTTAGGAGTGTATTTCAACCTGCTTACTCAGCATCTTGCAGCTGGTTAATATATGGGCTCTGGTTTCTCCATGGAAATTGCACAAGCTACTTGCTTTCACTTTAAAAACCATCCATGGCCTCACTGACTTACTTACCATCTTTCATTCCCTGCTGATGGGTGACTCCCATTTTGAACAGCTCATAAAGCTAACTTGCAGTGTGCACTTGGAAAATTTTCAAACAAGTCTGCCCTGTCCCGCTCCTCGTTCTTGGAAGTAGCACGTAGGAAATATCTACCATCTATTTGCAAAGCTTTCTTTGAGCACTGTGTTCACCATGCCTTCAGTGAACTTGACAAAGGTAGGCTGAAAAAAGGTAAGTTAGCCTCCTGAAATTGTTGTCTAAAAAGATGAGTACCTTACACTGCTGGTCCTAAATTACACTTCAATCATAGCCTTTTTGAGGACTGACTTTTTGACCCATGTTTGGTTACAAAAATAAGACGTTCTTTTTAGGATGTCTTCATTACTTATTATATGTTACTTTTTGTTATAGTGTCATGAGTCAGATACAATCTTGCAGATATCAAACGGAAAGTATGAAGAGCCAAGCAAAAGGAAAGCAACCTACAAAATTAGACATTTATTCTTCTCTCTGCCACGAAGTGTTTATGTGCTTCTAGGCCAGTCACTGGAGGCCAGCCTTTCAGACATGACAACTAATTGCATACTTTACCTAAACATGAGAAATGCAACTTAACTGATAAAAATATTTCATATAAGAACCAACAAAGTGTTTCAACTCAGAGGATTGTTTTCTTCCATTTTGATAAAGTTTTCATTGACCTTTAGAATTGCAAGTTGTTTCAAATCTCAAAATGGAGTTCTTTTATTTCAAAACTAAAACTAGAATTACTCAAGTACTCATTTTTCACTTGCAAGGATATTTACAACTGCAAATACCACTGATCATTTTTTGAAACACTTCAAACAGGAAAAAAAAAAAAAAAATCCAAAAATAACACTCCAGGGTTTGCAACAATAATAAATACACATTTTCCAACTTTTGAGTACTTGACTTTACAAACCTGAATTTGTTCTTTATACATTTAAATATAGAAACATATCATTTTTAGGCTGGAAAATACCTTTAAGATCATCTAGTCCAACCATTAACCCATTAGCACTGCCAAGTCCACCACTAAAACAATGTCTCAGCCACATCTACTCATCTTTTAAATACCTCCAGGGATGGTGACTCAACCAGTTCACTGGGCAGCCTGTTCTAATTTCTGAACACCCTTCCTGTGAAGAATTTTTTCCTAATATTCAGTCTGAATATCCCCTAGTGCACCCTGAGGTCATTTCATCTTGTCCTATAGTTTTGTTGGGAGAAGGCACCGACCCCCACCTGGCTACAACCTCCTTTCAGGAAGGTGTAGGTGGCAATAAGATCCCCACTGAGCCTCCTTTTGTCCAGGCTAAACACCCACAGCTGCTCCTCTCCAGACCTTTCACCAGGTCATCCTTCTGAGGACACACTCAATGTCTTTCTTGTAGTGAGGTACCCAAAATTGAACAAAGGACTCAAGGTATGACCTCACCAGTGCCAAGTCAATCACTGTCCTAGTCCTGCTGGCCACACTATTGTTGATGCAAGCAGATGTCACTGGCCTTCTTGGCCACTTGTTCACATTGCAGGCTCAAATTCAGCGAGCTGTCAACTAGCACCCCCCCAGGTCCATTTTATGCTGGGCCACTTTTCAGACAGTCTGCCTCAAGCCTGTAGCACTGCACAGGGGTATTGTGACCTAAGAATGTTTACATACACTTATATACTAAATGCAATTTCACTTGATCACTTTTTTTAAAATAATTGCCTTCAATTCAGGGTCAGAGAAATTGTATCCACACTTAAAATAAAACATTCTGGGGACTGTGCTCTTGTCCTGATGACAAGTGGGATAGCAAACTCTCTTACCTGCCTGACCCTAAACAAAGCAGCTACACCTTGAGTACTTATTGAATAATGCCTGGGTGTTATATGGAAGACTGGTTTTTCACTTAGACCACTATCATGTCAAGGATCATAGAAAGAACTTATTAGTCCAGACAACAATAAAATAGTGCTTGTATATTAGCCTAAACTTAGCATAAGGACATATAAATTTAGCTAATTATGTCTGTGAGCCATATACTTCCTTGTTTATCACCCCATCTGAAGCCTTTGGTAATTAACTGCATTGATCCTGTTGAACAAATATTTGAGAGAGAGTAGAATTTTACAGAGTTGCTTCTTTCATTGCCATACATCTTTTTCCCACATGAGTAGGATTTTGCTGTAATCTTGTTTATAAAAATATTTATTGGTTCCAC
The DNA here is from genome assembly GCA_035221455.1 of Xenops minutus. Classification (NCBI taxonomy): domain Eukaryota; kingdom Metazoa; phylum Chordata; class Aves; order Passeriformes; family Furnariidae; genus Xenops; species Xenops minutus. Next base: position 31,404,102 of record JAWWEE010000122.1, on the reverse strand, counting down.
TTTTTTCAAACCAAGGTAAAACAACTTTTATATCAATAAGCTTCCAACAGAGATATGCTATTTGTGCATACAGTTCCGGTATTTATTTGCAGAGACATCGAAAATGTACTGTCTTGTTCTAATTATTTTCATCATCAGGTAACTTAAACCTTCTTTTTCACATGGATATCCTAGCATTGAGCCTGTGGGGAGTATTCACCATGCCATTCTGTAAAACAGAGATCAAGATTTGCTGCAATGCGATGGTGGAGCAAGACTTCACATGACTACATATTGGCTGTGGCATTCTCAGTTGTAAAGGAAGAGTCCTGTATCTGGTGTCTGCTATAAAGACAATTTATTTGTTTCATCTAATAAATAATTAGTAGATATATATGTGTGTTTGTATGAATGCATTCTTATATATGGAAGCAGGAGTATCTGAATTCTAAGTGGATTTATTTAGGAGACAAGTGCTAAGTGACTTAGCCCAAGGCAACTTGAAAGTTTCATGAAAGCAGCAAGAGGTCTAGAGGTTTTTATTGCTAAACATTATACACTTCACGTGTTCAGTCACTTCAAAGAAGTGGGATCAGAGAGAGAGTTTCGGATTTTTGGTTTTTTGAACTGTCTTCGGTATATTTGCCTTTACCCAGCCTCAGCTCTGTGAGGTGCTTAAATTATTAAATAAGTATAATAATTACAACATTTCTGCCTGCTGAAGTAGAGAACAGTGGGGAATGAATGAATTTATCAGTAAGAGTCCTAGTCTTCTGTTCAGTGTATTTAATTCTATACACTTTAAGCTGACATAAAATACATGTTAAAAATATATATATATGCCCTGACTAGTTCATGAGTAATAGTTAAGTTGTAAAGCAAGGGGTAATGAAGTGACTTCATCTAATACTGCTTCCAATTCACATTTCTAAAGGTCATTGTTCACTCTTACCATGCAATAAGGGGTTATTTCAGCCCATATAGTATGGTAAGTGTTGCAGCATTATGACTTATACTGAGTGGTTAGGTTGTTACAGCTGCAAAAATCAAAATACAGTCAGCTCTGAAATATCCCTGACTAGTTTATCCAAACTGCAGACGTTAAGGCTTCCAACTTGGCTCTGTGTAGTGCCACCTTAGGTGCAGTTCAGTTTATAAGCTCTTAAGGTTGCTGCTGTATTTTCCAGAACATTTATTAGCGAGGCTGTCAATGCAAAATTACATAGCCATTCAGGTTTCCTTCTTTCTAAGGGAAAGCCATTTGCATCAGTGGTAGGTAAGGAAGGAAGGAAGAAAAAGAGACTGAAGTCTTTGAGTCACTCTCTACTAAAATAATACATCAAATACAGATGAGATTAAAGTTTAGCTATGGAGAAATTTGGCAGATAACTACAAAGGACACAGACACACTCAGCGTAGCTTCCATTTATGTAACAGAGATAACAGCTGTGAAGACAGAGTGCCAACATTGCTCTGGAGACTCTTCATTTGCTAGTTTGCACAAGCAGTCCTCAGCTATCTTCACTGCTCTTTCTACCCAATTAAGTAATATGAAAGCCATGCAAGACCATGCTTATATGTGGTGGCAGACTAAATATCAGCACCTGTACTGCCCCCTTATTACATGTGCATATGGAAGGGTAAATATTAAAAAGCTGTTAAGGGTAAAGGCATGTTTGTTGCAGCACATTGGGCTCGTCAGGGATCCAGTTCAAGCAACTCATACTCCTGTGTGATCTTCATTTGTGGATTTTCTGTCCATGGAAACCAAGCTGTCATGATGGTAGGAATCATTCCAAATATGGAGGCAGGACATGATTGGGCACATGTTTTGTGCTGCATCTGGGTCCTCAGGTTTACACAAAATGCAACAAGCACAAAAGACCAAAGGAGAAAGCGACTAAGAAAATAGGGAAATAAAAGCTGAACTGACCTAGAACTAAATGGAAATTTCCTGCAAAAAGTGCCGCTTTTCCTGGGAAATTTTTAGTTCAGCAAAATACCACTGGCAGGAAAATATTTCATATGCAAAGAGAATAATCAGCATTTCTGAGAAAACAAAGCAATTTTAGAGATGCAGAGGTATACTTAAGAAACAGATTCATTTGACACACCACAGCCTTGCCTGCCTTTGCTCACATAAGGTACATTATATCTTTCTGGCACTGCAGTGAGACTCAGGATTTGTAAGAATTTTCTCTTAAAGTAAAACTTGTTGAAAGAATTGAATTAAAATGCCTTTAGGATTTGCTTTACATGGCAAATCTAAGGGCTTTAACTTTAACTGAATACAAACACAAAAAAGACAAAAAAAAAAAAAAAAAAAAGAAAAGCTTTCTGTTCTTTTTAACTGGCCACTATTACTTCCTCTTTTTTATTAAAAACTTTATAATTTTGAAGAAAAAAGAATCCATGTATCTCTACTCCCTGTTTAAAAAACCAAATGTATTTATCTTTTGTACAATGCTTTTTCTCCAATTTTGTGGTTTTTTCATTCCATTGCAATAGTAGTATCTTTGAAATGAGTTAGATTGACTTAGCCTCCTACACTGTCTTGTGTCATTCAGTCAGTGCTATCTAACGCAGAGACTAGATGACTAGAGATTTCATTGTTGATGGATGTTTTAATTATTTGGTTTTCTTCCAGGAGTTTTTAGAAGTCATAGCAATAATAAACATGCCTCTTGAGATTTCCTCACAAGGAGGAATGTATTTGTATTTATATAAAAATATACAGTAAATATCAGATTAGTGGTCTCTCTGCTGTACTCTTTCTTCTTATATGTAGGAAATTATACTCTGATTTGAGAAGAATAATTCTCTCATCCACTCTAACCTTGTTATCCAAGGACTACAATCTCAAAAACACAAAAGCTACATACTGCCAGACATAAAAACAACATAAAAGTAAAGGAACACAATGCAGTTACCACACAACAGGAGCAGTCAGAAAAAGGAACCACAAAAATGCACTCCGGAGAGAAAAACAGACCAAATACTAGCCACAGGATATTTATGAGAGAAAGATTAAAAGGAAAACAATTAAATAGATTTTGGTTTACATTAGGATTTCAAGTTAAAAATTAGCCAATTTGCTTCAATAAACCCTGAAATTCAGTGTAGCTTTCATCAAAAACTTGGTATATTTCAGATTTTTAGTACACTTTTTAGTATACTTTTAGTATACTTTCTAGTATATCTACATTACTGCCATTTATCCCCTTTTTTGAACTATAAAAGTATATAAAATTATGCCATCTAAAATCACACATAAATTAAATTATCCAGACTTGATAAAGGGATAACTACTGCTCAGAGGATATCTAAATGTCTAACTGATTAACCTTAAAATCTAACTTAAATTATTAAGGTGGGATGCTTATGTCTACATAAAATTAATGAAGGAAGTTAAGGTCATATATGAGCTGAAGCCTATTTTAAGTACTTTGGTTTTGCCACAGAAATCGTATCATTGAAACAGAAGTTAAATCTAGTGAAGATGCACACTAGAATCAGATACAGGATGAGCTCCCAGGTCCTAAACTACAACCACAAATAATTTTTCTCATTCATGGAACAGGAAGATAAGGTTCTGTATGATGCATTTTTTGCTAGATGTATAAAATCAAACAGTAAGAATGTCTCCTCAGAAGGATTATTCTTTTTGACTCAACAGCTACTTTGTCTTTTTTTATAAACTTATGGAGTTCAGTATTGCATGTTTTCCACTCTACCTAGAAAGCTACAAGTGGGCATGTGACAAACAATGAAAGACAAATATGCACAAGTGCATATTATTCCTAGCATCACATCCACCATGATATTATAATCATCATTATTCTTTAGTGCTGCCTAAAAAAGGAAAGAAACACAGCAATCAATGACATGAAAAGCTGTTCTGCTGAGATCTGCATTTTTGCTGAACTTTGTCATGACCTTGAATACAAATCAGTCTGGGATGTATGAATACCAAAGATTTATTGCTGTGGTTTGCACCAATCTTTTCTTAATAAACTGAGTTAAAAACAACTCAGACAGCTCATTAGTTATAGCACATCACATTTTCACTTTAATTTTGGGGATGGCAAATGTCTTTATTCTTAGAGCAACAATTGCTCTGCAATACCTACCGTACCACAAAAATCAGTCTAGTCCTCTATGCACAATCTGCCTAAAGAATAAGCATCCTGTGAAGTATTTGTCTTTGGCATCCTACCTCACACTGTTTTCTGCCTTGCAATATCTTTCACTTCAATAATGTTTGCTTAGCCTTGAGATTTTTCCTTCCTCTTCTCTGAGTATTATTTAGAGTTATTAATAAAATTAATCTCCTATGCCATATTTAGGCTGCCTACAGCTGTCTACATGTAACTGAAAGGAAACATTTTAGAGAGTTACCTCAATGGAAACTCCATAGCTAAGAAAATTCTTGTGGCATTAGAATCAAATGTTCTGTGCAAAGGAATTGTTTTTCTTTGAGGAATTTTCCAGTAAATCACTATAAAAATAGCATTTCTCTTGATGTTTCCATTCTAGAGTAGTGTATTTTTGCCAGCTTTTTTTTTTTTAAGACATTTTGTAACATAAAGAGTATTTGTCTTCTTTTTAAATTCTTCATTTGTTCAGTGCTTTATACCTAGTCAGAGCCAATGATGGCTGTTTCATTTTGTTTCATTTACATATTAGTCATAAATATGCATTTCCAGGGGTAGCATTAGACTCACTAAGCAGCAGATAAAGGAATTGTGGAATTGCTTTCTTTATCACTATGCTGTGTGTTTTCTTTGGAAACTGTTAACTCTGCATTGTTCATTACTCACTCTTCTCCCTTACCCAGGATTCTGTGGGCAGTAAAATAATCTTCAAACAAAACAGAGGTAAGAAGCCATGTTCTTTCACTACTGCACCATCCCACTTACAAGCCAGCTGGAAATCTAAGATGACCACCACTGTTAGAAGAACAGGAATTAATGGTAATGCAAGTCAAACAATAAATAAATAAGTCAAAATCCTTCTCCCCTTTCTAAATTTCTATCATGACGATAAACCCCTACATTATCTTCTAACTCAGATATAATACAATACAAAAGCACAAATCCAGTTCCACCTACTGAGAACCTTGAGCCTTGAGCACTGTGGAGGAATGTGGCTCTGAGAGCTGGAAGGAAGCAGCTCCCCTGGGGATGTGGATGAGGCTCTGGGTTGGGGAATACACAGGCAACAGAACTGCCTGTCAGTGGCAATTGAAGGCATTCATCAAGAACAGCATTAAGCACAAGATACTGGTGGCATAACACTGTAAGACAGTGTAAGAGCAAAATTGAACTATCCAGAATTTCATTTTTTAAAAAACCCTATAACTTATAAACCTATCTTTAGACCACTACAATGTTACTAAGACAATGATATTGTAATGAACTCAGATGTCAATTTTAAAATAATATGTCTGATCACTATTAAATAAAGCTTTTATAATCTCTAAATTCAATATCTATATACATATGAGATCTCTAAAAGATTATGCAACATCCATTGGCTGGACAAATTTGAAGTAAGACCTGGTACACAGGTTGCCTCATTTTAGACCTACAGTGCTGCAAAGTTTGGATGTAATCTCAGGTGAAAGTGAATTACTACATGCCTTAGTAGGACAAAAATAACATCAAATGATGTTCTCCTCTAAGAAAGTACACCACCTCAAACTCAGCAGATTTTTGTATTATGAATTTTTTTTAATTTTAATTTACTGTCAGAATAAAGAACTGTGAGCTGTCAGAAAGACAGTTATTAAATCACTGAAAAGAGTTTTTTAAAATAAATTAGACCACAAACTCAAGCAAGTTTATCCCTTGATCTTTAAATCCAAAAGTGAGAACAAAAATAGGGAGTATCAATACACCATGATTCAGTTTCTAAACTTCTTGTTTTTATAACGTTTAAGGCTTGGACTAGCAATAGCAAATTATGATGGTTAACCATACTTAACTGATTCCTAAAAACTAGTTGTACACTTGTGTCTAGCCTGTTAAACTGCAAACTGAAACCAGATTAATAGAAATCACCTTTAGAGCAGGTTAAACTGATGTGTTTTACTTTACATTTGTTATGGCTACAGAGATGTGACTTATGTAATGATTTTACATTGTTAAACATGGCAAGGTAGTGGTGTATCATCTTCTGGACTATTTTTTACTGTATCAAATATTAAACTAGATGCATGAAAACTTAAGAAATTTGCTATATATCTGAGGTCAAAACGTAATTATTTATTCTGCTGTACATCAACCCTGACTTATTGCATGTTCCTTGGCAGGGATGCCTTATTTCAATCTTGCATGCTTTTAGAGTTAATTTCACCTAAAAGCTTGACTAAATATTTTGTTTTGACATGCTTGAAATCTGCACAGAATAGAGGAACAGGTCTGTCACAGTAGAAACCAACCTGTACTAACCACAACTTCACAAAAAGAAATTAAAATCTTGTCTCCATTATGCATTTGGACACAATATTTCTACCATACCACTATTCCACATCCAACTCTTTAATTGATCTAGTAATGAAGATTTGAGTTCCTTGGATCCTGTTTTTCCTTTTCAGCATACAATAATTCCCACTAATTTCAAACTAACTATTCAGTTCTCTCTCTTTAGGACAGACAGATGACACTTATGCACAATCGCCCATATGGAGTCCACTGGACCATCCATCACTGAAATAACAAAATCATGTTCAAATATGACAGTAAATAAGACCCTAAGGAGTTAGCAAGAAGCATGTCAGTCAGAGCAGTCTGAGGTAACATACGACTAGTATGTTATGAGGTAGCAGACTCCCAGTGATGCTGCAAATAGGCAGAAGAAAAATATTTTCACTAGGAATTAATTAGTTATGCCTTTGTTAATATTAAAGGAAAATGGTGACGCTCCTTATGAAGAAAATTACTTTTTTTTTTTCTTTCAGGTTGCTAAATACTTTTCATTGTCATGGATTTCTATCCAAAATATCAATGTCTTCATGTTCTTGAAAGTGATATCCAATCTCTTTTCTCCATACACTTACTTCTAGTTCCCATTTTCACGTTTTTATAGGTTTACTCTGAAATAAAAGTGTGGAAACTATTTGTACTGATCTGTCAGATTTTAGCTGAAATGGAAAGTCCAGAGGTATAAGGTGATGAAGATTTCAAAATAAATTATTTAATTAAACACAAGAAATGAGAGAAAAAATAACCTATTATTGTTTGTATTTAATTTGAACATCTTTGGTAAAACATGTCTCTATTCAAAATATTTCACTTTGAATGTGGAATTGATTGTATCTTCCAGAATTAACACAAATATCTTTTGCCACTCTCTAAGAAGAAAGTTTTATCATTAGTCCACTTTACCACAGACATTTAGCCCCAGGCTCATGAAATCCAAATTTTAGATAAACACTGCTCCACAAAAAGGAGTCTGAATAATTTGTTCATGCACAAAATCCCTTTTTTGACTTAGATAGGAGCTTGTCACCAACATTTAACAAAATTTCATGACTGTGTTTAAAAGCTGTCAGAGACTATTTCTTTTCATATACAAACTCTGAGTGCTCTTTACAGAGTTACCTGAGAGCTGCACTTTTGCAGAATACAAGTTTTTTGGTGCATCTTCTTTCAAACTTTATCAAAATCATTTATATTTGGGCAGTAATGGATGATGTGCTCATATTTTACCAGGTATTTTCATTACTTTAAGACAGGCAAGGCTCCAGAAAAAACAAAACAAAACAAAAAAGAAAAAAACACCAACAAAAACCAAATATGATTAATGATACAGGAGGTTACTATAATAGCGGTAAAGTATGCAGCCACCTAAAAACACACAGGAACAGTTTTGCAATGATGAACTGCCAAGGAGATTAATTTCTTTAGAGCACTAACTCTGTGCCACATACAATTCTCAGTGTCATATGTGAAATTCCTTTGATCCTAGCTGGAGTTAGTTACTACCCTGGGTACAATCTATTCCCCTGTAAACAAGCCCATCTCTTTGCAGACTTGCCTGCATGATCACGATGCAAAGATGAATTACTTAGCTCAGGCTTTTTACAGTCCTACACGGCTGCCAGAAGAAAACTGGCTTGCATCCCAGAACCTTGAAATATAAGTGAATCCGCTTTCAGATTGTGTGTATTTGACTTTATAGATGTATCTAAACTCCTTGTTTGTCAAGTTAAAGTGCTACTAAATTAATAGTTTCAACTTCTACCACAAATTCTACCACTAGAGAATGCTGAGGAACAACTTTTATTCAAACTTCATTTCATTAGATGTAATAATCTATTGAAAGAAATGTCAGGCTACCAACTCCCTGAGTTCAAAACCTACCACCTTTTCAGACATTCAGTAATTTCCATTTGAGAAAATGTCTATTTCTGTTTTAATGTTGCACTTCACATAATGGTAGTAATACTACACAGCTTCACAGAAATGAGTTCTGGAAATAATTCATGTTTTCAAAACACACTCAGAATAAAAAATCCCAGATAAAGATGTAAAGTACAAATAGTATTAAAAGGTATGCTATTCTTTGCTGTCCAGGCATCATCGGAGGATATAAGAAGACGCAAACTGTGAGCTTGAAAACTTTCAATTCAAAAAGCAACATAACTTCTGGAGAATAAATGGAAACAGGTCCATAAGGGCCAAAATGGTAACAGCAATTTACAGTATGGAAAAACTTCAGCCATAGATGTTTTCAATGCCAAAAGGCTGAATTTGGTTTAAACGCACCTAAACAATGTGATTTCATTACAACTCACAACCAGATTTTCCTAGTTCAGACTTTATTCCCCCAGTAGATATTAATGCAGACAAACTATTTCACATCTACATTCTCTACTGTCATAAAGAGGTATCACACCCCTGGCTATCTGTGACCTTTCTCACATGTTGAAGAGAAAGGAAGATTTGAAACATCCTATAATGAGAGAAAAAGTAGCATAATGTAGACACCAATCAGAACAATGCTCATGTCAAGGGTGAATAATGAGGAATCATCTAACATGGAAACTTCCCAACATGCTCTCAGAGAAGAGTAATGGCAGGAAAAACCCCTCAAAGATCAGGTTATAGCTGAATCACAGATGGACAGATAAGTACCAAGATTGCATGAAATAAGAAATGCACAATCTCCAAACTGAAAACTGCAGCAAGTCATCAGAACAACTCATACAGCTCACAATGTCCTGCTTGTCAATCTCTTCCCAAAGACACTGCAGACAAAAAGCAGTCTGCAGTGTGAATAAATCTTTCTGCCAGCTTTCTGTTACCTCTCACAGGGGATGGCAGCCCCCATTGCACACACAGAATCTTGCCATGAAATAAACATCTACATGATCTTGTGATGGTGGACACCTGCATTAAAATCAGTACATTAAAATGACAGTTCTAAGGCCTGTATGAAGCCGGTCTTAGTAAAAGATAAAAAGTTTAAATAATCCCTACCTCTTTCTTCAAGGTATTATTACTTAACTACTGGCTGCTTAGCATCAGGTCACTACCATCTGTAATATTTTAATATATGAGTGCCGGTAACATGGTAAAATAAGAAGGAAGCCATGCGCGTGTTGTCTATCAGCATCCTACACATTAAAGGAAACTGTTTCTTGAATTAGTCCCAAGCCTTATTATATTTATAGATATAGTAAAGGTTAAGGTTATTGCAGTGGAACTCTAACTATAAGAAAGACGCAAGGCTATTTGCTTTTAAGGCAATACTAATACAATGCAATACATACCACTATCAAAAAGCATTAGAACAACTTGTGTAGAAAATTCCTTTGGATATCATTACAACCCATAGGTTTGAATGTAGTGACAAATTAAGGTACATCTGAAGCAAGTCTAATCAACAGACCCTTAAGATAAGTATAAAACACTGGACATGTCATAGTCTCATGGACAGTACAAGCTCTGCCCAGCTAGAGAAGACAAGCTGGATTTAAATATTTTTTACAGCTTTTTTGGCTTAGTACCTGGAGTTGTTCAGCTTAACTGGCAGCTGAAGAACAAGAAACAAGAAAAATTAATTTAGTAGCATCAGAAGGATCTTTCACAATAGTAAACTGAGCAGCAAATGATTAAACACAGATTTTTAGGACTGATGATATCTTTTTTTTAATTTACATTACTTCATTAGTTTCCAGAAAAGTATGTACAGAACATCTGGTAGGAGCATATAGAACTGTATTGCTTTCTGTGGAGTCGGGGTTTGTGTGAAAAATCACTCCAGTACTTCCATGAGGCATATAATCAAAAAGCATAGATTAAGCTTCACCCTCACACTGAATGGAAAATGTCTACAGATCTCAGGGAGAATGAGGGTGAGTAGGCCTTTGTGAATTAGAAGACCAGGCAGCATTTTTACATCAGCTAAGAGAAAATTCATCTGGAAAGAAGAATGCTAAGAAGATTTTGAAGTCATAAAGGGAAGTGCTCTAACTCATACTAGCCTTAAAATGCCAGATTCATCTAATTTGCAGTAGCCCATAATACCAGACATACACGTTAGCAGCTGAATAAACTGATGTGGCTGTGAGACACAGTGACTGCAAATTCAATCAGACACACCAAATATGAAGTCACATAACTTGAGTGTTGACCACTGCAAACACGCTGAAGACATTTTAAACCTCTGTTTTCAACCCCTCTGCACTTTAAAAAGCTCTGAGGAATACAGATATTCAAAAACATAGTTATTCTAGGCAATTATCTTTATTACGTTGGCACTAGGGAAGCATGAAATTTCCATTCAGGTCTTCGACTTTCTTAGGATCTCAGAAGGAAAAACATTTCATTTTGACATTGAATGTGCTGTCTACACTATATACTTCATTCATTAGTTTTCAGAAGAATATTTTCATGTCTGATAAATAGCATTTCTGGGCCAATTTTACAGCTGTGTATCAGACAGAAACAATAAAAAGACATGTTCTCACTAGCTTATTATCCAAATTGATCACATATTCAAGACTTAAATGTTTATAAATGATGTGATTTCTAGTAATTACAAATACTATATGGCTCCTGTATATTCAGCTGTCAAGTCTTTTCAAAGATCAAATGCATTCCACCATTTTTTTCTTTTGCTAAATACATTCATTTCCAAAGAAGATCAGCTATTCCTTTTGTATGTCAGTTTGTCTCAGACTGTTATTCTCTTGTGTGTCTTCCTTTTCATGCATTACCATAAAATCCTATTTGGAAAGTACCTGAACTGTTACTACCACTTGGATAACAATTAGAAAATTCCTCATTATATGTTATTACATGAAATTACTGTTCTATAGCAGGACAACATCTAGTTTGCAAAATATCTATTATGCTTCTTATATCAGCTTCCCCATCATTCAATGGCTTTAAGATGCTGGTGATGAGTGAAATTATACACCTAAGTTTGCTAAAAATATCTATCAACAACTGAAAAAAATCTCACATGTAACAGAAGCCAAATTTAGGGATCCAACTGAGTAAAATATTCTGTTTATCTAAAGGGAGTGCAAAAGAACAATGTTACTAGCCCTATACTTCTTGACACTGTTCTAAGAGAATTCAGTATTTATTGTCTTCCTTTAATTTTCTTTTTCCCCACAGAAGTTGCTAGTATACATCCTCCTTTCTGCACAATCTCTGTCTTTACATTAATGACTCCATATACTCATCTCCATAGTATGTCATATAAGTAAGAAATAAATATATATGAATCAGGAAAAATATACTGTTTCCCGTTGTATTCTAGCAGTACCCAAGAATTACCTCCCTTACACTGGAAAAAACTCCCTTTACACTATACACATGACAAAAACCACTCATCTGCTTCACTCCTGCAAAATAACTATCCCACTTTTGAAAATCCAGATCTAGGCATTGATTAGAAGACAATTGTTAAAGAAACTGAGGACTAAGGCATGTAATAGAGTTGCCACAACTTAAGAAGCAGCCATGCACCAACTAAACACAGTGATAGTCTATGTATGCCAGCACATTTACAAGAATTACACATTCTGTAGAATTCAGTGCAGATTGAGACAAAAAAAAAAAAAAAAAAAGGTCTCCTGCAGATGAGTACCAGAAAATAAGACAGGCTGAGAAAGTGAAAAGCTGAGATCTTGGGAAAAAGTCTGCAGCCCGTGGAAAAACAGCAACTCTGTAAAGCTAAATTAATGTTTCTTTCAATCAACATGAGTCAGTAACTTCATACTGTTACAAAGTCAGATAATAGCTCTCCATCATCCTATATCCATCTATACATATGACATACACCAACACAGCACACACACGAGCTTTGGCACAACTTGCTGATATATGCTTGCTTCTAGAAAGGTCATTCATTTATTTACACAGGAGACCACCATTCAGGTTTAACAAATAAAAGAGATGCTTTTCAAATCAGCCTAATGATTTGTTTATGCCAGAGAGGCAAAATTCTGGCCTCAGTGGTAAATAATACTTTATCAAGTTGCCCAATTATTCTTTCCATTTAACAGACAAATGGGAATTAGTTCAAAGTCATAGTACTAGTTCTCTGTATAAATAATTTGCTACACATATTTAAGCTGTCCATGATGGGCTTCAGAGAAAGTAAGGATGAATACACAACTATATACAAAAATAAAAACTAACACTGATTTTTCTATTCACTAGACCTCAAGACAAGTAAAAATTAAATTAGTACCTGAATATATCTAGTTACAGATAATTATATGGGTACAAATATCACTCTTTAAGGCTATAGATAACAAAAATACTATTTTAAAGAATGGTTACAGCAGCAAAAAATAAAGTTACTTAATAAACATTAAAAATAGGGAACAAAGCCTCTAGAATAAAAAAAATCATTATAGAAGTTATATATATATCTGAGAAAGAAAATTCCAGTTCTAAGCCTCACTCCCAATGGACAAAGAATTTATGACAGCATCATAAAGCAAATGATCAGCCGTTCCTTTCTGTTAATTCTATATAACAACCTGCCTTACCATGATCTTTCCAGAGGGTAATTCTAGACTGCAACACCAAGGTAGGAAGGGAAGATTAACAGCTTATAATACTATTGAAATTCACTCTCCTCACAGCAGATTCCACTTTGTTTTACCACTATTTATCTGCATTTACTCATAAACAATAGAATGAAAATATAAACACATTCAATCTTATATTACAAAGGGTACTGAGAAAGAGACAATTTTTGTTAATGTCATGTTTGAAAATCAAGCATGGAACTAGATTTTTATTTTTTATTTGAATCCTAACACAGATACAGGAAATGAGACTGTAGCAAGACATAAATAACGAATCACCCAGTAGTTGTGAGACACACTGAAAATGTGTCACCTCTGAAATATCTTTGCCAGTATCTAGCCTCTGCTGCATTTAAAATATAAACATTCAAAGAACTTTCCCTGGGGAATTTACAGAGGTGAGGAAACATCTTAGAAAAAATCTAAAACCTGAGGCAGAGGACCACACCATCAGAAGCACTGTGCCAGACACACAGAGAGTGAAAACTTAATTTTCAGTGTAGTTCCCCAACAAACAACTTAGATCTTGAGTGCTCAGACACCACTTTTCCTCGAGGCAGCCAGTTTTGAGCACATTAACAGCAAGTGCTGCATTCCCTTTTAGTTTGTGTAATTCTGGCATTGCTTACCCTTAACACAGATTCAATACATCCTTTGACTGATGAAATATGCATCTATCTCATGAAAAGAGCCTTGATCACCAGGTTATAATCTAGTCTGGAATGAGGTGCTCTCCTATGAAAACTGTTTCTCAATGTACAGAATAATTACAGGTTAAATAAAGAAAAGACAGAATTATCTCTACAGGCTGGTAACTTGAGCACTCAATATGGAATAGAGATACTTTAATTCAAATATTTTCAGTGGCTAGTATTTATTGTACATTCTACGTCAAGAATTCTTTAATGACAGATCCATAATAAGCTACTTGTTTTAACACATGCTTATGGAAATAAACAGATTCATTTTGCGTTGAAACCATGACAATTTAAATTAAAAATAGGATTCAGTCTTACCTAAGTAAGACTAAGCACCTGCATTTTTCTAAATCAGTCCACCTATTTTTCCATTCCTGTCTCAAGATGGTGGTGCACATTTTCCTACAACAAACACAGAAAGAGTCTACAGACTCGTTAAATAGTGATAGTTAACTTCCAGATCATTAAAACAAAGCAAGAACCCTACTCAGTGAAGTTCAGGTTCTCAAAACTGAGTAGAAGTGCACTTCAGTTTTGAAAATCAGTAATAGTGACTAATTCCTCCCTGATTTCAACGCTAACACTTGGTGAGAAATAAGACAGGTTTACATTTAGCTCATGTCCAAAATAGCCTTGTCAGTAAGAAACTTTTGAGTTAAACAGGCTTTGCATAAGAAATATAATACCAGAAAAAAACATACTCATAGGTCAACCTAAACTACTTGACCAGTTTCTTATGTAATTATTTTATGGTCAAAATGCTGAGATCTGGTACTTATATAAAGTTAATAAGCTAAACTATATAATGCATAGTGAGTCAGGAAAACAAATACAAAGTGTTTAATCTGTCATTCTCAAATGTTTAGGACTTGGTGCTCCATTCAGAAACCTCTGCAATGTTTAAAAGTTTATCAGATTAAATATAATGAAACAAATGGAAACCTGTTATGTCTTATTAAACATAATTAACAGGAAATGTCAAAATTAAGTACAGTAATTACTTGAAATTTTGTGATTGTTTATTTGCCTATTTCAAATTACTTTAAGGAAATATTAAGTGCAAGTGAAAGGCAGATTGTCTCCTGGAGATGTGGATCTCTTTAAATGCCACTGTCTTCATTCAAGGTACTGAAAGAAAGCACAGTGGTTTCATGACAAAAAGGTGGACATTTTGTTCTTCTATTTCTGACTAGCATTTGAAACAGTATCTGGAAAAAGATATTAAAAATTGTATTTGAAATCTTCAAAGGAACTGAAGACATGGGCAGAGATCTTTATGAGGTGTAAACCCTTTGATGTCTTAAAAATAGGTAATTTGGTGTTATTTCCCAAACCTGATTACAATCATAATAGTATTAGAATTTGATTTCCACATTGGTAGACATTATTTGATATTTCTAGAGCTAAAATAGTTCAATACATTATACAGTTTTCAAAGAACTAATAAATAATCTTGTGTATCTCTTAATGGTTAAGTACAGAGAATAGCATAGAGCACACAGATTAAAAGTACATGAAACAGAGACTGAGCATGAGCTGCCAGTAGATCACCTTTTAACTATATCATTGAGACCCTCACGTCCTTTGGTCTTCCACTTCATGTCTGCAGAAAAGCATTTTCTCTTATATCTATTCTGATACAATAATTTAAAAATCGTAAAAACTGTGTATGGGTACTGACTGATTTGCACTTTTACCAAGTGATTTTGGGAAGTGTGTAATGTAAATACACTAGATAGTACACACAGCAAAAAATATGTCTATGTGTAGTATTAAAAATTTTTCCGCAGAAATGTTATAAAAAAAGAAGTGTACAAAAGTATCAGAGCTGCACACAGCATTATAATTCTGATGAGATTTTTGCATGATTTGTGGAAACCTCAGAAAAATTAAGCACAGTAGGTTTCTGTGTTTTCATTAGCTACATGAAAAGGATACTACACAGCAGCAGTAATGCCATGAGCTTTGAAGTAACCACATTGTTACAACAAAATACTGTCTGGTATTTCCCCCTGTTACTCCATAAATGACATTTATATGCTATAGCTACTCTAATAACCTATTCTAAAAAAGTGAAAACACTAAGCAGATGTGGGTCCAAATGAATTGTTTATATGGCATATATATCAGAGAGGCAAATTAGAGTTTATTTTCCCCTACTAATACTAATATACTGTGAAGTAAATGCATTGCACAAAAACATCACAAACAGAACAAACAAACCCAAGACCCCACCATGAACCAAAATATATAAATTGTATATCTCAAAAATGATATGAAATTAAGCTCTTGGAATCATAACTCCAGACTCTGAAGGGGCCTCTACTGACCAAAGTGTGAACAGAAAATTGTTCAAACAAATTTGTGGATTGGTTGCAAGCAGCTTTTTGTCCTGAATGGACATATGGGTATAGTGCATTTCCTGCAAGTGTTCCTGCCTGCTAGGAGAAAACTTGGTATCACCACTTGTTCACAAATATAATTCAGATTTATTTCATGGTAAGAGTTCCTGAAGAATGTACTAAGTCTTATTCAAACATTAGATTTGGTCTCAAGAAACAAAATGCTTCTGGTGCCAAACTTGGGGGGCTCTGATTTTAACAATATGGCTGTTGCTTTTCCAAATGTATTTACAGTTATTAAAACAAAACAAAGAAAAAAAACACCAAGGCGCCTTTTGATTGAAATGCTGCTGTACAATCATAACCTATCTTAAAATGCATTCCATGTTCTTGAAGATCTCAAAATGCAACATATTGCTTAGAGAATCTTCTGAGCTACAAACTACATGCCACTAAACCAGACAAAGCTTTTATAAAGGAGTAAAACACAGACTTGTGAACATGACTGTAAATTAATTTAAATTCCTCACCTGGATATGCATTTTATAATGCCAAAAGCTGCAATTCACATTTGTAAGCTATATGTCTCTTCCCATTATCAACAATTGCAGTATTGCGTAAGGTTACATTTCTCTCTTTAAAAAACAGAATTCTGTAGCTGCTGCATTAGTCATACCAACAGGACTAGTTCTGTTAAATTTCCCTAGAGCAAACTAGTATAGGGCTACAGCACTTGGGTGACAATTAGAAGACCTCAGTTTTGGTCATCAGTGTGACTACTAAGTGGTGTTAGTCAAAGTCACTTCTATTCTTTTTTATTCTCCTCAATTATTAAAATTCTCCAATGGTGATCAATCTAAATAAGAAGCCAAATATATGGAAAAAAACCCAAAACACACTAAGCATCCTAAAAGTGTCTTAAAGTAGTCTTAAGAAAAATACTGCAATCATTTTTCTACCCAATTAAATAATTTAAAAGTACATTTGTATCTATAAACATAGCAAGACTTTCATGTGTTTCAGTTTGAATGTCAACTGAAATAATTAAGTAATGAATAAGTGAGGTTTCCAACTGCTGTGGTGCCCACTTAGGCTAAATAAATTCTCCTTTTCGATTTTTCCTTCCTGTTATTACTCCCTCAGAATCTTATGGAGATTTTTCTCCTGACTTACAGAGTTTCCCCATTTATCTCTAGAAGCATTAAGGCATTATAGCTCAACTTTTAAAAAGGGGAGATCTCACCAGACAATAGGCAATTGTTGCTGCTAAAAGTAACACTCATTCTGCCACCTCACTCTCTGTTAAATTGGCTCAGCAACCTTATGAAATTTCACCTTAAAAGGACAATTAATCCTTTGACCCAATAAAGTTGAGCCATTAACCCATATCATATCATTTCAGGAACTCAATAATGTCGAACTGTTCAATGAACTGTGATCGTAGTCTTTCTTCATTATAACTCATTTTCAGTTAATTTATAATGAAATATTTGGACAGATTGTTACAATTATCTACATCCTACTATCATGAGCTTTTCCTGCTGCTCTATGAATGATTCCTTATATTCATAGCTCTTTACACAGCAAAGTTTACCTGTATGCTTGCAAAAGCTGTCCTTCAACTTTCTTTTTATAACATTCTGCCTATAATTGTAACAAAATCACTTGCTCTTATTTTTACCATGGTTTTGGTTTCAATACTGGGCATTAATTCTTGATTTAGTAAGCTATATAAACTTAAGCTATATTTTAAGCATCTACATTCATAGATTTGAAGCATTTTTGTTTAACACTCATGCAGCAACAAGTAAAAAATAACAAATTTACTCCACTAAAAAGCTGGAGTATTTCTAGCAGTTTCAGGAACCAAAACAACAATTTTACTGGATTTATTAAGAAAAAAATAATATTTAACTATCAAACTGAATGGAAAACAGTTTTTTCATGCCTCAGCCCACATGTTTTTCTTGTATTAATGGTGCATTAATTTATTTACCACATCTGGCCATTTCATCTCACTTGAATGAACGTGACAATACTTGCATTTGTTTCAGTCTTGGAGGTTTCTTGTTTCACTTCACTTTGAATGATGGCCAAAAGACAAAAGAGTATATCTTTAACAAAGCAGCATTCTTTACAGACACATCTCTGAGCTCTTCTTGAATACTGAAGAGCAAATAACTTAGTTCTCCTGGCTCGTACTGTTCTAGGGATAGCTGTTGATAAATCTTTTGATATTAGATAAGTCAAGACTGTTCAGTGAATAACTACTGCCATCTACTTATCTATTTCTAAGTATTTTGACATTTTTCATGTTATTGAGATCACACTAAGCTGCACTGAAAACATTAACTAGAATTTCTTTTTTTTTTTTTCCAATACAGTCTTACCATGAAATTTTCATAACAGGCAAATCTGTAATAATCCTTTCTCTGATTAATGAGAAGGCAGGATAATAAACTCTACCACGGTAACAATGCTTCTATATTTGCTCCAGTGATTTGTGTCAAACAAGGTCTGCATTTCTCACTTGAATAAATAATTGAGGGAAAGACAGCAGATATAAAGTAAGAATAATTGATAATTTTCTTGGTGGAGAGAACTATCCTTTGGAAAGCTGAGGGGGTCTTTGTGGTTCAGCATACTTATTAATGAATATTCATGGCTGGAATCACTCCAGAAATGACAGTGAGTAGTGCGTTCACAAAGTAGCCAATGATGAGTTATTCAAGATAGTCAAGACAAAGAATAACTGCTGTGCATCTTCCTTTACAGTAACTGGTTGTCTTACAATAAAGTGACTGCTAAAATTCAGTAGATAAAGTAATATACAACACTGTGCTAATATCATCAACACATCATTGCCTGGATGTAAATCTAGCGACCACTGAATGGACTCATTGTTTTCTGCCTCAAGGCAGCTCATGATACAAAGCCACAAAATCTGTTATCTAATATATTTTAACAACAGAAGAATTCACCTTCAGAGATGCAAATATTTTTAATCAGTCAGAATGATACTATTATATCTGCTTGCTTGCTGTCCTGAATTGTGCAATCCACTCTGAAATTTCAGAGAGGCTTGGTGTTGAAGATATGTAAGGAGTGAGGGAGGGCTGAGGAGCTAATGAGAACAAATGGGATAAATTCAGTGTTACTGTATGGAGTGTAAGGTATTAGCAACCAGGATGTTTAAGTTTTACCTATATTCAAAGGAGAAAAGCTCAAGGATTGTGATAAGCAGTTACCATAATCACAAACAAATTTAAACTCAAGCAAAATATACTGAGGCTACATGTGCATTCTACATGGGGTTTTTTGCAATAATTGAAAAATTAAATGCTTTTCATTGTTAAATGAAAATAGGCTTATCTGAACAGACTCTAAAATAGCATAGTTGGAGGACTGCAAACTACAGTTATCAAGAAAATAGGAATAAAATTCAATGCAGTACATTTTTAACAACTATTTGTCCACAATTATCTCACAATATATGGCTATATTTTTTGAGACTACAGAGAGTGAAGGAACTACTTCTGCATAAATTAAATTATGTTTTACATGAATTCAAGAAAAAAAACCTATATACTCTGTTCTAGTCTTTATTATTCATAGTTCTTAATATATGCTGTGTAGCATTATTTACCAATTAAAAACTAAACACATGTAAACAAGCTTTCAATGTAAAAAAAAATAAAATCAATTAATACTTTGAAACTCCTGTGTTCTTGCAATATGTATATTTGAACATAATCTAGTGGATTGTCTAGCACAAGCCAAGTTTATAGACTTGGGATATTTATTTTTTTTCTAGATTCTGACATGACAAAGAGAGCAGAGAAAATAATGGGCAAATTCTGTGTACTCTTCTCCTTACTGCTTAACACCCCAATTAGTTAGAACAACATAACTCAGGTACTCTGAGAATGCAGAAGCATTAGTCAAGACAAAGTTATCCATACAATATAATCACCTATGTGGTTCTCAAAACTAACTGGTGGGTATTGTGATGGTTAGAGGACGTCTCGAGCTCAGTGATCATGAAACAGCAGAGTTTTCAACTCTCAGGGAAGTCAGGTGGGGACTCAGCAGAATTGGCAGCTTGGACTTCCAGCGGACATGTTTTGGCCTGTTTAAGAGACTCCTTATAGCGTCCCCAGGGAGTCCATCCTACAGGGCAAAAGAGTCCAGGAAGGATGGACATTCTTCAAGAAGGAAATAGTAATGATGTAGAACCAAGGTGTCCCC
Source organism: Xenops minutus (assembly GCA_035221455.1). NCBI lineage: Eukaryota > Metazoa > Chordata > Aves > Passeriformes > Furnariidae > Xenops > Xenops minutus. The sequence goes on along the minus strand of JAWWEE010000122.1, from coordinate 31,383,775 downwards.
ATGTGCCAAAACATGAGATGGTGGGAAAGAAGAACAGCCTGACTGAATGCAGGTTGGAACTCAAGGGGGGAAAAAAAGGACAGTTTATGACCTTTGAAAGAAGGGACAGGCGTCTCAGGAGGAGGTGACATCTACAACGATATTGTGAGGTTATGCAGGGAGAACATTAGAAGAGACAAGAAAGCCCAACTAGAATTTCATCCAGCTACTGCCATAAAATACAATTAAAATGTTTCTAGAACACATTATCAACAAAAGGAGGATTAAGGAGAATCTCCATCCTTTACTGAATGCAGGGGAAAGACAGTGACAAAGGATAAGGAAAACTTACTTAATGCCTTTTTTAATGTGTCTGTTTTTTAACAGTAATACCAGTTGTTCTCTAGGTACCCAACCTCTCTTTTCTAGCTACTTCTGCTGGACACATCTTGATTTTCCCACAGCTCCAAAAAGCATATTGTAGAAGAAATGAGAAACTAGACAAAGTGACCAAAACAGAAGAAAATGTGGATGTAATAAATCAGTGATTATCAAAGCAAAATAGTGACTAAATCACATAACTTCAACCACTCATTAGGTTTGGGATGTCATGTTCAGTGTATGTTTGTCACATCACCTGAGTCACAAAATGATGAACAGTGAGAATGTTGAAACTATGGGAATACAGAGTCCAAAGGAAGACACTTTCCCTAGCTATATATACTTCATTCATTCTCTTCCTTTGCTCCATTGGCTCTGCTTTCTCATGTCTGGGATGCATCAATGCAATAGAAAATCAGTCAGGAGCAAGGAGATGAATACCATTTGAAGACCAGGCACAAAAACAAGTCTGGGGGAATGAGTTTGCTGATGAATCACAGAAACTGGAACTAGTAACAATGCTGAATAGCTCTGCACTAAAAATGTGTTCTAGAGACACCCCTTTCCAAAGCAGCCAACAGTTACAATTTGTTTACCTAGATGTGCAATACTCTGCTTGCATTGACATTTATTTCCATCTGCTGTTTTATTATTCATTCCTTTGACTGTAAGTGTTACCATAAGTTGTTTGTGGACTATTAAGCAGGGCAGAACTGGCTCAGAGGTGCACTATTACCTACCTTAGCTGAGTTTATGGGGAGGCAACAGTGTGATTTGGAGATTATACACATGTTCAGATCCAAGTGTGCTCTTCTCAATACTCATGGAGAAAAACAGTCACAGACAAAACTCTTTATAGGTTTCAGAAGCAGAAGAAAAGTCAATAACTATTAAATGACAGCTGAAATGTGACTCATTCTCAAAATTGAAATGTATGCTGTGCACATTCTAAAGTACATTCTAAAATCAAGTGATGTTGCCTTCCAGTGCTATCTGTGAATAATTTGTGGCACACATTGAACCTATTTTTATACAAAGATCTTGTGGAGGAGAGAGGATTTTTTTGTACTGAGGTACCTAGATATATGTACTGTCAGAAATAGGCATTTCAAAATTGCACTTTCACTAGTACTATCTTTCATAAAACTCACTGGCGAAACTTTAACACTTTTTGTTATAGTAGTAGTATAAAAACAGCACTGAGATTGTATTTTCAGCACCACTCTCTCTTTTATTCCTTTTGTTAATATTGTTCCTTTGTTTTCTTTTGGCTTAAATTGAAGCATTTACTGATGAATCATATTAACTATATTTAGAAGTCTCACAGTTAATTGATAAATGAAACTGATCCAGGAATCACTGCAGGTAGGAATGAAACTGTTTGTTTTGTCTTTAACTGTGCCTGATGGTAGAAATCAACTTGACAGATCTACAGGCAATCACTTCTTCAAGGTTTCCAAAGTGGAAAGTGCCTTATTGGCAATTTATTTCAATTCTTTATTATTTTCACCCTTAGCAAGTTTTCAATAATATGTAGTAGAAAACTTCTTTGCTGCAATCTGAACTCTTTAATTCTTGACAAATCTTACCTCACTATGATGAACAGTTCCCTTCAGGTTTGCTGCCATCTTTTATGTATTAAAAAAAATAGTGTTTTCTGAGTCTTTTTTCTCTTTGGGTCAAATAAGCCAGTTCACTCAGTTCTTCCTTCTGGAAAGAACTTTAATACTTTTATTCCTATTTCATTCAGACTGCTTCTTCACTTTTCAAAGTGCAGTCTATTGTTGTAGTATTTTCTGCATCACTAGCCAGCTTGGAGAAAGGTTATACATCTCATCATATCAATATTCATCTGATCTCTAATTTTGTGTAATACAATCTAAAATACTGTGCATACAAAGGGTTTGTCCACGCTCAAAGTAATCCTACATGTTTTCAGTGAATGAATGGCACTGATAAAATTATAAACTAAAGACCCTTTTTCTGACATCAAAACTGAGGTGTCATATGGTTCAAGAAGAAATGACAATTACAGGGGCTTAGATGGCAATATATTGAAGATTATCACCTTGATCTGCAATTTACAGGTACAGTTCTGAATTTCATAGTAATTAAAAGCGCAAATACTAGCAGTTTGGCATCTATATGTTACGGAGCTACAAATAATTCTAAGTGTCCTACTATTAAATAAATACAAAACAGAAATAGAAAGGAATATTAAGCACCACTTGCTGATAGGCTCCTCTTCTGTTACCATGGAAACCACAGTTGTCCTCAAAATAGACAAGGTGCTTTATCCTTCAGTCAGATAACACTTAAAATTTTATTTTTGTCACTTTTTACTAGGTGGATCATGGAAACTCGACCCACAGAGAAAATTAAGTTCATATGTGCAATAAAGCATATGAAACACAAAATAAATTTACATAACAATGACAATTTCTAAAAGGGGAAATAATAGATTGTATCTTAATAGTAAGGGGTTTTTATTTAATTTATTGATTTAAATTGGATGGACAAGAGAGATTATGGATATTTCACCAATGATGTATTTCTCCCTGATGGATTTTTCCAGTTTGTATAAATCTGTTTGTTTTATAAGAAGAACCTTTTGCACTTAGTCATTAAAATAACTCATTCTTAATAAATCACTGCTATTTTGAGGCGAACTCTTGTAGAAATAGCTGTGTTGGATTTTGAAGCTGAAATGCAAGTGTCCTCTGGCTTTGCATATATCAAAATTCAAATCTCCTTCCACAATGGTGTAGGGATTCAGATTTAATGTCATTCTATACAATTCTAAACTTTATAATCAACTTACCCAAAATGCTAAGCAGACTATACACAAACTTCTTAAAAACCAATTAAAAATATTGCATACAATTACAATCATAGTTAATGAACATATTTATTTCATTTTAAAGGATTAAAAAATAGCTCTTTTAGTTCTTGATTGTTAACAGAAAAGCAATTTATGACATTCCTTTTCAAAATTAAGAGGGAATTTTGCCTGAGGAAGGGCAGTTTAAATACTGACTCAGAGAGAGATTTGGTGTATTTGGTACCTGGTTAATTATTCTATAAAAAGAAAGGTGAAGAATATGCCAAATATTACTCTAGTGGAAAGCAAGCACTATATGATTGCTCAGTCACAATATACGAAGAACAAGAATCAAGACTGACCTTTGCAGAGAATTTTCCCATGTATGTTAAATCAATATAAACCAAATACACACTTAATCATTGATAAAATATTTAAGATCCTCACATTCTTTCAGCTCTATTAAGCATTAAAATATTTTAGGTTTATTTTCTTTTTTTGGACCAGTCCTGTAAACAGAGCACAGCATGTGCATCACTTTAATATGCTTAATTTCTTTCAAGTTTCATAAATAGCAGAAAACAAAGATCATAAAAACTATATTCTTGCTGCTCTTACCTCTTTATTATACTCAAATTAATCCTAAAATTGTTTCAACAGTAATTTATCCAGCAAAATCACGACGTGCCTGTACTACAGGTACGTCTGACATATTAACTTTAACATGGGAATTTAATTGATAGCGCTTGGCATAAGACATGACAGGCATAGGACAGGAAGAGCAGTGCTGGCTGCAGTGCTGGGCAGTAGCTCAGCACACCCCAGCCCTTCCTGCCTGCCTGCAGCAGCACTCTGTGCTCTACACTGCTGCTGCTGCAATCCACAGAGCAGGATAAAAACAGCCTTGGTATGCCTGCTCCTGCTACCAGGCACACCATTTTAGGGTGCAGACAAAGCAGGAAACAGGTCCTTGTAATGGCTTCTAAAGGGCTCTGCATATGATAATATCTGCTCCTAATGCTGTCTCCCGGTGGAAACATACCTCTGACTTCAGTAAGGGCATCACTAGGTCGGCCTTGGGTGAATTTCATTCTGAAATACCAAGTAAACTGGATGTAAGCAGAAAGCAGATTGAACACTTTTGTATTTATATAGACAAAGGGGCCTGAGCTTTTCTTATGTATGGGATGAGCTTAATGCCTTAAGCAGGCACCACGTTCATTATTGTCTTTTACAGATAGCAAGAAGTAAAAGAAAAATTTATTTTAAAAAGATCATATCATCCAGGGACTTTTGTCCAAGGTGGAAAATCTGGATACTTTCAGTTTTAGGTTTAATCCTCCTAGGACAAAATAGACTTGGCAGTTGACAAAAATTCATCCAAAATAATAAAGTAATTTATTAGCCTATCCAAATCTGTGGACACAATTATCAAAACCACCCTGAAAACTTAAGCTCAGATATCCAGTCTCTGCTTGTTAGGTAGTATTCACATCCTAAAAAGTGAAGCTTACACTGGAGCACTCAACCTTTTGATTTATCTTAGACATAGAAGAGAGTGTTTTGTTTGGCTTGGACTGTTCATATTATCATTTAGTCACCGGCCTTTCTGAGATTTTGCCTTTATAGCCCACTTCAATCTACAAAGTCCTACTGCCACCAATCATCTGATAAAGTTGATTGATATTGCATGCAGACACCACTAGTGAGAAACAGCAAGGGGAGGAAAACCCTGATCAACAAGAAATGTTGAAACATTTCATTGAGAATTTTTTTTCTAGAAATTACACCACAGACACGCAGACACACTGCAAAAAACAAGGCTATTAATTGATAAAGATAGTTTTGTCTTTCAGTGAGATGTTGTTTAGTTTACTACATAATGCAATGCCCTAGAAAAAATCATAATGAAAGAAACTGACAAAGATACTAATTGAATATTGTCAAGCCATAAGTGAGAAATTTTTAAAAAAGCTAACACACAGGACACAGCCAGCAAAAGGCAGACACAAACCAAAAGATCAGAACTTGCTAAGTTAAAGAGTGCCAAAACCAACTTGGGTGAAACTGTGGAGCTGAAAATAAAGCCAGAGAGAGAACTCAGAAAAGAAATGATGAAAAAGATTAGCATTTCAACATTTTTAAGATGTATTTGTACCTACCCTATATCACACCTTTAATATTGAACATTTTAAAGTACATTAGAATAGCAAAACATGATTTATAGGCTATTATTACAGCATTTAACAACTTGTTTGGATTGTTGAAATTATTTAGTCTTCAACCATAACATTTTTAAGTAAACTATTATATAGAGTACATGTTTACAGTTTACTGAAGTATGTTCTACTGTGCTTTATTCCTAAAGTAATTGAGAAGGCAGGATATAAACATTACGTAAAGCAGCTAAAATGACAGCTAAAAATTATAACTTATGGATAAGAAAAGATTTGTTTTGATAATTTTTTGAAAAGGAGTAGAAGCAGCAGCAATATGTGAGCATTCAAATTCCAGTTGCTATAGCAACTGGTTATATTTTTAGCCATCATAGCAACTTTAACAATTGTAGAGAATATCAGTGCTGCTCTTTCTGAATATCAGTGCTGGTCTCTCCCCGTTTATCCAAATAGAAGTCCATATGCTGCTGCAGCACAGGAAATTCTAAACAGTGCTTTGCACATATAAAATAACTTGCATGACATTTTTCCATCTCCACCTTATGGCAGAGGAAAAAAAAAAACACACACACACAAAAAAACCCCCAAACCAGAATCATTTGGCCTTTTAATAGAATTACAGAAAAAATAGGACTGTTTTAAATCTTTATGATATTTGCTCCTTTACCAGTTAGGCATTTAATTTTTTCTCCTACTGTAAGCATCAGTAGTCACAATTTTCCAAATTCTATGTCCTTTTAGGACATGTATGCTTCACTCCTTGTTTTTCCCTTCCTATTTTCCAGTTCACAATTATTTTCTAAGTCTAAATTTATTTTACAGAAAGAAGTCAGTAGAAGGCAATCCAAACCACAAACCAAGATTTCCCATTAATTTTCTTGTTATATCCTGTACAGGGCACACTCTTCATCCTTTATAGAAAACCTTATGAAAGAAAAGATGCCTTTTGGATTTGTTTCAGCTTCCTTCCTATTTCTAGTATTCCCTGCAGGACATATTATGGCTGAAATCCTACTTTCAAACACCTGCAACGTAGGGCCAAGGCAGTTGCTTATAGCAGTCTATTACTTCCATATATAAAATGTATGTTAAGCTATGGCTTTTGATTAAGGGTACCATTTGTTTGTTCTTAACTAAATGCACATAACCCAGGAATCACAGCCATGACAGGGTAAGAGTAGAATTTAACCAGTCTTGCTGCTAGCAATAGAAACTCCAGAAATGCATCATAATAGTGTAGAGGATACAATTTGGATCTTCCATTAATCCCAACTTGAAACCCAGACAATTATCATAATCAAATACCACCTGAACCCTACCCACAGTTTAAAACAAAAAGTAAGGTGCTGCTTTACATGTTGCTTTTTCTTGTAAATACAACCACACATTTAATCAAAACAATGTCCTCTGAAACACAGCTTGGCTGTCAAAATCAAACTCCAAGCACACAAACAGCAGAGTTGAAGGGTACCTAGTACATGCAGTGGCTTGCTGTAAGAACACTTGTTGTAGCAGAAATAACAAGATCTAATAGGTGCTACTTGGATGTGCCATCAATTACACTCTGTCTAGCTTCAACCAGATTACCTGTCCTTTCTGCTGCATAGAAGTGTAAGCAGTTTTCCTTTGGGATTGAGCTGGGAAGCAGGAACTGTCTGTGATTCAGGTCCTGTGGGTGTTACGGAGGAGAATGAGTACTGGTGCTTATTTTTTTCTCTTTATATTCTGTACTGACAGGAAAAGCGTCCATGAAATCTTGCAATCTATGGCTAACAGAGGTAGCCAGGAAATACAACTGCCAGATGTATCTTGCCTAACATTATGTTGACCCGTAATATTTTTACAGATGGTGCCACAGAAGGCAAAGTGCATATATTTACTATGTCCACAGAAAATTACAAGGTGAAAGCACGTTTTAGGAAATACAGTTTCTTTTCTGTATCTGTTTTATTTTTTAAGATGTGAAATGCTATTGACATACAAAACAATATATAATCTACATCCAATTTGCTAGACAACCATAGATACTTATCTTCTCAAATAATCTGAATGAATTATAGAGGTTTATTTTCTGGATTAAAACTAACAATTTAACACTAACAATGTCTATTAAAAATTCCACTACAAACCAAAGGCAGCAAAGGGTGACAATACTTTGAATGACATCCATGTGCTCTCCCAAATCCCAATTATTTTTTTTAAAGCTTTCTAAGTAAGCAAAGCCCAGCTCAATTATGCAGATAATGCATAACCCAGACTGAGACACAGTATGTGGTCATATTGCCCTAAGAGACACTGTGAATAGGGATTTATAGTCTTAAGTATCTAGCAGTTTGTTTTTACATGGATGCATGGACTGCAACCCAGACAGCAGCCAGCAACATCTCTTCACAATATCTGGTCAGCAGCCAAGGGTCTATTCTCATCACCCAGAACTAATAACCCATTATGTCTAAATTGCCTTGGCCTTACTATGCTGCTGAGCATAGCAATCTGTTCTGCTGCAGAAACATTGGAGTAAAACTCACCAAAGTCAGTCAGACACACGTTCAAGATCAATCCCACAGTCAAGCACATTGCTGCAGGAGGCCAGCAGGCTCAGCATCTTTCAGCTTTAAGCAATAGCTGCATTTTGCCGTTCAAATAACGGCAAATAGAGGTCTGCAATTACTTTTTGCTATCCTAAAACTGTATTTTCTCAGTTTTCATGTAGATTAGATTCATCTTAAAAGCTATTTTTGGTAAAAGAGAGAACAGCAGAAAGAGGCTATTGAGAAATATATTTGAAGAACAAGTCAGCCAAAGTAGTCCGTGGAGCTCAGTAATCATACAATAATTATGACTAAACTTGAAATGAATTCACTTTGTCTCTGGAAGCATCTCATCTGTTTAATTTCTTAAAACAAAATGCTCATCAAGTTTTACTTCTAGAAAACAATATCCAAATACTGAAGAACAACTTAGGGATTTTGTTGCCTCCTGCACTGAGCACTACTTTGTCTTCTTTACAATAGACATTGTTCTTGGATGAATTCTCATATTTGGAAGGAAACTGTTTAACTCAGATGGATATGAATAAGGAAGGTTTGGCAGGACGATGCTTGCACATAGCAGTAAATCAGTGAAGGAAGACACCACATCATCACATATGATTCAATAAGCCAAAAAACAATCTGACCTCAGACTTTACTATAAGATAGCTATACATGCAAATATACTCATTTTCAGCAACATGATTTTAAAATGAATCTGTTCAGAAATTAAATCATAAACCAGTCTAATTTTAATTCTTCTGTGGTCAGAAAATAAGGAACAGTACAAAACAGTATAAATTCTAATTTATTTATATGTTTTTAATATCTTAAGTCATGCTGTTTACTTAAAGCTACATTTTGAAGTCATCAGGTAACTAGACAGCAGTAGTATCATATGATTTAGGTAAGTGAGAACTAAAAAGCATAATGAGGATGGCAAATACTTAATATTTATTTTCACAGCAAGTTGTTTGCAGTCACATTTGTATGAAGAAGGAAAATCCTTCCCTAATAAGTGCACCTGAGAAAGTAGCAATTCACATTTTTAAAGAAAAATATCTCTCAAACACAAATCTATCAAATTTTCTTTTTGTCAAAGGATCTATACAAATTTTATTTTGTTTTCTTCTTTTTTTTTTTTTTTTTTTTTTTTTTAATTCCACATGCCAGCAACCTTATTTTCCTGGGCTAGTATTTGTCAGAATTATATTATTTTAAAATATAACTAAAATGTCCATAGCAAAGGTTTTGTGACAAAGGCAAAGTGGAAAAATAATATTTCACATCAATATTACCTTGAAAAAGGTAGTTTCTCAGATCCTGAAGTCAGGGCCTGGGTTCACTCACTACTTCTACTTTTATGTTGGTTTTGGTGTTTTTTTTTTTCTTTTCCACATGTTTTAAAACTGTATAAATACAAAGAGTTTATATCTTTAAGCTTGCTAAATAGATACCAGTCACAGAGGATCAAAGATGAAACACTACAATGATTTGCATGTGCTGTTAGCTTGTATGAAGACACAATAAAAATGAACGTAGGAAGTCTCACAAGGAATTCTGAGACCTGATGCTTCCAGTCAGAAGTATCACAATTTTTTCCAGATGGTGTTGATTTACTTATTTGGGAGAAATGTAAGCAATCCCAGGCAAAGATAAAACGCCTGTCTTCAAGAAACGTAACATCATGGCTCAAAACTTTCTACTTTTATGTCTCATCTTTTCAGCTCACTTGTATTTGAAGATTTCTTCAGCATAGATTAGAAAACCAAATATAGCAGAATGGAGTTTAAACCCAAGATAACAATCATTTGCATTTAAAAGAAGAAAAATCTATGTATGTAAAGGCTTCAAAACAAGACTGTGAAAAAAAAGGCCTAATTTACATAAATGACCCCATTTGTTTTCTTAAGGTAAGAGAATAAATAAAAGTTCTCTCTGTTACAGAAAAAAAAAAAATATCCACAGCTGATTACCAAACTAACATTTATCAGAGCAGCATGAATCAAAGCAGGTTGTTTTGTCTTGCTTTCACTGAATTTTGTTTAAGAGTTTATTTTTCCCTTAGTTGTCATAGAAACATGTACAGAGTAAATTAAAGCACATAAAGCACTGCTGGCAAAAAAATAAGTTGTTCCTGCTCGGGCTGTGCTGATTAATGCTTTCTGGGATACTTAGGAAACTGCGGCATTTGTATATCATTTGGTACTAATTTAAAAGTACATTTTATGACACTAAAGCTTTAAACATCAATTGTCCAGCTACTACTGAAATGTTTATTAGTTTTCCCAGAACAAACCAACAAACCATTCCAGATTTTAGCATTTTTCAGCATTTGCAATGACTTGAAATGTACCCCCTACAGAAGAACCAAAAATGAGATTAATAGGAAACTCAAAGATAGTGAAAGAGGAAAAAAGAGAGAAGAAGGGACAAAAAGAAACAGAGAAAGAGTGGGAGGAAGAAAGAAGCACAAGCTCATTGATTCTATTTTTAAATTTTAGCATCTTTGCATGTAAATCTTCCTTTCCATTATCTTTTTTTTTTCCAGAAAATGTCAAGGAACCTACTCACTCCTATAACGAAAAGACCCCAGACTCCCCTTTCTTACAGCAAGTTCTTTCTCTTTGACCTGTGAAAAACTGAAGGGCAATATATATCTATAGATGGATAGATACATACATACAAACATATATGTAATGTTATGATTGTCAAAAAAGAAGATTGGAATACCTGAAGTACTCCTGTTTAAATAGCTGTGGCACAAATTTGTGTTCATCTGACTGCACTAAATCTCTCCTGGGAGCTGCCACAACCTCGAGTATCTCACATTTGACTACGGTGTTAAATTGCCTCTCCCAAGTGCCAAATCACTGCCAACAAGTTACCCCATAACCATACCCAGTACTCTTAGGGAAGCCCTGAAGCATTATCCGTCTACCCCTGACATAACCTTCTGACCTCCTGTTCAGATCTCCACAAAGCACATCCCTTACTACTTTCTTGTTGTGTCCATAGGAGTTGCTCAGCACACAAGCAGACAGTGAGAGAGCTACTTGCAGAGCTAAGTTAGACAACAACTGAAGACTTAGTAGAGAAGACATATAAGTACCAACTTGGGAAGACAGCCACTCAACCTGTGCTTTCTTCTCCACCTCTACTCCACCAGCCTTCGTGGAAGAATGGTAGCAATAAACACTCACCCTTCCTTTGGCAGTTCTGGGTGTATTTCAGTAGAGTCCTCTGGTGGGATTACCTAACACCTTTCATGTGGTATGATAAACTGCAGGTTGGTAATTAAGGACATGAAATGACATTTCCTCTGACAAAGATCCCTGCTGATACTAGCCCTGTTTTCTCTTACTAACTTTTATGGCCATTTCTGACTTCCATGCCAGTATGACTTCAGAGCTCCCACAGTTGTCTTGTTTGTTCTGCAAATTTAAGAATTTACATTGAAGCTGACTTACAGCCAATGAGTTACCATCCAGGATATTCTGGAAGCTGTCACAACTTGGAGCAGCTGCAGCCTTACAAAAGGTAAAAATGACACAAAGATGTCATGATGTGGGCTACATGATGCGGGATAGTGAGAGTCTCAGTCGCTTCCAGATGTGAGCTGTCCCAGTTGAATGGCAAGATACAGGGAGAAAGAATTCTTTGGGTTCTTAATTCTAGCATATCTGGTGTGACACTTATCAGGTGGACTTTATAATAGGAGATATGGCCTAAAGGGCACTGCCCAAAGACCTACATAAGCAGATGGAAACAAGGCAAACATTGTTTGGGTCCCATAAGAGCAGTACAATCAGTAGGGACATGTCTCTTATTCAAATTCAGCACACAGGAGTTTGAAGCTGGGCTCGATGGTTGATATTTTCAATGGCTCATTAGGCAGATGAACTATAAATCTTTCTATAGTGTTAATGCTCAGCAGGCCCTGATTAGTAAGCAGCACCCTATCAAGTTTTACTCCACAAGCACCTGAGCACTTGAAATCACATAAGAAAGCAACCTCAATTGAAAATGTCAGATTCCAGAATCACAGCAAATGCAATATTAATCAAACCCTAAATATCAGCATTTTAACTAAAGGTGAAGGCAGGAATAACCGTGGTTTTTTCAGGTTATTCTAAACTTTTTTACTGATTGAAGTATAATTTTTGTATGGATAAAACTACATCCAATGGACTTAACAATTTTAAACCATCCACTACATCAGTAAAAACCACTCTATTACTCTCAGTATAACAATCCTCTCTTAATACTGAAAATGCACATGTGGAGATGGACAGGAATTTGTTAAAATGACAATTCAATACATTGCACATATCATGATTTAAACCTCACTAAATTTGTCAGTTTTGGATCAAGCAAATGTTTTCTTTCTGTTTTAGAGTGAAACAGTTTCTGAAAGTGAGATATAAAAAGCCATGTCTGAAGAATAGTTATTAATTTTTTATTCTTTTATCAAATAAAGAAAAAAAGCAATATCCTGCTCTTGATGAAGACTAGAGATACAAAGTTCTCTCCAGGTGGGTATTATCATGTGGAGAAAGGAGTGGATAATGATGGAATTGGTAAGAGTCAAAATTACAGGATGATAATATTTAGTATTTTAATTATTTGTATTTAATCAAGGAGACAGTTTGAATTCTGAGTTGCATAAGCAAACGAGTGGCATAGATACTTTTAATTATGCACTCATCACACATATTTCCACATTAGATTGTGCTCACAACAAATACTATCCAAAATATGTCAGAGTGCAAGGACGATATAGCTGGTGATGCTTGCAACTTACCACTAGCGAGATGTTGTCATCACTGATCTAAAGTTTCCCTTATGCTCTTAACACTGGTTTTAAGATTCACAGAATCACAGAATCAATTAGGTCAGAAAAGACCTCTGAGATCTTCGAGTCAAACCTATAACCAAACACCACTGTGTCAGCTAGACCATGCGACTGAGTGCAACATCCAGTCTTTGCATAAACACCTCCAGGGACGGTGATTTTACCACCTCCCTGGGCAACCCATTCCAACGTCTAATCACTCTTTCTGCAAAGAAATTCTTCCTAATGTCTGACCTAAAACTCCCCATGGTGCAGCTTAAGACTATGCCCTCTTGTCCTATAGTTGGTTGCCTGGGAGAAGGGACCGACCCCCATCTGGCTACAGCCTCCTTTCAGGTAGTTTTAGAGAGTGGTAAGGTCTCCCCTGAGCCTCCTCTTCTCCAGACTTGATGTTGTTGTCAAATTCACTAATTCACATAGGATTAATTTTGGTTTCTCAGAAGAGCATAAGCAACGTAAATACTGTTTTTACCAGCTTGTTAACTCAGTAGTGAGGATGGGAATGTGTCCTCATTCTCTTCCTGACCTCAGTTTGAAGTCTGGCAATGACTTGACACAAGTAGTCCTTAAGGGAATTAAAAACCCACCACTGCTACTGTCACATGCCCTGGCTGTCCTCTAAGTAAACATGAAGCGTGCTGGCAGAGCAGACATCTGCATTCCTGTTTTCCAGGCAGAACTACTATGCCAGTATACAGACAATATTACATTCTAACTCCCAGACTTTCTTGGAGGATTAAAATTATGTTTAAATTTTATTATTCTTAATAATGCTTTTCTTGCCTTTATGTCATTCAGTAATTACTTTTAGCATCACTTTTGCAGTGAATACCAGGTGTAACTTGAATCCTATAAACACAAGTACATAGTTCAGATAATGCTGCTGAAACTAACAGAGGAAAATTGATCAGGTAAGTCCTTCTGACGAAAGCTGTGTCAAATAATGAGCACAGCCAGTAACAGGCTGTTTTATCATAAAAGCTCCTGTTCTGCAAAGTCCTCAAAAAAAACACTCTTCATACTCAAACTCTTTTAATGATTCCAAAACTTGATACCTTAAAGACAGTCTAGCGACCCATAGGATCTGTGAGAATGTTTGTAATGACCATGAACTCACTGCTTTTTCTGTTCTTCAAAGCAGAAATCCACCAAAATCAGGAAAACATCTGAACTCTAATAAAGAATTCAAAATACCAAGACAAATTCAATTCTTCAAAAATGAAAAATTCAAGTTATCTAATACCACAGGCCACATGTGTTGCAAATCACTCCTTATTTAGCCACATTACATGAAAACTTTGAAAAATCCCTACCAATAAATTTATTTTTACTTATTTAACTTAAATGGATAAGCTATATGCAGAATGATGACTATAAAAAATAAATGAAAAATGCATATCTGCTAAGAATTTTTGAAGAAAGCACTCTTTGTAACTCCAACGAGGAAAAAGATCTAATTTTGTGTTAGAGCACATATACACTAAAATATGAGCCTGTAAATAGATCAGTGAACTTCAGTTTCAGTTTAATTACAAATCAAAAAAAGAATGAATATATGTAACTTGACATCTTGATATTCCTCTGCAAAGAAAAAAACTACCTTTTAAATATTTAAAGTTGTTATAGTTTCAAAACTCAGTTGGAATTCCTTCCAAAGCTTGGAGGCAACGCCTTAGCACCGATAAAAGGTTTA
>JAWWEE010000122.1:31330667-31369238 GCA_035221455.1 Xenops minutus | reverse complement strand
GTTCTGTTTCTAAATTTAAAGGAGAGGAATTGTTTTATTGGCTAACATATCTTAGTTCTTCCCTCGAACTAAGACAAAGTTCAACATTAAATATTATTTGTGGATACTAACTCCAAGTAAAGACAAGGCTACTCTGACCTGAGAAATGTGCAAAGAGAGAGTTACTCTTATTTGCTTTTCAAATAGCGATTTAAAGAATATAGCTAATTAATCACTTCCGTTTATTAAGTTTGTTAAATACAATTTTCAAAGATGCAGAATCTATTTAATTTAAAACACTCTACTGAATTTCAAAAAATACTCTTTTTTTCCTATATCCTACATAAACCAGAGTAAAAATTTGCATGTGGCATTTAAGATCTTTCAAATCACTTTTCAACACACCAGCAGATTTCTGTGCCAGATGGATGTGGGTCAAGAATGTATGAACATATGGCAGAAGTGGTAACCAATATCCTCCTAGATGTGCATAATTATTCATTTCAAAATATATATCCCAGGGTTACTAATAGTCTCTTTTCTAAATTTGATATTTTTAAAATGTTGAGATTTTTTTAGAATAATACAGTTTACTTCAGTTTTCTCCTGTAAAGTACCAGCCCAGCAGAGCCCAAGTGATAACTGTTCAGAATTATTCCAATGCTTAGTTACAGTCTTCTAGGCAGCAAAAGGCAATGAAATCATCCTGCATCAGCACATGTTCTGGCATCCTCAAGTACACTTCACCCACCCTGTTTCACTGTCAACCAGTGATGTCAATAAACAACTAGAAATAAAGAGCTTCGCTTTAATTTACATGTGTGCAAATAATGACGTATACAATGTGAGTCAATATGTACACCAGCCAGCCAAAGTGCAAATGAAACCAGGAGACAGTGCCTTCATACTGCTCTTGGAATCCTTCAAAAGCAATATTAGACAATGAGGTAAAGATCTTTCATCAAGTCTTTCAGCATTCAGTAGACCCTCTTTATTGAGATTCCGCCTGTAATTATTAGTACACCTATTAGTCTACACCTTACTTTTGGAAAACAAAACAAAACAAAGAACACCAAAACAGAACACCAAACCCAACAACAAAGAATAAATAAGAGAGAAATTTATATTAGTATGTTTTGTAAGTCAAATTCACATCCTTCGTCTCCATGGCTTCTTTGTGATGACTCAGAAAACAGCACGTAGATTTTTAAAAGGCATTCATTACCTATGGATAATACAGCCATTAAGGACAAGGTGTCACAAAAACCTTCTGCTCAAATGCACTAGTAGATGACAGATTTGGCTTCTCAAATCTTATGTTACTTAAGGCCAGATGATCCAAATTAGCTCTTTGGGATGTAGTCACAGACAACCCTTAATATCTGTCTTTCAATATCCTCTGACATTGTAATTACTTGTAAGTATTAGCTTTGAAGCAAAGAACTACATTAATTTCTCAGAAATCCTGATTTTTAGAAGGAAGAATCAATATGACATCTTAATGTTTCCTTCTCCCATTTAACTCCACTCACTGTTCACAGGCTCAACAAACCAATGCAACTGGTCACTATCTAATTTATCTTCACTAGTGAATGGGAAAAGTCCATTCATCCTCCTTCAATAAGTTCTTTCCCCAATGTCCTCCTCTACCTGTCTATCCAAGCATCAGGGATCTAGTTTTGGTTTGGTTTTGTTTTGTCTGCTAGCAGTTTATTTTCCAGATTCACTACTTATAGCCGGTCTTAGGAAAATGCATCATTTTAATTTAAGAGAATACTCAGAATTAAAGATGGGTTTTTATTTTGTCATTTTACTTTCTCTTGGTTTTTCCTTTAGTGCACTCCTACTAGTGAATGTCAAACTACTATTGTTTACCATAAAGCACACAGAGGAAATATGACAAAAATTCAAAACAGCATAACTAAGATGTACTTCTAGACTTTCAGAAGTGCTTTGGCATCCAAATACCCATGTTTTCATCTTTAGTGGCTTTACTGCTGTGGCTACTCAGCCCTAAGTATTGGAGAGCTAAAAATGCTGACAGACTCACACTTTACTCTCTGCTACTGGAGAAAGCATTTGCAGATTGATATCTGATTAGCATATAGCCTTCTTTAGTTTAAAGCCTTCTTTAGTCTAGTGAGTTCAATACCAGCGGCTCTGAAACAGGATAAGCATTTTAAATATCCAGGGAGATGAATGAGCTTTTGAAGAACAGATGAAAAATCTATGCTGTTGTAGTTTCACTATATTTGAATTGAGCAATCAGCAGCTTCTAGATATGGCATAAATAAACTCAGTAGATCAATATCTGTTATTGGAACTAGAATGTTTCAATGATTCTGGTGAAAAAATGAGCGAGATTAAAAAAAAAAAAAAAAAAGGAGAGGAGAGGGAAAGGAGAGGAGGGGGACAACCACGATGTGATACACTGTTATTCATCCCATTTTTCGTCCATAAAAGAATTCCCTTCTCTCTGAAGTGCTAATGTGGTAAATCAGCATTTATCTACCCACTTCAACACTGGCTTGCAAAACAGTGTAGTAGTCTGTTGTACTGCTCTGCGTTCAGTGTACTGTCTTAGAAGTAAAATGAGCTGTGAAGAGCTTGAGAGCTAAAACATCACTCTGCTGAACCATAGCACCCCAGAGATAGGTAGGTTTTCTCACAGTACTGTACATTTCTAAAGAGTAACATCTACATATTATGTTATTTCCACAGTTTTACCATAACTACAAACTTGATCCTTCGATGGTTTTTGGCTCCTACTACTTACTTTTTTAGAAAAGGATATTTCAGGCTGTGACTTATGTAGGGTTTTTTGACACAACTTCCTACTTTGAAAAGGCAATTTATTCAGGGACAGTATTTAGAGGAATGGAGCATAACTAAGCCAAATATGGTTGTGGTGTGTCACATTAAATGGTATCCTTGTGTTTCTGGATATTAGTGATGTTTATGGGGAAACCATAAACATATGGTAGCCATCTAAGTATAAAAATTATATTGAAACACAAGTATGTTCTGGTTTGTTCCTTACTTCCTACTAAGGAATGATATAATTAGCATTTTAATTTTTTTTTCTGTCTAAATAGTATGTAGATAAGGGAAAATATATGAAGTTTTTTTCCATTGTTATGATAGAAACAGCAAGTTTCTGAGTGTATGAATTACATTTCACTCAAAGTCGATTATATGTTACTTAGATTTTTTTTAATTGGACAAATTTACAATACACCATATTGTGTATGTGCTAAAGACGTTCTTTTTGAAGTCATAAGTTAAATCTTAAGAGTTCAGACATTTATACTAATAGTTTATATGGCTTGAGGAAGCAGTATAGTTTGTTCACACAGTTAGTACTACATTAAGCAGGATTTGCATGAATAGAGAATAACCCCATGGAAAAGATGTAATGTGCTAAAAACTGTGTAAAGAAATCTAAATATTTTCAAATAGAGTTTAGCTAAAAACAGTAAGTATTTGATCATTCAACCTCTGAAAAAGATATATGAATTCCTATAATTTTTCCATGCCATGAACTTTACTACTACTTATTGAGTTTTAGTTTGACAATGGGTAATGTTGCATGTGCTTCAGGCAAAAAGGTATTTCACAGCTTAATACTACCAGTCTTTGCTTTTTTACAAGCATGGCAGAAATAAATAAAAAGTATTAGAATAACAAATCTGGCAAATAGAATAGCATAGAATAGTTAGATTCTTCTTTTCCTGATACATCTGTGTTAAATGTTGATTCTAACTCATGCTGGGAAATAGAAAACTGTGCAAGTAAGGAGGACTGAAGACATAAATATACCTTAGTTTTTTAGATAAATGATTTTTTTTCTTACCTACTTTAAGCTCAAGTTGGTCTTAAAACTGGTAAAAGTTTCTCAGACAGGATATCATCCTGTGATCCTTTGCAATCTGTCATTTATGTAACCAGTCGTTCAAGATCAGAATCCTAGACCTCAAGTCCCATGGGACTACTTCTGCAATGCAGAAAAAAGTTATAGAAAAATCTTTTTTTACTTCTATAAGAGGAGACACTGCATTTCAATATATGTATACAATCTTCTGTATATATTAAATATCTAGAACCACAAAATTTACAATCTGTGTCCAATTGTGTTGGTGCCATATAAAACCAAAACATTTTATTTTCTGAAGCTATATTAAGACAGTATTAAATTAGATTTAATTTTTACAAGACACACCAGATTTTCTGTCAATTAGAAAAATTTGGCTAGAGGAAAAACCATGAATGACTAAACTAAAATACATTCAGAAACTGTCTCACTTAGCCTAGGAAAAATTGCCATGACTCAGGCCATGAAATCAACATTTGCTGACTTCACACATCTGCAGGCATAACACTCATAGTAAAGTACACAGGATTAAAATCATAAATACATTTTCTTGTCCATCATCTAGCCAACTCATACAAAACTAATGTAGACAGACACACATAATATGCCAGAATTCACAACACTTCTGTCCACGGTGCAGACCTGAAACCCAGGGATGAAGCAGAACTTTGAATAGGCCTGAAAAATAGGCTCTGGTTTATACAGGAAGAGCATCTGGAAATTGCCATATTTTCATTACATAAGAATTGCAGTATTTTTCGCCTTTTTTTTTCTATTTGCTTAATTATCTTCCTGTAGAACAGAACTCAAACGCACAAAGTATTAGTTCCAGATAAGCAACAGAGACAATGTTATTAGATATGGATATTTTCTGCTTAATTTTCAGGGTACTTAAATTTCAATCAACTTTCAGGTTATAGTGATTATTTTCCTATCCATAATTCTATTCCTAGTATACTGCTGTTATTTAAAAAATGCAAAATGACATACATTTTTCAATAGAAAGCCTCCATGTAACCTATATGAGCTTTTTGCTCTTTTTGCTTGTGCCAGTAGTGTTACCAGTGGTCTTCAGTATGCAGCACATATGTTCCTCTTATATTGTGCATGGTTATTTTTCAAGTAGGTTCTCAGAGCAGATGTTCAAATATTCTGTAACGTTCCCACAGAGACTGCAGGTTGAATTGCTGCCCTCCATTTGATCCCACTAAGGGAAAACCCTGCTTCACAGATAACAGTTGACACAAAGACATTTGGATGACCTCCTCTTCCCTCAATCAATACTTATTTTTTTAAAAAAACTATTTCACTGGGTTTAAAGCTAGAGAAAACACAACAAATGAACAGTTAGATTGGCTGTTACTAGAAAAAGTTTCTGGGAAAGGGATAAATTTGTTGTGTGGGAAAGAACTGAACCTTATTTCTGTAATGAAATGGCTTGCTGCAGGAAAGTAACAATTTGCCAACAGCAGACCAGTGCTAGGCAGTAGTCAAAAAAGCAACACAAATACTAGGAATTACTATGAAAGAAAAAGTGGGGAAAAGACATTACATCACATAAAAAAATATGCTTCTTGTACCCCTTGAATATCTTTCTCTCATATTCCCAAAAAGGACACAAAAGAACTGCAAAAAGTCAAGCAAAGGCAAGTAACACTTTCCATATGAACAACTAAGTAGCCTAGGACTGTTCAACGAATAAAGAGGAGCTAGAAGCCTACAGAATCATAAATTTCATAGACATGGTAGAGAGTTGACTTGACTATTCACTGCCTCTGTCTACATGAGCACTGAGAATGATCAGTGCTACACTGAATTCTGTAACTCCTAGCTGGAAGATATTGTGGATGCAGAAAGTTTTGTGGGTCAGAGGAAGAGTGTGTGAGTTACTATTAAATATTACTAAACAGGAATCATATCAACACTAAATACCAAATACCTAAATCATAAAGCTCAGGAAATCCTGTGAGCTAAGGTACAGTTAGAAAGCAAGAGAATAGCTGAGAATGTATTCTATCCCCTTACACTGTTTTTTATTCTTCAGGTATCAGCATATGCACACTCTGGAGTCAGTATATCATGCTATGTAGATGCATAGTCTAAACCAGTACAGCTGTTTTCATGTTCTGAAATTTTCTGAAAGACTAGGACAGGTTCTCCCTTCAGGGTGGAATTCAAAAACTAAACTGGATAGACAGAAAAATACCAAAGTAGAAAAGCATAAATCCTAGGGTTTAGTATAGTCAACCCTAGTCTCTGCTAGTCTGTCATTTGCAGGGTGAGCAGCAACTTGAAAATCAGCTATTCTGTATATTTAAACACAAATTTTGCCATAGTGAGTGTCTCTAGAGCCCAGAAGTTTCCTGTAAGGGCTTTAACTAGCTAGATAGCCAAGTCTAGCTTTTTGTTCACTAGAACAGAGAAAACTGAACTACAACCAGGAATACAGCAAGGCTGCTGCCAGCAGAGTGATGGTTAGATCATTCACACAGCAGTGAGGAGAATACCCAGATATTTAGACGCTGACTTCACCTGCATTCTGGTGGGGGGTGAATAATACAAGTCAGGCAGATGATCTAGTATGATACCGCATCTGAAATGAGATACTACACTAACACAGGAATATTAATAGAGGCTCAGCACTGCCTGGCTGCTGGATTGAAGTGGGTTTGCTTTCAAGCAGTCAGGAGGCAGGGGGAAACCCTGTATGGAGCTACTCTTAATTTTTCACATTCCAGATGTATTTCCTACGAGTCTGTTTACAGACCTACTTATCTCCTAGCATGAAAAATTTTGACAGATCTTGGGTTATTTCAGTACAGATCAGGGCTTTTTTTTTTAGGTCTTAGGGGTTTTAAAATCTTTGCCAGATAGGTGTTAGTGTGCTATACCTACATCTATTTTTAGGGACTGTAATACTGACAAAAAGGATCTCACTTCTGTTTCTGAGATGTCAAAAAATATACAACTCAACAGCAGAGAAAACAAATAAATCTGCAAACACATGCACGTGGCTATCCTCTATGCAACATTTTCCCTTACTTGACTGCAGACATGTGATGCTCATCTAAGACATAAAAATACATTGCTACAATTGGCAGTTGTGAAAAGCCATTCTTTCAGAAAGTCAAACTGATGTACAAGCATTTGCCTTTTTTTAAATGTATGAAAACAAATGACAGAGTTATCATGAAATATTCTTTTAAAGAATTGTAGCAGACAACTGTTTCTGCTAAGTGAACAAATAGGTTCACACATTTTGTAGCACTGTGGGATTGCATTATATATTAGACCTTATTTTGGAAGATCTTTGCTCTAAGTTCTTTTGAGGTCTGTGTTACTGTCAAGAGCCAAGACTTTTGACAGCTGTTGCCAGCTCTATGTGGTTTGTTTAAAACAATAAGGGAGTTGCCTAGCAACATCACATCACACATTTGGTACCCTACAGTATCTTACATTCCTAGCTACTCTGCACATCCTCACAACTTAAAGAGACACTGTCAAGTTAATAACTTTACATGAAAAGTGGACTTACTTCTCTTTCACCCATAATTAGATATATGAGGTGAGAGAAATAAAATTGACAATAATAAAACATTATTTGCACTTTCTTTGCAGTGATGTTTGATTTTTTTAAGTCCAATCAGCAGTATCTGTTATCACCTGTGGCCACGCTGTTTTGCTTAAAAATAATTTAGTAAAAAGCAAACTTTCTTAAAGAATTTTACCTAACATAGATCTTACATTTTTTTTTTCCTCTGGGTACATACAATTTCTATCACACACAAAAATTTCTGTCAAAATTTTATTGTTAATAAGAGGTGTTTGTAATCAAAGCTGTAATAAAGACTTGTAGTGCCTTCAGACCTTATCCAAAGTCCTAGTTGATTTAGGGTTCTTTCCTTACATGAACAGCAGTCCTAGTTTGGGAAAAGGTCTCTAAACCACCAGCTCTAAACCACCCTTTATAGAAAACATCTCTGCAACAGTCATAGAGAAAAATATTAAGAAAAAATAACAAAAACAAGGAGTAAGAAAATCATTAGGAGAGGTGATGAACACATGCTCTGCTCAACAGAGGTGAAATGAATGTAGATGAAAGGCAAAATTAATACAATGAGAAAAATAATGGAAGATAATTCATCATCAACATGACCTATAGGTTTTCTTCTAGGGTATATTTATATATTTTGTTTGTTTTTAACTGCTGCAAAAGCACCAGAGATAAGAAAAATACACAGCACAGCCTTCCAAAACAGTAAGAATACTGTGAAGTATGTCACAGTATTTTCTTTTTTTCATGCTCTACTACGTGGTGAAAGTTTTTAATGCATTAATGGTAAAGTTTCATTTGTATCCAAAGGAGAATTCAAATAGATGTACTTGCAAAGTAAAATAATGCAAATGAATATGCAAATTGTTGCTGCTGTCAGGCATCTGGAGAGTCGCCAGCACAATATTCAATCTGCTATTGTTCAGAACTTATAGAAATCCCCTAGAAGAGATCAGAACAATTGCTAAGTATAGACAAAAACACACAGTTACACATTTGTGAACTTGGGAGTCATTAACCTTGTATTTCAATGTGTAATGCCATTTGGGGAAATATGTGGTTCCGGCGGTTCAAAGTCTGGCTATAATCTGGGACCAATTGAATCAGAGGTTATAGCTATACAAGCACATTGTTTACTAGCTAGCTATGATATGGATTTAAAACATGTTACCTTTCTGTTGGTATCCATAAGAAATGCCCTACTTTCACTATGAGGTACATTGTGCCAATTTCATGGCTTTTTTATGAAATATAACCTTTTTTTTACTTTTGATATCACACAGCTAATAACTTTTTTATGATATTTCAAATACCTTTGACCACAACATTGGTATTATTTTTTCTACACCTTGCATGTAACTTTGGGTACAATTTTGCAATGTTACAATAATAGCCAAAATGCAGAGATCATAAAAGAAAGCAAAAGAATTGCTGTCACTTCTGTGTATAATAGTCCCTTTCACTTGTTCAAATGATTCAATAGCAATACCTGGGCTGATAACAAGGATTTTTTTCATTTGTTTGCTTGTCTCATTTTTAATCATTGACTTGAGAATTTAAAAAGGCATTTCACAGATCCACTGGCAAGTAATGAGCTAAGACCACTGGAAAGACGACTGAGAAAGCGGACCGGAGAACTGCTTGGCTTTTTTAAAGGTTTTTCCCACAGCAGAACTTTGGAAAGCAAGAATTAGTACTACTAAAAAGGAGTAGTCATTGAATACAACCCAGAAATAGCAGCTATGTTCCTCACCCTTGCCACAAAAACACCAAGACCAGATCGTCTACATTTTAGATCTGCCTCTTTACTCTTCACTTCTGCTTTCTGTTGGTACTAACAAGAGCCAAATCCCTTTTCCTTGGGGCAATAATACTGAACTTTGTAAGCAGGCTGCTGTGGACCATCTAACTACAAGGTTAAGTCCTCTACAGATAACATCAGTATGAGGAAAATGCCAAAATTCAAACTGTCATCACATTGCGTACATAAAGAATAAATTCTGTAGGGAGAAATTCAAATTCCAAATTCAAATATGATTCTCTTTAGTCTCTGACCATCCGCCTCTTGCATTTCCTCAATTCAAACTGCAGCAATGAGTTTAACTACATGTACAAAAACTACCAATTTCAAATACTGCAATTAAAGATCCTACAGCATTTCTATTGGAAAGAGTTAAAAAAAACCCTAGTCAAACTCTAGCTCCAAACACCAACAGTAGCTCTGCTTTTTAGTCCATTCCACAGTGATCATAACACAAGGTGTACTCATGTCTAAGTTAGGATTTTTCCTTATGATCGTCACCAGGTGGGGATGGGGGATGAGGGCAACATCAGTTTGCTTATATATGTTTGTGGAGAAAAAAAAGAGATAAATACTTGCAAAGAAATCAAGCAGAAAGGAAAAAAATGTTCTCACCACATCAAATTTTATTAAATTTCTTCCTCACCCTAATTCTTTTTTCTTGTTAATTAGGATTTATTGGAAGCTCTCAAAGATAATTACCCTTCAAAAGAATAAAGGATTCCTAAAAATTTGTCATCAACCTGTTGGGGTATTTTGAAAGCATTAGGAGGTTCTACAAAATGTATCAAGTTCCTTAAATGTAACCATGACACCATTAGTTGGCTGCTCTGAAAACTATTGCCATATTCCCCTTTCTTGCACTCCTACTGTAAGACACTGATTCCCTGCATCAGAGCTAGCTGTGATTCACAGCTAAAGAATGGGATAAACAACTGCTATAGCAGCACAAGGGAAGAGAGCTCCGTTTAAAGTCCAAAGGTCTTACCTGAACTAATGACCATTTGTTTCTGATGTATCATTTGAACTTTTTGGTTTGTTAAGAATGCATATAGTTGTTTCTGGGTTTGTTTTTTTTATTATTTTTTTTTTCAGGTAGGCCAAATAAGTGTGCAGCTTTAAAGTATATTTATTACTGCATATAGGACAAGTATTTTCTTTGTATGTAGACTCAGGCTCAGAATCTACTTAATGGCCAAAAGAATTTGGATCCACATACTAGCTTCCAAGCAATCTCACTTTTACAGGCAATTATTACAGTTATAGCAATATGAGAAAGAAAAATAATACAAGACAGTAATATATACCTACAAATATAAGAGTGGCTGAAGTATGCCACATATTCAATTTCTATAATTTCATCTCTAAATGGATACATTCTGTAATGCTATGCATACTATACTCTTCATCTTACTAACCAAAAATAACGTTATGAATATTATTATTTAATTTTAGCCTCATTAATGAGTTTAAATAAATGGCAAATTCAAGAAGATCTACTTGTTTCACTTACTGGAAAAGTGAGTTACTTTCCAGAGGCAGTACTGATAATTAATTTTGAACTGACTACTAAATGAAAGAAACTAAAAACCCAATCACTTTTAAAAAAGCCATTTCCTAACTTATAGTTAAGAAAAAATGACCCTGTTATTTGATTTTCAGTGTCTGAGGGAAGGAATATCATCTGGGAAATAATGGCAAAAGTCTGTTTTATGTTCATATGATGAAGCAGCATTTGGGACTGAGGGATTATATCAAACTATATCAAATTAGGTCAGTAAAATGAAGTCAGGTGTCAGAAGATGAGGCAATGAGTGAAGCTTTTGAAGTGCAACGTCTTGTAAGTGTCATAGAAGCTCAGGAAGTATATAAATATCACTGAGGATGGTAACACTTGCTACTTCAGCGGACACAGAAAAAACTAATATGAGCATATTTAGCTATGTATCAAAGCTAATTGCACACCATCTGGAGAACGGAATTACATGAGGAAAGGAATAAAGGAAATGGTTAAAACTAATGCAAAATTCAAGACTGTTTCTGAAAGAAGGTAAACAAAAGATGACAAGAAAAAGAAGTAGCAATGACAAATGAGTTGATGTCACATATGGGAAAATTCAAAGGTAAATCATAAGATTGGACAGCTGCAGAGTAAGAAAATACCAGCAGTTTTTCAAGTCAATGCATTCTGTAGATCATATCTAATGCTTTATTCAGTCCTCTCTTAAACTTCAGCAATGATAAACTCCAGCACCTCTTGTGACTTTTGTTGTCTCACCTCTTCTCTTGTCACTTTCTCTTAAATATTTTTATTTAACTGTACAATTTATGTGAGAGTTCAAATAAAGAATGGCAGGTAAATCAGTTTAAAAAAGCACATACTTAAGCTGACCTTGGGCACTCCGACTCTTCCCCCACAAAAATGCTGTGATTCTCTAAAGTCCCCATCAGTGGCTGCTTAGCCATAGAAATGTCTGAACCTTCTGGATCATCTTATGTTTATCACCTCAAGACTTTCTAGTGCCTGTAATTATGCTACTAAGAGCATCCCAAACTGACACAACCTTGGTAGAGATGAGGAGCTCCAAGACTAACTTCTATACAAACCCATTCAATTTGTATTTATTTTAAACATAATACCATTGCTCATTTGTCAAGCTGAACCTGTCAAGAAAGATTCTGCATCCTGGTGGACTCTAAAGGTTCAGTTCCACATTTGATATGTGGGTTGATTTTTGTAAAGTATGTAAAACAGAAAAATGGCAGAGATTATGAGTTTAGATTTTTTTTTTTTTCAATCAGAACAGTTGCAGAATTAGCACATTTCTTCTTTCCAAAATAAAGTAAAAAAATCCTGCTCAGTTTTCTGGAAGAAAGTTTGTGGTAGCTACCTTGACCACAGGGAGAGGTTTTTCTCCATCTCTGAAGAAGGACTTAATATGGATGTTTTTCTTTGTATTCCCTTTAGGTTAGCTGTGGGAATTAAAATTTTCCATTACTTGTTGCTTTGGCTGCTATGGATCCCACTAGGTTTCACTTAGTCTTTCATAGCCCATATGGGAACCTCTTTGTTCCATGCAGTATTCCTAATACCCATACACTGTTCCAGATCTTAAACTTCTGATCTTAACTTCTCCATGTTAGAACAGTGCCTTATCATGTTTGATCACAGTGAATGATTGCCTCTATAGATGCATAAACCAATTGGGCTACATATAATAATAATCTGCTTTTGTTTGGTTGGAGTTTTTTTGTTTGGTTGGTTTTTTATGAGAGCAGGGTACCTATTCTGCTTTGTTCATTCACTTATAAACCAAACTTATGACCATGAGAAGCAAAATTTAAGGTTAGAGAACAGACTTGCACTGGTTATACAATCACTGAAAATCTTGGTAGAATTGCATTTACCGCAACAACTAATCTTTTCCTCTGGAGCAGACTGGTGTGGATCCATTAGGCAACTGGCAAGAAGTAAACTGCAGACATTAATATTCCATGCTCCCAATGCTGACACCTAATCAAGCTGTAAGTTTCAATAATTTATGCTTGCCAAATGTGCACTTCTTTTCTCAAATTCCCTTTGAAATATTGGACATTTCAGATAAAATCATTTCTTAGGATAAAAAGAGTAAACCAAGCAGAAATATAAATGGAGTAGTGAGCAAGAAAATAAGAAGCAAAGCACATTGACTTTTGTTCCCTCTGCACCAAAATAGCAAGTCTAAAAGCAGCCAGTGTTACAGGTGGGAGTAACAGTGGAGGCATCTTCACAGATTTTATTCTCTTGCACTTTGCAACAATAAACTGAGAGTGTGTAGACTGTTCTTTCCTTCAAGTGTTAGGGTTTTTTTAAAAAATACAGACATTCTCATTCCTAATGTAGGCAGAATTCAGAGGCTATCTTAAAGATCATTCAAGAGACTGCTGAGAAGAGTATGTTGGGTGGTGTAGGCAAGATCTTAAGTGGAAGACTTGAAGATTAATAAAGATGATGTCTCTTTGAATAGGTGCCCTGATTGGGATAGATCTGCAGTTGCTTTCCAGCAATTTAGACACTCCTGAATGAGAGCACTGCTGCCTTCAGGACTCTTCAGAAAAGACGTATTACAACTTAAATGTTTGAGAACTATGTATACCAATTCCATGCTTAAGAGCTCAAAGACACATGCAGCTATCTAAATGTTCCATGTGTATGCAGGTGATCCTGGTGGAAGCCTTCCTTTCCATCTGTTTCATCTATGATGCGTTCTGAGGCTTACCTAAGAGCTTCTATCAACTGGGCTGTTCTAACATTGTGTGTTCTGGCAAGGATTGTAAATTCCTCAAGGATCACTTGCTATACACATAGTTATTCTATTTACTTATAGTGAAGACAACACACTATTCTTTGTGTTTGCAAGAACTGGATATAGATGTGATTCCATTTCCTGATGCTGTTTAAAAGGACCAGGATTAATTTCTTTGCTGAGATATATAAGGACCTTCAGCTCCTTGAAGTTCATCATATATTGATTAATTTCTATATACAATGCCCAGAAAGTTTTGCATAGTGTGAGATAGATGACTGACTTTTCAGATACACAAATCCACTCCCAATCACTAAAATCTGTGTTGGAGTATGCACTAAGGTTGCTACACTTTGACAGCAATCTTAAGATCAGCAGCAGCACTAATGAATTTCTCAAAGCAGATAGAGAAGGTAAAATGGCTTGACTTACATATATATGAGTAAGTTAACATGCACATTCTTCCTTTCTCTTCACGTATTTTGACAACACAAAACTGATGGCATATTTGGAATAATATATTGACTTTCAAACACTACTCAATACAACATCAACAGTAAGGTCACAGGAAAGGAACTTTCAGAGATGTTAAGTTTCCCAAAGCTCATGGCAAAATTGCAGCTAACTTCAGCAGGGGCATAATTACACTAACACTTAGTCTTTATGAAGGACAAAACCCCAACATTTCAAAAACATGCAGGCACCTCAGCAGAATCCAGAGTCCTGTTTAAGCTACTTAGTCTTTTTGTACAACCAGTATGTCTAGTATTTTGAACACTAGACAAGGAGTCAGCTACAGTCATTGCATTAAGCACAAAGCTTCCTTCAGCTAGTTACCAGGAACCAAAGAAAAACAGGGAACAACTCAAAGTTGTTTGTTTCCCAGTTTTCTGTGTTTCTCAGAACAGCTCAAAGTGGAAGTATTTTGACTGCAGATTTCCCAGAGCAGAATCTCAGAGACCCAGATCCTTCAAATAATTGAATCTTGGTGCCATAACTAAATAACAGCTCGAGTTGGTGCCTCCAAAGACAGACTCCAAAGAAAGAACACCCTGGGCTTTTATACCCTCACAGTATAAGCATAGCAAAGTCTGGGGGTCGTCTGCTCCTGCTGTATCTCTGGGTGTTTGGTCCCCTGGCTGGGCCACAGATCCTCCTACCCTTTGGTGTGCAAAGGGTCAGTGGGCATTTTAGCCACGCAGGGCTCAACCTGCAGCTCTCACTGCAGCTGCACAACAAGCTACCTCCTGCATTGAATGTATTCCTCAACAAAATCTTTTTAGCGCATTTCACTCTCAACAGTTGAATCAGTCAACAGCAACATTAAATGACTGATTAGACCATATATGTATACATTTTTACCTAAGAAAAGAAATAATTAAACTTTCTTTTTTTTCTCCCTCCCCAGTCAGACTGCATGTGTGACTAAGGCAAAGTCCCTAGATTAAGGTTTAGGTTCCTCTTTAACATTAATTTTGCATGCCATGATCTGGATTTTGAATCAAACACAGTAACAACTTGAATAAGAAAATTTTTGACCAAAAAAGCAAGCTACTATCTACCTTTCTTATATCCCCTCTTCAAAATAAAACCACATCTACATAGTATATTTTTTACAAAACAATGTATTTCCTGTATTTTCCTGAAAATGTGCATCTGAGACTCTGATAGATATATCCCAAATATTAAAAACATAAATGTTTTTTTCTTCTTCATAAAGATAGCAAATATGCTAATAATCTATTGTCTATTAACCATCACTTCTTTCAGTCTTTCTGCCAAAAAAAAGGTAAGATTACTTTCATCTATATTTTTTCTATAGTGCACCTACAGGTAGAATGTCTATTGTGAGCCTGACTTCCTCTCACTGACTGATACTGAATTCATAACAGTCTAACTGCTTCAGTGCATATTTCAATTTTATCTGCCTATTATTGGCTCACTATACATATACAATAACTATAAAAGTAAAATAGCTACCCCTTGAGACTGGTTTAATTTCAAGAAACATCATTTACTTCTCAAAGTCAAATTAATATTAAAAAGCGCATCATCTTAAGAATAAGGATATTTATAATCATTTAAGGTTTCTGAAACAGCAAGGCCCAAAAATGAGACTATTCAGGACAGTCAGTTAAACATAATAATATTTATTGTATCATAAATATCATTTCATATTTATTCTCTTCTTATAGAATCCTATGAATAATTTTTTATCAGGATGCCATTTTGTTTACTTCTTTTGAGGATCAGAGAACTTTAAATTTAAATGCTAGGTCAAGCAGTATGGTCTTTCTACTGCCAGGAAGGATTATGCCATGCATTATCCATGTGCGCTGAGGCATATATTTGCAAAGACTTCTTAACTGAGGAAAAAAATTATAACACCAAGACTAATCCCCCTTTGGGAGAACAGGAGAAACAGAAACTACACATGGTTTCATACACTGTCACACCATATGCATTCTTCAAACATTACTTTTAGTTATCAGAAAAGGAATATAAATCTCCGTATTTTTATTTCCTAGATTATGCAAGGAACAATAGAAAACAGGAAGCATAGTGAAAATCAAACATTTTTCTGACATTTCCTGATATCTACTTGCAAATAATAGGGCCTCAGGTTCCCCAATACAATATGATCAGAAATAATGTGGCCAACAGGGCCAGGGCAGCAATTGTTCTCCTGTACTTGGCACTGGTGAGGGAGCACCTCAAATCTTGTGTTCAGTTTTGGGTCTGTCACCACAACAAAGACATTGAGGTGCTGGAGCATGTCCACAGAAGGGCAACTTTGCTGGTGAAGGGTCTGGAGCACAAGTCATGTGAGGATTGGCTGAGGGAGCTGGGGGTGTTTAGCTTGGAGAAAAGGAAGCTCAGGGAGGGACCTTCTCACTCTTGACAACTGCCTGAAAGGAAGTTGTAGTGAGGTTTGGTCAGTCTTTTCTACAGCGTGAGAGGAAACAACCTCAAGTTGAGCCAGGAGAGGTTTAGACTGTATATTAAGAAAATTTTCTTCACTGAAAGGTGTTTAGCCATTAGAACAGGTTGCCCAGGGGAGTGATTGAGTCACCATCCCTGGAAGTATTTAAAGGATGTGTAGATGTGACACCTGGGGACATAGTTTAGTGGTGAACTTGGCAGTACTGGGTTAATGGTTGAATTCAATGATCATAGAGGTCTTTTCCAACCTAAATGATTCTATGATTCTTTGATGGAGTGCCTAAGAACAGATGCTGAAATACTATTATCATTACTGTTATTGCTTGACTGTTGAAAGGCAGAGTTTGCTGCTTTTACTGGCATTAGCAGAATATACGCATTTCAAACAAAATGGTTTAAAATTATGTTTGCAGTAAATGAATTTTGTATGCTTCTGCTGTTTAAAATAGTTCTTGTAGCCAGATTGCACCATCTTGCCACAGACAGAGCTGAAATACTTCCCCTTATGGACTGAAAATTTCACCCAAACAAAGGCTTATCAATTTAAGAATGCATTATATATATACATATATATACAAATTTCTCCCTCATGAACAGAAACTGGTGGAATAAATTTCAATTCTCTTTAAATTTTACAATAGTAAAAGATTCAACTTTAAAATGGTGAAAGAAAATTAAATTTTCTATGTCCTTAACTTCAGATTTTTTTTAATTTTTCTAAATAAAATTGAAATACAGGCTCTTTCCTGACTAGCAGTTTTGTAAATTTTGAGCTGCAGTCACCATATGTTACTTTGGCTGTATTTTTATGGTTAAAAAAATACTCATAAATGCTCATTGATTTTCAGAAATGCCAAGAATGTGTTCAAACTCTGCAAATACAATTATCCTGGAATCTGTACACCACAAAAGACAATTTTTCTGTAATTTCTGGGTTAAACTTGAGTTCTTTGTGTGTGCAGGCCAGAAAACAACCGTTTTAGAGTAATTTCAGTCAATGGCAGGTAACAATGTGTGTCTGTATCAAAATTTCAGGATAGGTCCAAAAACTTTTGGGTGAAAGGCAGTTAACATACCCTATGCACCTGAAGAAAAGGGTCTCCTATTTTCATTTTTTTTTTAATTATTCACATGAACTCTGATAGAATCAAAATCTCCTCCTTTAAAAGATAAAACCTATGAAATGCCATTCACTATTTGGGAGATATTTCATCTTCATGGAAAAACATCCATTGGACAAGATATCTGGTCATCTGTCACAGTAAATGAATTCAAGTATTCTATAATGACAAAGGATAAGTTAGAAAGTCTTTATTTTATAGGAAATTATCAGTGTGATACCTAATGTCACTAAGAGTAACTTGTTAAATAAAACAATAAAAACTAACAGACAGTTGAGACCTAATTGTTAGAGCAAGCAATGCCACCTTTTATTATGCAGTATATTCCTATATTGCTTTTTCAGTGATATCATGCCAATCTTTCACCCACAGTTGTACTGTCAAGTTTTAATTAGCTACTCTTCTAAGCAAAGCTGGCAAAGAGAACTCTAAACTTAATTTACTGCTTTAAACAACTGAGTAAATTCAATATATTGGCCAAATCGTTAGCAAAGCGTCTGTCCCATAACTGCCATACACTGCATGTGCAATTAAATTTGGCATGAAATAAACAAAGTATCATGGTGTGCCAGATTTAAAACTTTAAATTCTTCCCTTCTTTAACACTAGATATTAACAAAATGCAAATAAACATTCAAAAACAAAATCACAGTTTTAATGAACTGCATCAAGACCTTTACAAAAATAAAGAAAGGAAAAGTCCATTAGCAATTCGTTTTTAATTGCATCACTCCATGTCATTTTAATTAGTAGCAGATTATCATTTTTTGTTTGGCCTATTAGTCTCTCAGCATGATTAGTTTTGGTTTATAGTATTTCAAGATAACCCAGTATTACCTCCTTCAGATTGGTTATAATTTAATTATTTAATTATAGTACATTGCTCCAGCCAGTAGCAATCTCAAGAAAATTAATCATCATACTAGAGTTTTGTTACATTAAAGTACACATTGAAGGTATGATTTTTATCTGATATTGAATATCTAAATCCTGTCACATGAGCTAACTAAAGAGTTCCATTTAATAACATAATAATGATAAGGTTCTCCTAAATATGAATGACATAACTATCATTCAACTTATTTCTTATTTGTTCACATACTACATATATTAGAATGGTCAGGCTGCCTCTAAGAAATTGCAACTATAGAAGCTATATATAGCTCGGGACAGCACCAAAATAGTTGAAAAACAAAACAAACAAAAAAAAACAAAAACAAAACAACAAAAACCAAACAACAAAAACCCATAAGAAACCCAAACCAAAACCCACCCTAAAAATGTAAAGCTTCATTCAGGGAACACAACTAAAACAGAAAGGGATGCTGAGAGCATAGTCTATAGTACATAGTAAGCATAACAATCTTGTTCTGCCTCAGAAGGGCAAAGGTTGCTTGTGCGTGCAAGTGTTCCTACTGCGCCAGTACAGGAAAGGAGGAGGGGAGCTTTGCAAGGGATGAAGTTTACATCTGAAATTTACCCCTTGCAGAAGTCATTCACTGCAGCTTGTAGGATAGTTCTCACATAAAACGCTGAGGAGTTGTATAAAAAGTAAGTGGTATGAGTAGAGGAACCTGCTTGACTGTTTTAGGTCTTCCCTTGACAACAGCATTTGAGCAGCAAGAGATAATGCAAGTAGGAAGAGGTTGTAGGGCTTTCCTGTACAGCAAATGCTACAGGGAGAGTGCTGACAGACACACTCACAAGGAATGGTAAAAAAACATGGTTTCCACAGGCCTGAGAAAGTGCGAGTGGAAGTTAGCAGAAGCAGATCTATATTTTGATAATACTGACATAGATGAGTATTTTGTTATTTCATTCCTCCTTTACCCTCTTCCTAAAATGCAGGTCAAAGAAGAAATAGGAAATTCCTGGAATTCAATCTAAATTCCATCAAAACACAATGGTGATTTTTTGATGCAGTGGAACTAGAGCTAGTATTTGTCCTTAGCAAATGAATAATGCAATGCTTACTTTCTTTCACATTCTTCCTGCCTGCAGGACCAAAATAATGTCCAAGGAGATCATCCTTGATTGCTGTGAGATGGAATTCAGCCCATTGCAAACAATATTATAAGATTAGTGGCTTGATCTCACTTATTAAAAACAGTATTTAAACTCTTCATACATTGAACTTGGAGCAGGGTCAGCATTCTTATGCACAGGAAGAAAAGCAACTATATACACTAGTGATAAACTAAATATATATGTAAATCATAATATACAGGAATGAGAGTTCAATTAGAACAAAATGTTCCTATAGACAGATTTAACTGGTAAAACTGAAAAGTTTAGTAAAACAGAAGCAAAACACTTCAGTATAACCCAAAGAATTACTGTAAGCAACCAAAACCCATGTAAATTATCTTCATGAATGGCACTGAAGAGTAATCTTGGCATTCATCAAAAAAGCCAGCAAGGATATGAAATTTTGCCTTCTGGCAGAGCAGGATATGCTATATGTTCTTCACCGTTCACAACCACATGCTACTTCAAACTCCACTGCTATGTAATAGAGTCCACAATTGAAACTCTCACCTCTTACAAGCAGTAACAGTGATTTAGTTCTAAGTGTGCTTTTCATAAGAGACCTTGATTCAGACTTCTGAGTAACATGATTCCCTTGCTACAAATGTGGAAACTAACACGCAAATGATGTGAATTGCCCAAAGTCACACTGCTCTTTGACAACAGAGACAGGGATACAGACAGCACTCATTTCTTCAGTGCTTCTCACAGAACAGGAATATCAGACTCTGTTTCAAATTAGATTTGGCTATGACAAACCCGTATCAACACACCAAAAATTCAGTGTTTTATTGTTTAGTACATGTATCTGTGTACTTGGATCCAGCAAATCTAATTCTAATTACAGAATTAATGTTTTCACACATCTGACACCTTATCCGCAGTGTAGTGAAAATGCCTTTTTTTTTCTGTAGCACACACACACATAGAGTATATTT
Source organism: Xenops minutus (assembly GCA_035221455.1). NCBI lineage: Eukaryota > Metazoa > Chordata > Aves > Passeriformes > Furnariidae > Xenops > Xenops minutus. The sequence continues at coordinate 31,348,718 of JAWWEE010000122.1, read as the reverse complement.
TCCTGAAAAAAATGTGACAAACACAACAACATATTTCACAGTCACCTGAATCTTTGTAGATCTCAGTACATGAATAAATAAAGAGGGTCATGTAAATAATGATCCTATAACTGAATATCTTCTTAGAATATTTGTTCCTACATAGAACGGGATCATATTTTTTTCACTGATGAAAATACCTGTAGCTATTGCTCTACTTAGGAATTACATGCAAGGTCTCACACTGTTTGGATCACAAAAGAGCAATTAAATCAAAGTCCTTTGTTTGACTACCTTCTCCACAAAAGGAAACATGCCCATCATGCATAAAAATAATTCTCCATGCAGGATTAATTATAATAAAATTCATAATAATAGAAAGAAGATTTTAGTTACTGATATACTGGATGCAAAATAAGTAGGAATTTATAACTGACCCACTAAAACCTTGAACCAACAGTGAGTCAGATATGACCCAGCTAATAGCTGAACCAAAACCACGAAAACACACGCAGGGCCCTATTTCTCTTTGCTATGAAATCATGAACAACAATATTGAAACAAATGGACTGACAAGGAAAGAGAGTATGAGATTCTGATCCACAGTAGCTGAATAGATGTTTTGGCATCAGTTCCCCTTCAAAGAGCTTCAGCTCATCTTCCTCCAGCTTCTACCGAAAAAGCAATTGCACATTGAAAACTACAAAAGAACAGGCTTGTTTTTAAGGTATCAAAAATGTTTTGACATGGATTCTGAATAAAATATGTAAAGCAAATACAAAGCCATGTAAAAACACCTGCCTGGTTTACTATTTCATTACAAACTGGGAACTCAGCCCACTTTAACTGAACGGTTCACGTACTTTTTGTATGAACTTGGGCTAAGATATGTTATGCTTTCACATCAAAGCCATCCAGAATTTGTAGATTTTGCATTGTTGCAGTGAGAAATTGGATAAATCCAGTATTTTGCTTGGACTTCTGAATCCAGCTAAATCCAAACACAAACCAAAATTCAATGAATGTAAAGACAAGTAGATTAGTCTTTTTTAAAAGATGTATAAACCCACCAAATTTTGTACAGCTATGAATGGCACAAACCATCCAACACTGATCCAGTGTCAAGGAGAGAGTTCAGAAGTCTTGTGGTATTTGAAGAACCTGTGTTCATTAAGCTCTGAAACAGTTCAGTTGAAGGTGATGTAAGTATATTTTGTGGATACTACTTAAGTACCGGTGTTACTTTCACAGACTTTTCTTAAAGTGCTTGGAAAAGAAATTAAGCTGAATTATATAACGATTTTTTACAACTAACTGGAAATGTTTCTTAACAACCCCTCCCCCTAATCAAGACAAAAGTTTCTAAAGTTAACAAAGTTAATGCAGGCAAGACATGAATACAAGGGGAACAGAAAGACCAGAATGTGACTAAGAGGAAGTGACAGACTTTGATTCTCTAGTACTTACTACCTTGTGTAGACACTTAGACATTTTTAGGAAGGATAGTAAAATGGCAGTACAATTGCAATAAATCAAAAGGGAAGGAACTTTTGTCCTTTTATTATGTTATCTGCAGAGAACAGTAATGCAAGATTCAGGATAGGAAAAAGCTCAGTTTCATTCTGAAAAAGTCATATGTTTCAAATCCTGGTATACTACAAAGAAGTATTCTAATCCATTCCAGGAATACAGAAAGAGGAATACTTGTTTACAAACAAAAAATGTAATTTATTTGATCTAACTGATTAAAAAAGAAAAAAAAACAACACACCACCACATTTCAAAGCAGCATTACTACTGAGATTGCAGAGAAACAATAGCTTTCAAACTGAGTTTACATGTGAGATCTGAGAAAGTACTAGAGACTGTTACCCAACTCCTTTGTCAAGTTAAGAGAATTGTGATTATAAAGGCAACAGAAGTTATATGATTTAGGTTAGTTACTAACTTCAGTTTTTAGTTCTATGAAATATCTTCTGGATTAACTGGGGCTAAATTTTGGTAGTTAATCCATCCTAAAACTGAACTCCTAACCCACTTTAAAAAATAAAAGTATTCGTTGTCTCATGTTTGTCAATCTGCATTAAGAAGTCAACTATGATTTGCTTGCTATCACTGTTCACACCTGTATTTAAAGAGTAAGCACTAGATAAGGAGAGAACAGGTTGAAGCGAATACAGATAAATTAGATGTTTTCAGAGTGACTGGGCATGATAGTCCTCATTTGAAAGTACTATATCAAACTGCCAATGAAATCTCAAAGCCATTAGTAGTTGTCTTTAAAAAGTCACAGTAAACAGGAAATGTCCTTTTAAAAATTATAAAGTAAGAACATAGAAAGGTAAGACAAATGATTTAAACACTGGGATAAATTAAACTATTGATAAACTATAAACAGGTGAAAGGTAACATTCAAAACAGATCTGTTAATAATACCAATTCAAAACCCCCCCAAAAACCCGTGAATTATAATGTATTTCTACAATGTCCTGTACTTCTGTCCTACACTGCTAGCTGTAGTGGTGTTCAGCCATACTTTGTTAAGCCACCACAAACAAGAAAGGAAAAGTAAAATTAAACTTCTTATTTTTCCTGATAGAGAGCCTCTACTTCAGAACTTCATTTTCTGCTCTCCATACCCTTCATTTTAATATGTGTGCATATTTGTTTTTGCTGAGACTGATCAGTGCTAATATAACCAAAAAGGATACTGAAAGACAAAATGGAGTAAACTCTACCCAGGCCAACCCAAACCTACCCCACACAATATATTAAAAATACATCGACATTAATTCTAATGTGTATTAACCAGTACTTAAAAACTGCTACTGAAATAAATTTGCCCTTTTTCTTCCATAGTGTTTCCTGTACTTGTGCAAGTTTGTAACCATTTGTCAGACGTACTGGTATTAGGGCAAAAAAAAAGAAGTGAAATCATAAGGGCTAAGTGTTTTCCACCACAAGTCTGTAATAGAGTACAAACCACATTTACTCTTTTAATCAGGATCTCATAAAGCATGTATGCTATGTACCTTCCTCTTAATTTCTGGAAGCCTTGAGGTTGTTGAAGCTAACTAAGCTGCACCAGATCTCCTGGTGAAACAAAGCGCTCCCATACACCATCAGTGACAAAATGGGTCCCAAAAGTACATCAATTAACTACAGTCATTAAGACTTGCATATTGGTAGGTAAAAATATTTTGTAAAGATAAAGTAGATCTCATCCTGACACATCCAATTAGAAACAACAAGAACTTAACCAAAAGAAAAAGCCAATTGGCACTACCTGTCTCTCCTTTGCTTCCACAAACTCCCAGGACAAAGAGTTTCACAATGGGTGATTTAACTCTGTGAATCATGGGATATTTTGTAATCTTTGATGGTCTAAGTGGTTGCAGCTGCCTACTGTGCCAGTCCCTAATGCCCATTAGCAGACATGACTCCTCAGGCTGGTGTGAAGGTGCTAATGCCTCTCCAGAGGGGAGTTATCACAGCTGAGTCACTTGTGTGAAAACAGAAACGCTCCCCAGTCTCACAGGGTTCTCTAACGCCCAGTTCGTAGCCTGAGGTGTCAGGTGTGCCCCGGGCAGCTGCTGCAAATGATCCATTATTAACAGTCCATCAGAATGATACAGAGTGTAGAATACACAGTTTTGGTTACACCTTCTATAAAAGGTAGACACCATGATATCCCTGCAGAAGTAGAAATTTAGCCTGCCCTTGAACCTCTCTCTTGCCAAAGTTCAGTACAGTTCAAGTGGAAAGAGCACACAGAGCCAGCCTACATGCAGTGGTTGTTCACAGCACTGAACAGCTTCTACAAATACCATTTCTACGCACAGAATCTGAGTAAGGAGAAAAAAATATTACTTTATTTTTCCCTCTATCCATTAAAGTGCATCATCAACATAAGTGGTTAAGGGTTGCTTCTTATCCAGTGGGTTTCTTCCATTTGTTTTCTTCTATAACAGGTTCTAAACATTTTTGTGGTTTTATGTTAAGTAACCAAGGGCTATAAGAATTGTCACGCAACAAACCACAAATTGCACAATGCATATTCACACTTGATGTGCCTTGCTGTCAGAGCTGATAAACTAAGAAAAGAGGAAGAAAAATGACACTGTGCTGTTTGATCTTTGCACCATGCTTATTCTAGCAGAGGGCTTTTCAAATGCACACCTTAGAGACAGTATCACTTCACAGGTCTGAGTGGTCAAAGTGTAGAAGAAGAGTCTCTCTCAGAGGAGTAAAACAGAGATGTATATCTTTATACTCTTACAATCATATTATGATGGTGAAGCACACCAGAGATATATAACACTTCTTTCACATTCAGGCAATTTGAAAGTTCTATGTAATTGCTGCTGAGTTGCTCCTTTTAGGCAGAGTGGTGAAATAACTTGTTCCTATCGTGCATTTGCTATGAATGCTTCAGTATCATGAATTCAGTCAATTTATTCCCTGAGGTTTTTTTAAAACTAAAGCCCAGGCAAAATGCTATGGTCCTTTGCCTTTTAGATAATATATTTAGACTGTAGCAAGGTTTTTACTATATTTTCTTTGTATGCATCATTTCAAGCAATTAGCCAAAATCTGAGAATGCACCATCTGCAACACAATTTGTCTAATTGGTATTCCCTTGCCTGTGGCACTCATGAATCATGTGTTTCGTGATAAGTGTTCACAATTGGATTTTATGTTCATAGTACCTATAGGAGGATTGTTTTACACTTGTATCACTAAAATTTGTAGGGTCTATTAGAATGAAGGCAAGCCTGATGAATTATAAATTTTTTAACACTACACAGTTTAGTGTTAATGCCCCAAATTCTGTGAAGAAATTATGTCCAAAAGGTTCCCTCTTCTTGTTTTTTCCATGTAGAAATCTAATGATAGCCTTATAAAATAGCATAGGTAGGTAGAATTAAAATATTTACTATAGTTATTAATATTCTTATTTAGATCAAGGAAGTTGCCATAATGCTATAGGTCTGTCCGTATTTATGACTATATCTAACAGATCTAAGTATATACCTAGACTTATATCTAGCATGCATATATTAATACAACAGCTAAACCTGTATCTATGCTCTCTACTATTGGTATTATTAGTTCACCCAAATATTTTAAGCCTCAGTATCTAAGGCACTGAAATGAACTCCTGAAGAAAACACAGTTCTGAATTTTGAGGAAAAAGAACACACTTCCTCCTACGTTTCAGTTTTATGCTTAACAAAATATGCAGGGGGGGGGGAAATAAAAACCTGGTCCTTTGAAGAGAGTTCAGAAAATCAGCCTTGGTTCTAAAGTATAAACAGTTGATCATTATTCTTCCTTAATAATTGTATGGGTAACAAGAACTCAACAAGAAGAGGAACTCAAGTAACACTGAAGTGTAATTCTGGTTTTTAGAGTCAGTTGGAAAATTTGGAGGTATGTTTTTACTGTTTTTTTCCAGTTCAATATTTTATGGAGATGGCTTAATTCTGATGAGGCTTCTCAGAAAAAAAAAAGTCAACAGAATCCTGCCTTGCTTTTTTTACCCTACTTGCTTACTGAATTCCTCAGCAGCTGCATTCCTAAATCTGCAGCTCCATGCCAAAGGCTGTCACAGGGTCAAGTTTCCAGTATCCAACACTACACAGGCAGCCTGCTAGACCACACTAGGGTTTCAGTCCTTCTTATGTTCCAAAATATTCATCTTTCACTATCAATACACACCTCAATGAACACTCAGGCTTAAGGCACAGTTGTGACTCTTAGAAAGTTTTCACACGAGTGGGTAAAAGGATATGTGATACAGTCACATGGCAGTCCAGCAGAAAGAAAAGCATATTCCATAATGACAAATAATGAGAGTGTATAAAAAACTGTTGTCCTACCTAATCATTGGGTCATAATTTCTTCCAGGCACAGTTAACAATTGGACAGATTCCTCTTGGAGCAATGGAGAGCCACGTACCATACTACTGTTCCCAAGACGGTCAGAGCTCAAATAATCTCCAGGGACACCTCTGCTCTGCCCTAGCCTTTATGCCTTGAGGAAAACAAAGCAAAACAAAAACAAACACCAAAAACTCAATCAAACAAAGAGAAACAACCAAATAAAAATGCAACCCACCACCAAACCAAAGCAGGGGGAACCAAACTACACAGAAAAGAAAAATTTACATTAAATGGCCAGCAAACCAACATCAAACTTCACTTTTCTATAACTCAGGCTCCTTTGTTACACAAACATTTTATTACTGCTATGTTCTCTATCAGTTTCTCTTTTATATTCATGCTGTTGCCTTCCCACATTTTCTCGCTTTCTTCTATACCTGCCCTTGTGTACAAATCATTTCTCCAAAAATATCACAGTTGCTTCAGTCACTTTTCCCAATGCTCCCTTCTGGCTAATCTTTTGCTTTTAGCCCTCTTTAGTTCCAGCTCTCCAGATGAGAGTTGATTTTCCTAGACACTCAGCTAGAAAGTTAAAGGCATTTCCAATACATGATCCACAAATGTACTTAGTCCTGTGCTGTTAAATGCTGAAAGGCACAGAGGATCCATGAGGTAGCCTTTGCATACCCACACAGGATTGTGGCACTGGACCAGAAAATCTCCCTTATATGAAAATTTTAGGATGCCTGAGAACATTGAAACACTGTAACACATTCCATTTAAGCCCCTGAAAACCATCACACTAATAAGGTGTTCTCTCTGTTTTTGTTTTTTTTTTCTTAGACAGCCAATCCTAACTGTTCAGAACATAAAAGGTATATCTTGCATCTCTAAGGAACATCTACCAAGGGTTTGCCAATGATTCTCTCTTTTTCCTGCAAAGATGCATGAGTATATGAAATACAAAGAATAACACTTGAGTAACAACAGATTTTTCATTCGTAGTACAGTCATTCTATCTTCTCCATTCCACATATTTATCTATTGTTCTCACATTCTCTTTAAGAAAATAGTTTATCTGCTGATTTCTCTACCAGGTATGTTTCACAATTTTGGGTACTGAAGTAATAAGAGAAGTAAGAAACTTATTTACTTTATACAACAGAGTTTGGACATCAGACTACTTGTAAATGTTTCTTTCATTTCTTCAATTCCCCTATAATGCATAAATGCACTGGTCCTCTAAGTATTGCACTCTATAAATTCACAACAACAAAGCCAATGTACTTTACAGGTCTTTCTCATTACACCTTTTCCCACTCTTTCATACAACTTTTTATAAACTTCAACCATCTATTAGAGATATGATAAAACCCTTCAGACTTAAAAGTGCAAAGGGCATAGAGATTCAAGATGCCACAGTGTTTAATGCTTTCAGTGTGATGTCTGGAATTTGACCAGAAACTGGAACTTAAGGACTACAACTTGCTTTTTTATTATTATTTTATTATTATTTCTTATTTCCCCTGGAATTCTTCCAACTATAAAGGTTTAATGACTTTTTCAATGTGTTTTTGCCTTTTGCTGCTTAGGGAGACTGAGACAAACAGGTACGTGAAACTTCAAGGCATAGCAATGAAATCAGGTAACCTTGGTCTTCAGGCATAACTACGGCTAATTGACAACTGCAATTTCTTTCCCCGTGCACAGTTTATGAGTGTATTTCCTAGCACTGATGACAGAGAAACTCAGAATTTTCAACTCCAGAAAAGAGAATTACCTATTCTTGTACAAGTGGATCAGTATTAGCAATATGGGTCCTGTAAAACCCAGGAAATATGCCTTCTCTCCAGCACAATGTGCATTATTCATATCAACACCACCTAGTTCAGTCATATTTTGCAAAAAAATAGAATATTCTCAGAACACTTAAGCCCCAAACTCTACAAATAAGGGCTACCATACTGTGTAAGAAGTACATAATGTTGAAATGTGTTCACTGCTCAAAAAAACAGTCTCTAAGATGATAACAATAGGACAGCTGTATCTGTAAGGTCTGACATTGTTTCTGCAGTCTTAAAGTGCCATTCACTGCATTTTTCTGTCTCCTGCAGTAATTTACATAACTAATCCAGCGCACTGCAAAGATACTTGGTAAGTGACTGTCAAGGCACATCCAAATAACGTAGAAGAGGGAGGAATATACTTTGACTCACACTTTTGGCCTAGACTGTGTTCTTTTAGAAGCAGTTATGAAAATGCTACAGGTGATAGATTTATTAACATGATATTACATTTATAGCATACAATACATATAAACTAAAACAAACTTGAGAATTTTCAACATTCTGAAACTAAAAACATAGAAATATCAGCATACATGAAACTATTTGAAAAATATTTTAAGCATAATAAGAATTCTTAACAGCCCACATCAACTTTTATATGCTGTGAAAGGACAATGTGCTGCGAAGTATTTATTATTAAAATAGCAAAAATAGCCTAAAGAATTTTCAGCAAGTGAGTTTTAAAAAGTTTGAAATTTTAGAATTCAAGGAGATAAAGTTGGGGAAAAGACACAATGCAAGAAAAGTGACTTTGGAAGGTTAAATCTTGCATCATATGCTTTTTCTATAGTTACTTTCCATCCAGAGAATTTTTTTTGTATTTTAAATTATGCCATTACCCTTAAGCTTGTGTTCTCATGTTTTGTCAGATTTTGTTTGTTTCTTCTTTGCAAAATTTTTCAACATCCAAAATTCTTTTAGTAGGGGAGAGGTCTTATTCATAAAACTTGATAGGTATTTTCACATATTTGTCAAAATAAAGAGCTGGTCTTGTGCTTTTAGAGTGGTTTTCTTTAATTTTGAAGTCCTGAATTTTTATTTGATAGGGGAATGTTTACAGCAATTTACCCTGAAATGTTTCCTCACAAAAGCTAGAATCCTATGCATGGGATAGAAATAGGAAGATAACAATAAAATACTAAAACTTTAACCAAAGAAAACACAAAGAAAAGATCATAAACAACAGCAGATTAAACTTAAAAACATAGTTAGCAAGGGCAAAAAAATAGTCTGAAGAGCAGCCAGATAGATGGATCAAAATTAGTTCTAAATTCTTCGTCTAACACCTCAGAAAAAAAGAGCCTGCCAAAGTGTCTATGATTCCACTTGGTATTCCTGGCATAAAGACAGTACTGGGAAACAAGATAATTGCAAAGAAGCTAAGTGAATTCTCTGAACTGGCTCTCTGAGGAAGAAACAATGGAGGTCCTAACTTGGGAATCCTTCTATAGAAGAGATTACAAACAGGCCGAGCACACCACCAGAGCCAGACAGCACTCACTGCTGATCTTTAACAGAACCCAATGATGAAATATCAAAATTATGTTTTCATCATGTGCTACATATTCATGTAAATCTATCCAGTTCAAAGCAGAGATGGAGTGGTTCCTTTCCCTCAAAGATCACAATTAACCTGAAGCTTGGCTATGTGGACTTTACTGTCCTCATTTTAGTGGAATCTCACAAGCAAGATTCTTTGCGCTCCTCACACATCAGGAGTAGCACATCTCATCTTTTCTTTCCAGCCAGCTCCCCTGGACTGCCCTAATCTTCCCCCTGCTCACTCACTTGACGGACCCTTGTGTCCGTCAAGATATGAGGTTCTGCAGCCCCTAACAGAATCTTATTTCAGGCCATGAGGCTGCCATTAATGATACAGCTAACTAAACTTTTCGTACAGAAAGGTAAATGATTTGTATTCCTATTTTCACTGTCAGACAACAGCCACAGTTCTTGGAAAAGGCTGCCTTTTAGTCATTAATTTAAATTTTGCTACATAGACTAACAGTTCATTAAGAAGGCAACATACATATTTAAATCTTATCATTGCTGCTTTGAATTGAGTATATATGCTCCAGGAAATGCTACAATGCGTGAAATACACTCAATTTCTGCTTGCTGTGGACTTTGGATTTCATTTGGGGCAGGATGAGGAAGGTATTTCAATAACAAGTAAAGATGTACAACATTCATAAAATACATCCAATGCCTGTATGTTTATAGTCTGTTTTTTTTTTTTCAAATCATCTCTGCATCAGGAAGTAAAATTTAACTAATATCCATTGTTTTGCACAGGTGCTGTTCAGTTTAAAATTTTGCCTTAACTGGTAGTTGCTTTGCAAGCAGCTGGAGACCATTTGAGTCTGTGAAGAGGAGAAAATATACTTCCTAATTTATTGTCTTTAGCTTCACTGGAAGATCGTAAGACAAATTAGATTTTCCAATTTCCTTCAGGGAAAGCAGTGACATTTTCTCTTATCCTTTAAGCACTTAGAGTATACGAAGAACAGAGAAGTCAATAATCAGCAGTAGCTATGCCATCCAATATCTAATTACCAGTGCAGTATTTAGAAGTACTATACTACTCTCTTCTAAATTTTCCATGTAATCGCAGATTTTATAGGCTTTTAAATTTTAGGGGGTTGCATTAAGAATAAAAGAGTGCTTCCTGAAATTAACTAATTTTTTTTCTGTATTTTGAATTACTCTCTGAAACAGAGATCCAGAACACTGAATATTTTTTTGCTGCTAAGGAGAAGTGGACAACAGTTTCTGAACCATCTATCCCTCTATTTTCTATAGAATTTTCCCACTGTCTTTAAAACATGGTAGCAAAACTCTTCCCAAAAATTCTTTTTGGTCTTTCTCCTTGGAGTAAAGTAAGAAAAAAAGCAACAACTCACATCCAAACAATAAACAACCAGAAAACCAAACCAAAATCACTGTTCAGAAATGCTGGGTAAGAAGGACTGTCTAACATGCCCACAAGACAACTTCTCAAGCAGTAACAACATAGAATTACACAGGCTCAAACCTTTCATGCAGCATAGGGAATGCAGGTTAATTTTGCTTCTCCAAGTCCATAATGTCAGGCTAAAAGACACTAATCCAAAAAAGTCAAGAGCAAAATCAGAATAACATCAGTATAAGTTCAGTCTTTCTTGACTGCTTAAATATTTTAAAATATAAACAAGTCTAGAAAGAAGCTATGGTCACATTTTCCTAGTATTTTAAAAGTAATTTTATTTTTGGTTATGACATGCTGAATATCTTTTGTAAATTTCAATTTAGAGGTTGAAAACGTTTTCTCTCTTAGATTTGATACATGGCTGTTGGTAGTAATAGTGTGAAAAGTAGTGTGCAGAAGGTAAATTGGAGTACTTGGAGTGGAAGAGGCTGAGATAGAAACATTGCTTGGAAATGGATCAGGAATATTTTGAAATGCAGTGATATTCTAGAGGTATATTAAAGTTAGATTGTAATATTTGGTTTTGAAAACATTAACTTTGCTGTGATTTCTGTGTAATTAGAAAGCTTTACAAAGCTAATTAACTAGAGATATAGTCACTCAGTATTAAACATTTTCCTAAACTCTTAATTTCAGTATTTCACCAGGCTGCCAAATGACGGTGTAATACAGCAAGAGTTCTTATTTACATACATGCAGTATCTGCAAAAATTTGATAAAAAATAAGTGTAAATTTTCTTCACTTCTCAGTAGGAAACTGTAAAAAGTAAAATAAGAAGAACCTTTAATTTTCAGATTGAAAAGCTTGAAATATCTAACAAATGCTGATTTATTAGTCTTCTGAACACCATAAAAAAAGTTACAGTCTCAGTAATAACTGAAAATGTTTTTCACATCCTGAGGTGTAAATAGAACTACATCACGGTTGGGTAAGTTTTGACATTCTTCTCAGAGTTCAGCATAGCTGTCAGAACTCAAAAATCACTTGTCTAATTGATCAAATTGACAATCTTCCTCCCTTCCATTAAGATGATGGAGTGTTTCCTCAGCTTATAGACAATGTCATATTAGAAGTAATTAAAAATGTTTCAACTGAAGCAGAATATCTAAAGGGAGCAAAAAAATTACAGCATCTTCTTTGCACCAGCAAGGAGTATCACATTCAATAGATGACAATTACCTAGTATAAGTATTTTGAGCTCCCAATTATAATCACCAATATTTAAGAATAGTTTTAAGAAACCAGATACATTATTGCCACTTGTTTACTTGCTTGTCACAGATAAATTGTCAACTTATTCCACAGCAGTGGCCTACAACTATTGGTCTCCATTAGACTACGTGTCTGACATCTCATCAGAGCAGAAAATAATTGCTCAGAAGAGTCCTCTGCATGAACGCTGGCTGCTCATAGCTATGGCAAAAAATCCAGAGGTTCTAACATGACCCATCTCCATCCTTTCTCTTACTACATAGCTCTATGATACAAGGAGGAATGTGTCCAAGAAAGAAGTAAATGAAATATTTCTGTTTAGAATCAGTTTAAGATCTGAAGAGTCTATGAAAATCTTTTTAAAACCCTGGGTGGAACCACAGACACACACATTCAGAAAATGAGCTCCTCATAGTGTCACGGACTGGACACGGTCAAAATAGTAATGTGAAGGAGCAATAAATGTTTCTGAGATCATTTAGTGCCACTTACAGTGATGTTTAATGAGAAGTGTGTTTTAACCCAATTCATTAGTAGGTGTATTTACACATTTCATAATTTGAATATTTTTTCCAATTCTACATTGTAATGATCATATCATGAACTCCAGTTAGATGTCTAACAACTAAATGATGCAGCTGGCAAAGGCAAATCTGTGTGTTTTCAGCTCTGTAAAGCACATATTAGAACACAGAAGAGAAGCTAATTTTAGTTTGAGTAATCTGTATGCCATGTGCATCAGCAGTAAGATCATAGTGCCACAGCCAGTTTGTTGGCCAAAAATTATCATTGTATATCCTGTACCACAGAACATACCAAATAAATCCTCATGATGATTAAAGAAATACACCAGACTCAGAATTCTTGTTTCTAGCTGCTGACTCTTCCAGAGTCAATCTTAAAGTTGCACGTAGCAGTTTTTTTATCTGCCTAAGCTTGTTTGCATCTCAGAATGGATAATTCACGTGAGAATGGAAAGCAGAGCACCATTCTTTGACAATTACATTTTAGAGCATTTAGCCCATCCTTTAAGTCATACTGCAAACTGCTTAACCTACCTGCACAAAGAATTATAACAGAGGGATAAGAAAATAAAAACCCCAATGTTCCACAAATGGATGGATGATTGGTATTTTCACTCTTTAACTGGTATTAGTGTGGCTTTGTTATTAATTACCTACTCAAAAATATAGTGGCACTATGTAATTTTGGTATGCAGAAGTCACTCATTGAACTACAATAATAAAATAAAGATGCTGTATTGCATTCAATTGATGGTCTGTCAGCTAAAGACTATCACACTCCTGGCATTCTCAGGTTTGCTGGATCTGTTACTAAGTTCTACAGCAGCCTGAGTCCAAACCATGATCCTGGACTGGATCGGACCATGATCCTTCTAGGCACTGGACAACACATATTTTTATCAGATGTTTTTGCAGAAATTACTGAGGGTTCCCCCAAGCAAACTTCCCTAATACGAAGATAAAACTTCATCATGGACCATGCCCTTACCCTGAATATCTTGGGAAACCAGTGCCCACATAAAATAGCTGCTTCTTGTAAAAGAAATAAATTTTAGAAACACACAAGAATTCTTTATCTATGCACATGCAGAATCCAGATGTAAGAAACAGAGTTTGACTGAGTCTGAGGTCTGACATTCAAATAATGGGGTCAAAAGCATGAGTTTCTTCAGCTCCAGCATAGCTGAAATCTATACTGTTTATGTTCATTGTGTGCATTCAACTGGCACTTTGTTGTTTCAGCTAATGGAGATGGTTATGCTGCAGACTATAGGTCCTGAAGTGAAATAATAGAGCCAAATTTTAAACTTTCCTCATCAGAATCAGGCATTCTGGCACAAAACATGTGACGTTCAATTACTGTATGAGTACTCTTTACTTGTACTTTGTCCAGAGAACATTGCAGGGGATGTGGTCACATGATAGGGGACAGAGTGCTTACACATTTTGTCTTCTGGATTTACAATTATTCTTCCACTCACATGATCAAAACATTCAACCATATAGGATGACATAAATTAGAGAGTCCTTTTCTTACCCTGCCTAAACAGCAATGCTTATTTTTATTAATAGCTATCAGTAATAGCAATATCAATTCCAACACAGAGACAGAAAGAGAATGCAAAGGCCTCTGCAAACTGCGTTGAAAGATTGCAGATTACATGAATAATTTACAAGCTGAAGTGCACTGATGGAGCAGATATTACAAGATTGAAGTTGCCTTGTTCTATAAACAACTAAAAAAACTCGTACTTTCCTGGGAAAAAAAATCTATATTGCAGGTTTCTATAACAAGCACATTTACAAGTCTCTTTATGTAATACACCTTTTTGAAATCTGGATTTTTTTTCACTATGAGTTTATACTATGCCCAAGTCATTAACATTTCTTCAGTCCCTCAAACAAAAGACAAACCAAAACTTCAATTCCAAAAAATTATACATTTGAAAAGGGACACAGAAGGAAAACATTAATAAAAAATCATTGGAGTCTTTGCTAGTATCAATTTTCTATGGAATATTTTCTCATACAGACATGATAAGCTGCCCTGAGTGAGGGTCTAGGACAGACAGATGAACAGGCAAAACCGAAGTTCTCCCTGTCATGAAGAATATTTGTCTCTAATGACAAAGAGACATTCATAATGGCAAAAACCTTCATCCTTATTTTATTATAACCCATTGTTAAAGTAGCACTCTTTTGACCTAGCCACTTGAAAACTGGTTTATATCTTATATATCCTCTTCTTGAATGTATAGGTTTAAATAACCTTCTGCTTTCAGTTACAGAGCTCTGGTAAAAATATTCATTAAGTTTTAATGAAACTACTTGCATTTTCTCTGACAGTGGTCTAAAAGTCATCTCCTTAGAGTTTCTGGAAACATTTCTAAATAACTATACATAGTTTCAACAATAAAAATATAACCTATGAAATTTTCCTTAGCTCAAAAATTAAGATCTATTTCTCAGCACTTCAGAACAAGAAGTGAAACTGTAGTTGTTAGCCAAGTGGTTAAGGCAAGCGTGGGAGGAGGAACTGTATCAATTCACAAGCATATTCTCTGGTGGTTCAGAGACAGACTGAATTTTCAATAACAAACATCTTAAGTTGCACAAAATCAATTCCTTCCTCATTCATCAAATTTCATTCTCCTATGGTGCAGTACTGAAAAGGAGGGCATTATGATATATTTTCCCCATAGTACTAAAACTTTCTATTCTAAAGTCTGATAGAAAAGCTTTTCTCTCTGCCCCACTTTCTTCATATTTGGGGTCCATGAAGGAACCTGTTTTAATTCTGACTCTCCAGGCTGGCTCCTTACCTGGTAAAATCTAGACTGGCTGCTTTAATACCATTGCCTTAGTTTTTGTATTCTTACGTTGCTATGAATCAGCTTAATTAAGGAGAACTACATTTACATGCCCATAGAAATATTACACATTTTTATGTGGTAGTCCTTAACAAAAATACAGCTGTCATTCCTCTACCCCTATTACTCACTAATACAGTCCTCAATGTTTACTTTTAAACCAATGAAAACTGCTGATTAACAAATGTTCATATTTGGCTAAGATGACATTTGTTCTTAAAGATTTGATATTTTTATTTTTATTGTCTCTTCTCTTAGCCTATCCTCACTGGGTCAATACAGAAAAAACAGGGCTGACAACATGACAAGTTCTATGATGATATTAAATGTAGAGCAAGAAGTTTCTCTTTCAATATCATGTTTTCAATATTTTATTTAGATAGCAAGTTTTCTATCATGCATATGGCTTTTTTCTTTCTAAACAATGTTCACAAATTTAATAGGATCTTATTTCGATAATGAGGATATCTATCCATGGCATTGATATCACCCATTTAATATAATATCATGGTTTGAAATTAAAAGATGCTGTCACCTTATAAAGGCAAAAAGTGTCTCCGAGAAAACCTGCCTTCTGCACTATGAAGATACAAAGTATCCACTCTTTTGTTGGGGATCAACAATTTAGTAAAAGAAGGGGGAAAAAAGAATCAGTTTCAGGAAGGAAATTTAAAAAAAAAAAAATTGACAAAGCTACTAAAAGAAGTTTAATGGGGCCCATTTCTCATCTCCCTGTACCCCACATAGGTATGCTATGCTGGATATATTAAATACCTATATAATGCTATTACAAAAGGGCATACTGTGAAGAATCACATTGTTATAGGAGACTGACTTTCCAGAGACAGCCTGTAAAATAATTCTGGATAGAACAGCTAACAGATTTATTTATCAAATAGTTATTATAGAAAACAACACTGGAGAAAGAAATATTGTATGAAAACTGCCTATTAAAAGATTTCTAATAATCAAAAAATCAGATTTTGGAACAAGCTACAATTCATGGCATTGGGTGGGAGGTGAACATCTATCACCTACCAGCTGTTGCAAAAGGCTCTCCAGCAGCTTTTATAGCACTTGTTTGTAGTCAAATACTGAAATGGATGACTGAAGTTCTCTACTCTTCTCTGAAGCACTCACTGACTTAGGAAGCATTTAATAATAGAAAGAAAATATTTTCTTTATTTTTTAGTTGACCTGTATCTGAAAACATATTACTATTGCAATACCATTCAATCTGTTTATGCATCATTACCCTCTTCTAATAGTATTCTAACAGGCTAACTCAATGAAACAGAAATGGTTAGACTGGGCATTTTAATTTTTAAAAGCTATGGCTTGAAATCAAAACAGGAAAAGATTAGGCAGTGAATGGTATGAGGAATACAAGGAAATATGTGCTAGAGTATCCTATTGATTTCTCTTTCTTCATTTGCACTCTTCATTAGAATGTCAGTACTAATATTTACTTTGTAATGCAGTTTTTCTTTCTACAGCATTTTCTTTGTCTTTTGTAAAAAATTTTAAGTTTCAAAAAGGAAAGTCTCTCAGAAATGTAGGTGCAAAGATTAGATTTTGTCACCAAAATTACTCACGGGCTGTTTCCCTCCTTTGAAACTATTTAGTACTATATGGAGGGTGTCTAATGGACAATAAGCATTATTCCATTGCTACTGTGCTTCCAGCATATATAGGGTAAACAGCTGAAGTAAGACAATAATACTTTTGTTTACCTATTTACTGTGGCTATGATCAAAAATGTGTTCCATATTAATACAAGGTAAAAGAGAGACCACTAGAAAGGGTAACTAGAGACCACTAGAGAGACTAACTAGAAAGGGTAAGAAAGTATTTATATTATTTTTAAGACATTAAGGAAAAAAAGTCACCTGAAATGCAAAAAAACACCTGACAATAATTTCTCCCCATTTTTCTTTCATATCTGTACACTCTGGTCAGTGCAGAATCGATCTGTTTTAATTTTTTTATTTAGATTTAGCTTAAATATAGAGTGAAACTAAATCTAGACTAAATCCTAAAAAAGACCAAAGGTGATAAATTCATTTAACTCACAAGTGGTCTTTTTCTTCATAAGAAGATAATTTCAGAGCCTATAGTGTGACTAGTTAGAAAATATAGAAAATATTTTCATGTGCAGAAGGATTATATCTCACAGAAAATGCAATACTTTGATATGTTCTGTTCATATAAATGCACATGTAGATCAAATTCTTTTGAACAGAAGTATCTGTTGCAGCTGTGTGCATGGGCATATAATAGGTCTACATGAATTACCAAACATAAAATCCTTCAGCTTTCTCTCAAAGATTTCATTCAATTTCACTCCAGGAAACAAAGCATTTCAAAACCCACTGTCATTGCCAGGCAGTTCTCCACCACAATGCTTATCCACACGGATTCAACCCCTGATAACTAAGAAACAACTATGTTTTTTTGAGAGAATTAGTGGAAGTTCAATTTCAGTAAAGACTACAGGGCATCTCAGTAAAACTAGGCTCTGAACCTGAATCACTATCTTCCTCGATAAGTTATTTGAAATAAAACACATTAAATATAGATGCTTCACAAAATTAGGGTAGAGGAGCATTTTTTTCAACAGTCACAGAGACCACCTGAGTCAAAATACAAAATTCTACTACAGGTTAAGTAGGTTAAATTAACCAGGCTAACTCACAACTGTCCACTTTTCTTCCATTAAAAAAAAAAACAAAACCAAAATCCAAAACACCAACACAACCCCGGC
>JAWWEE010000122.1:31258399-31330567 GCA_035221455.1 Xenops minutus | reverse complement strand
TCTCACGCACTCCCCCCCCCCAAAAAAAAAAAAAAAAAAAAAACATTTCAAAACAAGAAACAAACAAAACCAACAAAAAACCCCAAACCAACAAAAATCAAACCAAAACTAAAAGCAGAAACCACCAACAAAACAAAGAACATCAACAAAACCCCCCAAACAAACAAACAAAAAAAACCCAGGGTGAATGCTCTTAATGACTTAGGTATGTGACATTTATCTTTCTCCTGGTATTGACTAATGTGTAAAGAAAACCAGAGAACCAGAATACTAAAACATGCTTTAATGGAAACATGGTTTGATAGACATTTAAAAAATGCCTGCAAATACCTGTCCTTACTAACTTCTGTAGGAGGAACATTCACAACAAAGATCATAATATTATCATCTATCCTTTGAATTGATGGAGTCACTCTCAGTAGTCTTCTACGGAAAATTGCTAAGATATTATCTGCCTTATTAATAGTTTCTCTTCACATTGATATAACATCTACAGAACTGGAACAAAGTCACTAGCAATAGCTAAAGGATCTGAGGAATTCATCACACCTAGTTTTGTGTATGTTTGGACCTGTGCACTCTTCAGTCCTCTCATTAACATACCCTCAGTCCTTTTCCTTGCTTTTTTCCACCGGTGGTGTGTCTGTGAGATACAGACTGGGAAGCCTTGAAGTAAAACCAAGAATTGTGATCAAGCTAGTGTCCCTGAATTCTAGGACATACAGATACTAATTAGTCTTCAGGAAATATGGCATGTCATCATTTTGAATGAGACCTAGCTGGTATCCTAGGCCCAGAGTCTTGCCTCATTTGGCCTCAAGTACATTATCAGGAGCAGGTATAGGCATGGTTAGCCACCCAGACTATTCTCAACATATAATTATGTTGAAAAAGATTGGATACATGTGCATGAAACTGTATGTTCCACAAGAATAATATTTCAGTAGCCTCAACACTATAAATTAACAGATTTGCTATCTGTACGACATAGATAAACTCACAAAATAGAATCCTGTTGAAAATATGACTTGAGAATGGTCTGTCATACTCAGGATTCAGGTGTACAACTGGTTATACCTCCTTTAGTATCACATAGAATTGAATAGAGTATTTGTTCAAATACAATAAAATATTAACACTATGAAATGGATTAGTGGAAAGTGTTTTGATATTATTTCTATAAAAACTGATTCACTTTAGTTTCATCAGTAAGCCTATAGTTAAAGTGTAGGTATCTAGTTTAGATTAGCTCAGAATTATAGAGAACTATACATATTCAACAGTACAGCTATTAAAATTCCATGGAAGTCCATAAGGCCTGTATAAATAATTCACAATGCAATAGCTTTGAGCAGAAAAGTAAGCGCATTGTTTTCACCTTGCATTTTTCTCTTTTTTTTTTTTTTTTTAAGTGCAGCATGTCACAGAAGAAATAGTGAGACTCCCCGGGCTGTAAAATGCTTCTTTTGTTTTGTCCTTATCACAGAAATATATTCACAATAGCAATTAGGTTGGCAAAAACAGTTCCTGGTTTTAAGGGAACTTGCCACTCTAGTCTTTTTTTTTATTTTGAAGCATACCTGACAGCCTATGAATATAAAATAAAACTAACTTATCCACACTGAGACATACTTCCTTCTAAGCAAAACAAGTATGAAGGAAAATAAATTTTAAAAAATTTAAAAAAATAAAAATAATCCCCAATAATGATTTATTTTTTTTTTAAGTTCTTCTTAGGAGATATTACCTTATTCTTATTAAGAACAAAAACTTCCAACATAAATTCATCTTCTGAAGTCTGTATTTTTTCATTAGTCTGTTTCACATTTTTGGCAAATTTTAAATGCCATTTGAAATAAATTCATCCCTTAGCAGTAGCAAGGTTCTCTAGATCTGAACCTAAACCTTTGAACATGTTCTATTTTATATTGCTTTTTAATATAAATGAGATTGGGCTTGGTGTGAACTAATTAATTTATAATAGGTAATTGACTTGTTTAAAAAATTTGAGTCCTTATTATTACATGGCACAAATATAAACAGTGGTTGCCTTTGTTCTTCAAAAATTCCAGGATTAAATATTCTTAACTGAGTTTAGGGACAGCTATTCCAGCTGCTAGTATCACAGTACAGAGACACATTTTCACACTCTAGAATTTTTGGTATTCTGAAATTTCCAAGAGCAAAATTACTGGGAAAGCTATTTTGAGAAGCATCCTTGCAGTGCCTTAAAATATAGTGTGTATTTTTCAATTGGCTTGCAAATCAACAGAAACATCTCACTGTGACCAGTTGCTGCATCCCACTCCGTCCCTCCTCCCCCTCCTCCCTCCCTGACCTCCCAGTTCTCTTCACTTTAAAATATTTTTAGGGTAAAAGATTAAAATTCAAATTATCTGTAAATTATCTGTACATCTGTTGCACAAAGGAAGAACTCACTCAGAAATGTAAAAAGCTGGAACATGGTATGCAAGCTGCCAAAATAATTATGATGTGCTTTGACAAACACCTCTTTTTCAGTCTACTTATTTTCTCTGATCATCAAAAAAGTATAAGTAAATGGTTTGTGACATTTCACAACACAAGTGCTGTGGGAAATTAAAAGGGAGATATATTTTAAATCAGAGCAATAGAGTTAGCATGTGTTTATACATCTACTAAACAGATTTTACTTTGTTCCTCTCTATTCTCCTTCAGTCACTTATCTAGGATTTGGGTTTGTTATTCTAAGTTATACAATGCTCTTTTGTTATTACATTTCCTAATTTAAGGGTGAAAAGGAATATGCAAGGGTTCTCTTGATCACTTATTCTGAGAACTGATTTTGGCACCATGGCAAGAATGGTAAGACAAGGAATCAGTTGTTCCAAAGACAGCAGTGTTTTCCAAGATATGAGTCACAGAGAGAAGGAGGAAAAATTATTTTTCCTTCATGAAGCCAAACACAGAACCAACATCTCAAGCCATAAATGTTGATAAACTCCAAGGAATTTAAGCAGCACTCATTCAGGGGGGTTAGGGCTTTATAATTTTTTTTTTTTTTTTTTTTGTCTTTTCCTCACTAATCCCTTTCTCCCAGAAAGGCAATGAAATATCAGGTACTTGACTGTAACTGAGCAAACTGTGAAAACTACTTCATTGTTTTCCAAGCTGTTTTCACTCTGTGACAAGACTATTGCCAGTTTACATTTTGGGCAACCTGCAAAACACTTTTTTCATTCTCAACAGTGTGGATTTGAGAGGAAAACTTAAAATTCTCAAGAGAAATTCTTTATATCTGGCCTGGAGCCAAGAATTGGGAAGATGGGCTCTCTCTAATCACAGCAAAATCTCTTGTTGCATGTAAAGAGATAGTGTCCAATATTAACATTGGTACTCAGAAAATTATAAGAGCAAAAGGCTTTGTAGTACACAGTCTAATTAAAGCATCTTCTAGCACTGAGTCTGCTCTAACTGAGACCAATAGGGACCTTCTTAAACTGAGAAAGATTATGTCCCAGTAGTCAGCTTTGACTCAGTATTGCCTTCAGAAACCTGTTTGTCAGGTGTCATATAGTATGAAAAGAAAAAGCTTTGAAGTGCAGCTTTTTGAATCTTTTCTGCCTGAAAACCTCCTTTCTACACCGGACTTCAAAAGCAGTGGAATTGTTACAGCCCCAATGCCTGCTTGTGAACACTGGGAGCTGAGGATCCACGGCCTGCCAAACTATTAATAAGTTAAATATAACTGATTTCATTATTTAGATTTAATAAGTTATTGGCATTGAAAGAGAGGCAACAATAAAGAAGCATTTGCAAAGCAGCTTTTATTCTGTTGCATACTGTTATACAGCAAGTAGTACATGGAAATACTGCTACTGGTATTTTGTTATTTTGTGACACAGGAATGAGAAGCAGCAGCCAGTGGTTGTGGTTTTAGCCAAAAGACTAAGAGAAAATGTATTCTCTTTGAAGACATTTGCTATAATGATGACTGATGAAATACTATGTGCTAATGGAAGAAATATTTTAAATTCAAGATCAAAATGGAAACACTGAAACACTAGTTCTGGAATTAGATACAGCTGAAAAGGTATATTGTTCTTCCCTATGGGAAATGGCAAATTTTCAAATATTAAAAAAATACATTAGAACAAAACATTAGATTTAAAAATGTTTCAGATAAAAAAATGAAATATTTAGTTAAAAACAGTCCTATAGTCCCTTGCAAAAAGTGTTCTTCAACTTTTTCATTTTGTTAAAGCACTGCAAAATAAATGATCTTAATGAATCTGTGCAGCATATCATGGGAAAAAATCTAAATTGAAAACTGGGGCTTTAGGGAAAAGCGTGTGGAACAGAAGGCACATGAACTAATTCCCATGAGATATTTGGTGGTATTTCTAAGTCTCCTTGTGACTGCTGAGGGTGGGAGAAAGAAAAGGAGAGAAGCACCAGAGAAAAATTCTGCAACTTTTTTTCCTGAGAAGTCAAAACTTTTCAAGTGGGAAACAGTAACTTTAAAAAACTATTTTAGTTCAGTTAAGAAACAAACTTTCTATTGAGAAGCATTCAGGTAAAATAATACCCAGCCATTTCCAATTATGTTTGTAACTGCTTTCTATTTGCTGCTTCTTATTTACTTCATTACAGTAAATTGTTATATTAAGCCATAATTTTACATTATATTAGATCCACATTTGTTAAGTAATTGGTTTTATAGACATGACAGATACATGAAGATAGATATGTTTTGCATAAATGAAAAAATATAAGAATTTAGTCTACAAAGAGCAAAATATTGTAAGGTTACTTTTATAGCCAAGTGATGATCAGCTCTCCCGAAATGAGCAAAATTTTTATCTCAGGCAACAAGAGACAGTTGGACCAGACCTCTTACCCACAGCCATATAATCAAGTGATCTGCCAAAAGCATATTTAATGTCTCACAGACACTACAGAATTAAAATAATTAAAAAAAAAAAAAGAAAAGTTGTGCAGTGGGCCTGTGAAGGAAATAAAGAAACCAGCCATAATGCCTTAAAAACAGAGGCTTTCACTGTATTGTAAAATGGACTTTTTGCCTTTTTTTTTTTCCTTGAGTCATCCTTCTTCCTAAGACCCCTTGAGAAAACCCATATCTCCCTAGATTAGTATGCAAGAATGGGTCTTGACAGGTCCATGTGAACACCCCTCTTATTGGTCTTTTGTTAACCCTTTCCCCATTTGCTGCTAACCCTCGATTTCTACTGGTTGTGACCCACATCCCCTAAAGCCCTTTAAATACCCCTGCCCATGTGAATAAACCCTCTCTCTGCTTCCCCTCCTGCGGTCTGTGTGTGTGTCTCTTTCCTGGGACATCTCGGGGACCACATGGCTTGAAGGGAACAGGAAGTGTGTGTGGGGGGACACGCGGTCCACCACGCTGTCGCAAAAAGTGTCGAGCTTTTATTTACCTTCAAGAACTATTCCTCACCTAGCAAACAAATAAAAGTTGCCCAAAAGTAATTTCAGTAGTGTTCCTATATCTGCATTGTGAGATGTTAAGATTTCTGTACTGAAATATTCAAAACCTCTTGTGGTTTAAAAGATATGACTAATAAGGCATTGGTAGCTAAAGACAGAAAATCTTTTTCCCCTGTTTAAGACCACTGTATTAACAGAGAGCTGACATTGGCTGTAGCCTTTGAAAAAACATCCCAGTCAAAACAGAACTAGGAGCTGTGCTGATGCAAAGTTGCGTTCTGTCTTAAGAGCTTGTGTGACAAATAGAATCAGGCAAACCAGCAAATATGTGAGAGTCTGCTAAGACAAAAACCAAGTCAGAAAAAAACTAGGCTTTTATACAATACTGTGACATATTACCAAGTTACACTCTTACCCAAATTTATGTGAGCAAACTGGTAG
This sequence comes from Xenops minutus, assembly GCA_035221455.1. Taxonomy (NCBI): domain Eukaryota; kingdom Metazoa; phylum Chordata; class Aves; order Passeriformes; family Furnariidae; genus Xenops; species Xenops minutus. The sequence continues at coordinate 31,324,681 of JAWWEE010000122.1, read as the reverse complement.
CAATAAATAGGCAAACTGATGGAAGTTGCCTTCAGGTTTAGAAATTCAGTAAATTCTTCAGTAACAGTGCTGGACTAATGGTACTAAATCCCTGGGCTTACTTCCCACAGAACAGGGAGCGGTAACAGCAGCCCAGCCTCCTGCTGTGCTGTGAGTGCACCTTGGCTGTTTGACAAGAACTGCCAGTGAGATGAGGAGGACAGTTTGGGGTGTTTTTTTTTTAATCCTTAATTTCCAGCCTTTCTTCACCTCCTCACTGCAACTGCCAGCAGAAGGTGAGAAATTACAGAACTGGATCACTCCCCCAAGTTAGAAGCCATGCTAGACCACCCACAGCCCTGCTTGAACCAATCCAGCAGCTGTCCATGTCAGAAGGCTGGATCACACCTAGCATGAGAAAGGAGCAGATGCCAGCCAGTATATTCATGGAAACGATGTAATGTTATTGAGGGACAACAGCAGAGGACTGTTTTGCTCAACTACACCTTGGGGAAGAGTGATCAGTGTCCAACTGACATTTTATGGGCCAGATTTTCAGTTGGTTTTAATGGGCCTCCCCCCCTCCTTTTACTTCTTTTTATTCCCATGTGCACATTTGAAACCTTGCAGTTAATACAAAGTAGCTGGACAATCACAGCCAAGTCCAAAGAAGCACCTTGGAATTTCAAGGTCTTACATGTCTGCATAAGCACTCAAGTCTCCTCACACATCAGAGATTTCTGAAATCTTTTTATCCATTTAAAATTCCCCCATTACATCAACACCTTGTACAATGCTGCTTTGGTGGATCTGGCAGCTACTCTTTTCTGCCCAAATCCTTTCAATATCCAGACATTTGTCAAACCTTACCAGTATCTCCTAAAGGGCCCAATTTTCTATCCATGCTCTGTCCTTACCTAGCATTCAAAGTTCAAATCAGAACATGCTGGAAAATGAGGTAGTGACCAGTTTCTAATTATGTGCCCAAGTACAAGTCCTAAATTCAAGACTTCTTCAGCCTGTGGAACTATATCAAGAGCTCTGAATTATTTACTTTGGTGAAAATACTAATAAGCAAACTACTAGCATTTTATTAAGACTTCTTAAGCTCATTAAAGGAAGATCTTAACAGTTTTAATTATGAAGTCCAGCTGCACAAATGAAAAGAGAAAAATTTCTAGACAAGACCTGAAGTGCAGCACCACACCCAAACCACTGATACTTCTTGTCCTTTGACAATGTAGGGAAGAATGCTTCAGTCTTTCATGACAAGACACGGAATTCTAATCTCCTATACCACTAGTTTATCACCAAATTCACAGTATATGAATAAATTTGTATATGAATATATGATAGCATAATTTTCAGGATATTTTAATATTACTTCATAGCTATATACTTTATTTTAAAATTGTCAGGTTTTCCACAGTTAGTGTTAATATATGAGTGACAACCTCCAGAAACGTTAACTTACTCCCTGATGTTCTGGCAGTTAAATTTGTTCTGAGTGCACCACATTGGTTGTGCCCACAGACATAAAGGCATTGTCCTTGTGATTCTTACCAGAACTTCAGTTTCAGACAACTGTCAAAAACTCACTGGTTTTGCCTACATTCACCAGAAAATAAAAAGCCAAACCAAAAGCCACACCTAAGAAAACTCAAAGCCACCCATTACACATTGATTTCAATGAAGGTGTATGCTATAGGACATTTCCCAGCCTTGGTCTCCTAATTCCCAGGGGGAGGAGCCTTCCTGGGGCATGTCACACTTCCTTCCACCCCAATCCTGCCACTCTTCATGTGGTATGAAGATTTGGAGGGGAAGGTGTTGTAGGTGAGAGAATGATAGCCTTTTAAGAGCCTCCCTTATATGGAATAAGAATGTGATGTGGCATGTATGTGGGAAATTTTCCTCTAGTAATAACAGAATGTAAATTTTAATCTAAAACCACTAAAAGAGTCAAACCTTTTTCACAACAATTTATATCCAAGACAACGTTCATCCCTTAAGTAGTTACGCAATACTAACAAGGGTAAGGAATTAAATGTGGTGTGCGACAGTAGAACATGGTATTGATTCCCACGTTGAAATAAAATAAAATACAGCAAAAGAGAGTGCTGATTAAACCATGACAGAAAACAATGAATCTACAAAAAGTTACTGATATCTGAAAATTCATACAATTATGACTATGGATATTTTGGAGAAATAAAATACTAGCAAAAAATCCAGAGAAGAAAGGAAAAATACTATTTCTATTATAAATATAAATGAAAACTGAAAGGAGATTAGTTGACCTCTACAGTATTCAAACTGCTTGAATTATTTTTATGGACAAACAGAAAATGCCGAGCATCCATGACAAGATCATCCATGCATAACTAAATAATTTATGGTACTGAGAGTGACACTAATGTGACATATAAAATAAGCAAGTAGACTGCTACTTATAAAAATAGAAGCAAAGCCACACCACAACCTGCCCCTCAAGGGGGAAAAAAAAAAGGCAAAAAGAAACACACACCCCCCAAAAAAACCCCAAGACACCACTCCCTCCAATAAACCAATTCAAACCCAAACTAATATAAATCATAATATCTAACAATAACACAGTAAAAAGCTTCAATTCAGGGTTTGCACTAATTGAATTCTAGGAAAACAAAAATAAAAGAGTTTACTGATGTAAATAAGGTACATATTGCATTAATTTCTTTTACTTGATACATTTTGTAAAGTTTGTGATAAACAGAAGTTACGTTGTTTTTAAAAAGTTTTGTAGTTTGAATCATGCACCTTATAGATTCAGAAGTTTGTTCAATTAATACTGTGTGTATGCTGTCCTACAGTGAGTCATCAAAAATTCTTATCATAACAATCAGTGTATTTCTTTAGAGAAAAATGAGAATAGATTTAAAATACTGATCCAGTTAAAATATGTATAAAGTCTTAAGCATTACTCCAAAGGAAGGTTATCTCTTAAGTGGAAATTCAGAATTAAATCCAGAAAATACTTGAGCAATGAGGTCATTAAAATACTAAGGAGAGCTGTTCAAATGCTTTAGGCAAAATGAGATAGTAACATAGTGAAATTATGAGATTCAGAAATATTTTACTGTGTGAACAACACTGCACTTAAAACTGACTAAAATAAAAAAATTAGGAAAATAACATTTAAAACTTAAAATATAAAGAGCAGCTTGTCATTACCTTAGTTGCTACAAGTTGTTTCAATACATTCACGATGTTTTGAAAAATCTGCCAAAAAACCATAAACAAAGCAAATTACTAAAAAGTACACAAAGAAAACCTCACTTAGAAGACTATGTCATGTGAACTTTGTGATGACGTTAATTCTGGCTTACTAAAGAGAATGCACGCAAACCTGATATTCAAGCTCTTGGAAGATAGTTCCTTCCACTTACAAAAAATATTCAAAAACAATGAAAGAGGTAGAGAAATGCTATTCCCGGAAATACACATATTTAATTAAAATAAGGTTATTCTCTAGTTCATATTGCAATACTACAGTTAACCAGATCAGGAAATCAAAAGGAATGTTACCTGTCATGAATGAAAGGAGCCCAATTCTCCTTGCCATGCAACACAAAAAATTTCCATTGGCCTTACTATGAAAGACAAGTGTCAGGAGTTTGGGATAAAGGAGCTAATTTCCTTTAAACATGTTTTGTTTTGGTTTGGGGGTTTTTGGTGTTTTTTTTTTGTTTTTGTTTTTTTTTTTTAATATGATTTGAAATACATATTACCATCAGGGACATGGTTTTCTGTATGCATTGAGTGGTAAATTCTTTCTCTGTAATATATGCATGGGCAAAACCAACTTCTATAGTAAGATTAGCAAAGGAAAAATGATCTGACAATTACTGTCCTTATACTGTTTGGTTAGATATCACTATTTCTTATTGTTAAAGTCAACAAAGAGTACTGGAATACAATTTATGATGTGTCTGATTTTAGAGATCATGAACATCCTTGATTAAAACTGAAGTCAGTGAGGTCTAAGATTATACGAAATGAGAAAATAATGATTAATTTCTGCGAATGCATTTGCAAGTACTTGATGAATCCCTATCAGTTAAAGAGCAGTTAAATTGAGCCTGCAGAGCAAGTGTGTTTATAAACACCACAAGCTTAGGCTATTTGGCTAAGGCACTGTAATTATAAAACAATCGCACTCTATTCATACATAATTTTCATCTCCATATAAAGTACATGCTTCAGAAAAAATACTTTAATACTTATAGATCTGTAATATTAAGAAATCAAGTGTGGCCAAAAACATAGAAATCCCTGTACTGATTGTTCTGTCTGAAGACATAGGGCAAGTCAAAGCAGAAATACTTCTTGTTCTGAAAACCATCTATACAAATACACAAGTCATTTTAAGTCATTATCTATGATGTTTTTTAATTAGTTCCAACTCGACTAATAGAAACGCAAAAGAAAATAGAGTAATTATTTCATTGTCTTGTGCAAGAAAATACTGACTTTGCATGCTATATTTTCAGTAAAACACCAAAGATTGACAAGAAATCATGAGGCCAAAAGGAAGTATCTAGATATAATGTCAGCATTTTCTACTCTGCAGCTTAAACAAATCTCAGAAATATGTAATTCAACTATAGTTAAAGTTTTTCTGACACAAAATTGAAATCAAGGACTCTTTCTGTTTTTACTAAGTAGACTACAACATATGTATTGACATTATGTTAGAAACTGTTATAATTTTCTGTTTATGTCAGGTTAGAAAAGCACTTAGCATAAAGAAATGCACTGAAAAAAGGATTCCCTATTCCTACACACACTCCCTTTATTACCCTCAGTGTATTGTAAAAGTAAGGTTACTTTATCTGGAGGGCCAGAAAAATGTAGGTTTGCTGCCTTATCACAAAAACTATAGCAATTTCTTAACACAAACTCAAAGCCATGACATCTTTCTTAATACAAGGAGTTAAACTTCAGAAACTAACTACAATTCCCTGCTTTTTATTCTAAGACATTATGCCGAGCTCCCATAAAACCTTTCAAACAAGAGCAGGGCAAGAAAAGAGACTGGAATTTATTTCAGAGCCTGCAGTCATTTGCAGAATTTACTCAGCAGATTAACTTTAGCAGAGTCCTCTCAGCATAAAGAGAAATAGACCTGAAATTATACCCATTTTCACCTTAATATATTGTCTTATACCTTAAAAATTACTCATTACTAGAAAGCTCAAACAAGTTCCATTATGGATTTCAGTTTGTGCAAGCTTTAATGTATTTCTCAGACAGCACATTCCAGAAAAATGCTGGTCATAACTATTTTTTCAAGCACTAGACTCACACAACATTTGTTTTGACACTACCCATGGCAACATATGTGACTAAAACAATACAATAAACACCTGGGCAAAAATATTCTGATTTTTATACTCTCCTTAAACACCACCACTATACAACTGCATTTTGTGTATCCTTGAAATAAAAATGTCTCTGCAGCCCCACTGATGGGGACTTAGCTCCCTTGTCTGCTGATCTATAAAAGCTCACTAAATCACAAAATGAAATAGGAGAAGTCGAAAGAAGAGTCAGTAGACGAAGACACTGCCTCTAGGCCTCCTTCTGACCATGCATCACCTCCAGCATTCCTGCTGACTTCTTGCCAGCTTCTCAACAGGTCTACCCGTCAAACAAATGCCTCCTGGGAAGATAGGGTGCCAGCAGGTCATTTTTCTTCAAATGTACTACTGCTGAATGCATTAGTTCTGACAAGTAGAAAGCTGTGCCAGTACTGCTGCTACATCTTGAGAGTATACTATGCTGAGCAAATGTGTTTTTTCAATAGAAATCCAAAGCTTCTGAATACAATGGGTTGTCATACCCCTTCAAATCCTAAGTGGTACTCCTGTTCTCTTTCTGCAAGTAAATGCAGTTCTATTTCTGCTTACATCTTCCATGATGACTTTGTCCACCACATGAGCATAGTACCACATGACTTTTAAATAAGAATACTTCAAACACAAAAAACAAGATCAGTAAACCCCAAAGAAGAAACAAAAAGCCCCAAAATACAGAATGTAAGGAAAGTATAACCATTAGTTTATTCTCTGACACTATCTTTATGCCAACCTTTTTTAAATTGCAGAGATGGAATGGCATTATTCAATCTTGCCAAAGCAAAAAGATAATCCCATGTCATAACATCTAATTAAAACCACATGGTTCCCATAGGAACAGATCAGGCAAACAAATAACTTAGTGATGGACACAGCAGAATACAAACAGAAACGGGTAACTCAATGCTCAAGAAATGTTATCTTGGTTGTAAGGGCAAGGTTTCCAGAACTTCTAAATAATGTGAAGATATTCCAACTGCCTGACTGATTGAAAAAGTAACTTCTGCGTTTAATTTTTTTTTTTCAGAATTACTTAAAAAAAATTGTTATATGTTTGATGCACAAATAATCACAGATGTGTTAAAACATCTTTACTAAAAAATTTACTTCACATGTTTGGTTTTTTCCCCACAGATTCTTCCTCCTCCAGATTGCTATGACAAAAACATTTACTCAGGAAAATCAGTTCACAGAACAGTACTCTGTAAAGAATCTCTTCTTCTATACAGGTGATATCTATTCCACATGTGTCAGATAACTGTGCACCCACTCTGTGGGCACAAAGTACAGTACTTTCAGATCTTGTATACTCTTCAAGCGTCATAATTACTCATACAGCACAGATTTATCTAAACAAGTACAGCTGATATTTGTATGCTGAAATCCCAAGGAAATGTTCCAAGTTTGTTCTGTCTGAAAATGGTACAGAGAAGGAGGAGGATTGAGACCATTGAAATGAAAGAGGAAGGACAGGATAAGTCCAGGACAAATTGGTTGTGATTTATATTTCAATTTTCTAATCAAGTCACTCTCTTAATAAATTATCGAGATTTCTTTTTTAATTTTAATAAACTAAAATGTGACACAAAGTTTTTAAAAAATGGGGTTATGTTTTGAATATTCTATTAATTACTTAATTTGTGTTTATAAAATACCAGTAAAGGCTGAAAAATGCAAGTGAGTCTGCAGTTCATGAATTTTAGGGATTCTTTCCCAATGCCATACCTTTGTCTCACAGAAAGGACGCAGCATCTTCCTGAAACGGGTTATCCACCTACATAGTTCTGGCAAAAAGACCTAATAATACCACAAGCACTTCTCAAAAATTGTGAGCACTAGTATGCTTTTCAGATATTCAAACCCTGCTGGATATATGAACTTAGCATTATTAGCCTGTTAGAAGCTGATTCAGCTCATCTTTCTTCTGCCATGTTTTTCTGATCAATTCTGCTGAGGAGTTAATAAAAGTTGCTTCTGACAACAGCAGCCACTCCAACATGAGCTGAGCTGAAGCAGCCAGCTAGAACCAGCATAGAGAAACAAGAGTATGGGCTGAAACTTGCACTTTGGGTTTTAAATGCTGCTATCTGCAATACTTCTGAAAAGCAGAGCAGAAAGAAAAGTACAGTTTTTGGCATAATCTGAAGAAAGATGGGACAGAGATAGAAGGCTTCTTCTGTACCCATTTAAACTCTTCTGGGCTTTAGCCCTAAAATTAAGGAACTTATCAATAAAACAAAGAGGAAGCATCAGCACAGGCATTCTACAGTAATAACAATAATAATGTAAAGCAATCCTGACAACTGGCAAGGCTGTGTTCAGTTGTTCAGTTGCTTCTTAGTCTGAAAGCGAGCCCAAGTTAATTCTCACTAACTTAGGATAAACTGTCAAATCTGTGCTCTGTGTTCCAGATAGACTTTAACCAGTTTCAGGTAACTTTAAATATTGCTATTAGGAATCATCTTCCTCTTTCTCAAAACAGACATGAACCATCCAAGAACCATAAATAGTATGTGAGGCGAGAACTGAAAATACTTCTCAAAAACTGGATTCAGGGCACCTAAAAGACATAGAAAACAACAGCTGCAGAACTGACTGCATGGCCAAACACCTTGGACTCCAGTTAGCAGAGAATTCAACATCTGTTTTCATCATGGATATTAAGCATGTCCTTAAATACTCTGAAACACACTAGGTAAGACAACCAACACTAAGGTAAAAAGACTAATTCCACAACACAAGGTTTGACTCCTCCTTAAGCACACTGCAAAACCAAAACAAACCAAGAAAAACAACAACAACAACAACAAAAAACAAAACAGAAGAAACCAAAGTAAAAAGCTCAAACTATCACAATTTTCAGCTCTTCCCATTCAGATTACAGGGCAAGCCATGACTTAGGGAAAATTGAATTCAACCAGATGAAACTACTTTTATCACAGTAATTTTTAATAATAAGAACTAAGTTTAGAATTAAAGAGGAATCATCATTTACATCACTAAGATATGAATCAATGTTGTTTGTGGGTTTTACCAATCTGTTTCAATGGTGAAGAGTTACTGAAGTGAATTTTCTCCCTGCCAGAATCTATATGCATATATGTGTATATATATATATACATATGTCTCACAAAAAATGTCCTAAGTAACAGGTAAAAAAAAAAAAATACCTGAAGGCAATAGGATAAAAGAAATCATTGTTAACATATAATTAAAACATCAATTGAAACCAAGATTTTCCTGTAAAAAAGGAATTTGTCTTCAGGGTTTTGTTTTTTCCTTCAGTACACTATCTCCAAGTCCCTGTGTTCCCAGTCTAGCACTGAGTGATCAGAATGCTTTAAAATACTGAAATGCTTCACCATTCAAGAATGTTTCTTTTTCCATTCGTGTGCCAGCCAAAGCTTTGTATTTTACTAATACTGCTAGCAATTAGATGAAGCATTTTTAGGTGAATAAATGTCTTGCAAAACAGATGTTACCCAGCTCTGAACAGAACACTGGCTTCAAAATGTGAACCCTCTTCAACAGAACACAGGGTAGCAGTAGGCACTGTGTACCCAGCCCATCAGACACTGCCCCAGTCTGCTCCCAATTCAGATCATACATTCTGTTCAGGGCCTAATTGAATTTATTCTCACTTCTGGTAAATTTCACCCAAAATTAACTACAAGCAGGTCATTTGTTACACCTGTTAAGAGAGAGGCTTGGCTAAATCTCTCTCACAGAATCTGGAGCAACAAGCTTTTGAAATGTGTGTCATAGTTAATGTTGAAAGTGACCAGAATAAAAGTACTCTAAATCAAAGAAGAAAAAATAAGCAGGAAATGAATGTCACATTCACAAATCCAGCTATGGTAGACATTCATGGTATTTCAACTGAAAGGTGAAAGATGACTAGAATAAGTATTTGTGGGTTCCCCTCATTTTCCTTAAATTTGCCACCAATGTTTACTTTTGAGTATTGCTGTTTAACTGAACTTCACAATAAAATGACTTTGTTCATCTGTGAGATTTATGCACTTCTTCATGCTGAAATTACCTCATGTCACTGTTGTGTATTTAGTGATAAGAAGGTCTCACTCCAGCAATAAAGCCATATGGAATACATTACTCAAAGGCCTATTAAGTACAAAACATTCAGCATTTATTTACCGCATCGAGGGAACAGAGTCCTTAAAAGGTTACTTAGACTATAGCATGGAGACTAAAATATACCCAGTGTCCCATTGATTTGACAGCTTGCCATAACGGTCTCATATAGTTTTAATTAGAACACAATACACAGACACACATACTGTCTTCTGGGAAAACATTCCCAATTACAAAAAGCCACAAGAAGAATAGCACTGCTTTTGACAGCTGGAACTCACATATTGTCATAATCCTGCTGGATACCTACTGTAAGTGTAAGGTATGCATCTCCTTGAACCTCTAAAAAGTAATGTCAGATTGAACAGAAGTCAGTGTTGTAGGCCCATCCACCTGTGTGAAACATTGATAACTCCCACTTTTGCTGAGGGGGTGGAAGATTGATTGCCATTTTTTCTACCAATATAACTCATACATCTATTCAAATCAGAAATAGGATTTGTGCGAAGAAAGCGCTTTTCATGTCTTCAGTTCTATTGAAAATATAACAGCTCCACCTTGAGGCAGGACGCAGTGAATGTTAGTAGAAAGTGCAGTCAAGCTGAAGATACACTACAGCATACAGGCAGCCACAACCATCTCAAACAGAGATTGACATTTCCCAGTGTCCCCTTCTGCTTATCTTCTTACTATAAGAAAAAGCATGTGTGTACATGGTGCTTGAGTTTGGACAAATTTACTGAAAAAAAAATATATATGTATATATCAAGTAGACACCAGTTTTACAGAGCAGTTCCCAGGGATGATACAAGTCAAGCATAACAAGACCTGGCAGAAATATTCTTTCAGGAGCAGGAAGTATCCAAGCTTCTCTCCGCGTAGTGCATACAATCAGATTTCAGACCATTAATTTTTTCATTATTGTATTCTTCCTAAATAAGGGGCAAAAAGATGAATACATTTCAATGTTTCATCTGAATCACTATTCAAGTATTCTGAGATAATCAACAATTTCAATACGTTGTTAATCATTGCCAGTAAGTAAACTGCTCTTCAAGTATTAATGACATTATTTTTTTTTTTATATGGGTTATTTTAAAAACTTCAGTGCTATATATGAATATGCATATTCTTCAGGCTACTTCAGGAGTGAGCTATACCAGAGTGAGCTATATCTGTAGAACAAAATTTTGGGAGAATAATGGAAAAAAACAATCATCAATGGAGTTCATAGCTAGAAACACGAGCAGTCAGCTTGAGCAAAGACTGAAACTACTTGGGATAGAGCAAATTTTCTTCACCATAGCTAGTATGGGGCTGTTTCAGATGTATGCTGAAAACACTGTTGACAATCCAGGGATGTTTTTGTTACTGCTAAGCTGGGAGCTGACACATTCAGGACAGCTGGCCCCAACTGACCAAAGGGATACTCCATAATATCATGGTCAGCATATGGAGCTGAGGAAGGAAGGAAGGGGAGGACATTCAAAGAGACAGCATTTGTCTTCCCAGGTAATCATTACATGTAATGGCTCCCTGCTCTCCTAGAGAGAGTTGAACACTTGCCTGCCCATGAGAAGTAGTAAACAAATTCCTTGTTGTGCTTTGCTTGTGTGCACAGCTTTTGCTTTCCCTATTAAACTGCTTTTATCTCAACTCACACGTTTTCTTACTTTTATGCTTCCAGTTCTCTCCCCCACCCCACTGTAGGGTCAGGATAAGGGGGAGTGGAAGTGGCTGTGTGGTGCTTAGTTTCTGGCTAGGGTTAAACTACAATATTATTCCAGAAAAAACAGAAAGAAAAATTATGGGCAACTGACAGGAAGAGCCTTTGAAACACGTTAAGAAAGTTATTTTGCAGGTAAGATATAAAAGAGACAAAAAGAGGCTGAATTTTGTCTTGAAGAGGAATTCTACCATTAAGACTTAAGTAAACAATCTTATCCTTGGGATATAGATATGACTCATTATTTTCAAGTGTATAGAAACTCTTGTCATGACCTTACCAGCATTAACAAGAGCTCTCTAAGACTGTAAGTATTCTAAAACAATTGACCCAATGTATAAATTAATTTCATCTAATAACCATTGAAGACAATGAGAAACTTCATTAAAAAGCCATTTTGCTAGTTCCAAGATGACAGGAATATCAAAGAAACTTCCAACTCCGATAAACAGGAGGTAGTTCACTAATTTATTTACCAAATTCCTTAATTTCTGACTTTATTAAGGGAAACACAATGTTATCATGATGTGAAAATGCAGCACAAAAATAAGCATTTAGTTTGATTTTAAAATTCAGTCAGCATCTATAATTTTCAATGCAATTCCCTTAATGGTTTATTAAAATAAGTGTTAGTGAAACTATTTTAATTCTATACAGCTGAACAGCCTCATATATATTTATGACTCCAACAGATGTTTCTATGGGCTCATTTAGATTGCTTCTCCTTACATTCCCCTCAGCTGATGAGGTGCCCTTCTATGTTACAAGGAATTCCTTTTACATCACAGTGGTACAGCTGGTTAAAAACACCATCTGCACCCGTAAATGCCTGGATTGTATTTAGCCACGATATACAGAACCTGAGAATGTCTACTGAAAGCTGAAGATGAAGTTTTACATTATACTAGATGACATTTGCACACATTCAATTGTTAAGTCCCTAAATACTGTTTATGCTGTCAAAATAACTCAAAGATTTTACCAGCTTTTTTTTGTGGTGGCCATTTGGAGCAACACATGTTCAACGTGTGATTGAACCATTATTTTTCATCTAATCAATGTAGCTTGCTTTTCTTAAACATTATAAACAATAGGAAGAAGCTTACTCTTCAAATTCATTTTTTAAAAATTATTTTCAAAAACAGTTACATTGATAAATCCCATTAATAAGAGCGTAGTAGTTCACATACAGTCTATAATGGTATATACTGCCTCAGTGCAATGAAGCCCTAATCCACAGTCTGGGCTCCCACTGCCTGGTAATCAGCATTCATAGCTGATTTCTAGAAATAGGTTTTAGGAGCTCTGATCCTCACAAGGCTCACTGTTAAACATGTTACTATTGCAGTAGTATAGCCATTTAGCCAAAACATATTAAAATGTATTTCAACTTACCTCTTCACCCAGAGGACTCACTTCCGCTAACTAAAACAGATCAAATAATACATTTCTACTCCTTGACTCCATGAGTCCAAGCACTTGTTTTCTCAGTTTTTCCTTGAACTCAAACTCATTTATTTTGGAAACATTATAGACAGTAAAATTGTTTCTGTATCATTTCAATAAGGAAAAAAAAAAGGATATATGTAAGCAGTTGTAATGAAACACTATAAAAAAATTTAAAGGACATTCAGATATTTTTAACTGATCTGATATTGATTTTTCATTGATCAAGAGACAGAAGTCCAACCTGTAGCCTGAAAACTGCTTTACTTATATTTTAAGGAAGAAACAACTCATCTAAGAAAATCTTTTATATATATATATATATATATATATATTTACCCTTACTTCTGCAAAAAGGTTGTTCAATCAGTTCAAGTGACATTCATACTATCCTTTTGGATATCAAAAATCTGCCACAAGAAAGGGAGATAAAGTGAGATTCTAAGAAGTTTGCTGCAGAACACACAGTCCTCTGATAATTTACAAAGATCACTCAAGTTCATATGTTACTATGTTTTGAAGCATTACTGTGTTGTTAACCTTTTTGTAAATATTGCATCTGTTCTGCAGCTTCTCCATATACAAAAAAGCCAAACTCTAAACATAATCATTAAGAAAAGAAAATAAATTTAGTGAGTCTTCTATTCAAATGAATCATTTCAATGCCGTTATCCAGATGGCACAAGTCTGTACTTTGCAGTTTGAGTTCACCAGAGTTGTTAAAATTCCCAGCAAGTGCTGACCTTTACTTCTATAAACCAAGAAAGATTTTGAAAATACAAGACATGGATGATTCAATGATTCACCTTTGCAATAAATGTTAGTTTTGAAGGAAACACATGCCTGGAACTTAAGAGTTTCTAGATGCACATTATACCTTTGGTACATAATTTATCACAAAGAAATGAAACTTTAGGTTGATCTACATACCACAGTTTTGTTTGCTCATTTTTATTTGGTTGAGTTTCTTTTGTTTTTAACAATTAAATGTACTGAAGTTGGAACCTTCAAGGGTAGAACAATGTTTCATATTGAAGAGTCAGTTTTGCACTACTGAAATACATAGGAGTACTAATTTGACAGTTTAAAAGGACCCTATTTTCCATCTTGTTCCACCAATGGGAGGCTTTATAAATGAAAAACATCATATCTAGAACCAGAGGGAATAAGTATTTGGGCACTTTCTTTTGTTCAGAAATGACCAGCAGCTATAGTAACATTCCTTTGGTTTGCCTTTGTTTAATAGAAGACTTCAATTTGGAAATCTCCATTGGAAGAGAAACTTATTGCAATATTTAAACATTTAAAAAAAAAATTAAAAAAGCCTCTCCAGAGGTTTTATAGAGGTTTACTTGTTACAAGCTGATGCAGTTCACATAACTTCTAAGTCAATCCAGAATCATAGAGCTGTGCTTCAGTCATTCCTGGTCACTCACTTGAGATAAAGGATTTAGTGTCAAATCATAAAGGGAGAAGAACACAACTATCACATCTGCCTGGAGTTACACACCTCAGTAAAAGAAATGTGTCCTCAGACAGGGAATTACAGTAGTTTTGTTAATTCTACGAGTCTGATCTACTTAAGAAAGTTCTATTGGTGAATAAGTGTCTGACAAGGCTATCAAAACAAAACAGAGCTAACATTAACATTTACAGTAGTGTCAAGATGTTGAGTCTACCTGTCAGATGGTAGTCTTGGCTAAGATGGATTCTTCAAACAGATCTACTTGTTCCCCAACCCCTTTTTAGAGTGGGCAAAACAATGTACTTCTGAGCCAAGAACTGTCTATACCAAACAACGACATACCTTGCATTTTATTTCAGTAACCAGGAGAAAGGAGGCTATACTTTTGTTATAAAGCAATTTCACTGTCAGCTTTGAAAAAATAATTTCCAGCACAAATTCTACTTTTCAAAAATCAAGTGCTTGATAAAAAAAAAAAAGAAAAAAGAAAAAAATACATAGAAAATAAATAAATAAATACAGTATTTCCATCAAATCTTTCAGAATATCATCATTGTCAGTATACACTGGCAATAATAACTCCACTGAAAATATACATTTGAGTTTTAGGTCCAATAGCTTTGAGCCTGACTTGTTCAACTCTTCCTAAATACAGCCAACTGTTTTATTTAGCCATGTTACTTATGTATTACCAGTTTGGTTGTAATGCTATTTTGAGGACATTTGTATTATTCATACTAGCAACAGAATTATGAAGAAAGATTAATTTTCCTTTAAGAAATGCTATTTCATATATAGAGCTAAATTCAGACATGATGTGAGGAGGATTGCTCAGTTCTCAGGTATTTAACAGTTAGAATTTAAGCCACATGTATATCACACGTTCAGAGGTTTGTATGGTCAATGTTACAAACAGTTGAAACCTTTAAAATATATTCCACTTGTGCCAAGTTTTTCTTCATGTTCTGACTACGTGCATGTAATAAGCCAACAAACTGTGATATAAACAGCTCAACAGATTTTTTTGGGTGTGCCAACAGACTGAGTAAAGCTATAATAATTTAGCTTATCACAGTAAATCTAAAACTTAATTATGACACACTGAAGACAGGTTCTAATCTGATAATTTTCTTCAAAATGTGCAAAATGAAGTTGGCACAATACAACAGAACACAGGATGCAGAACAGGTTGGGTCTTCTGAACTGGAGTATATAATTATACCGTTGGGATCCAGACTAACCACAACAAAAAAAAAGTGTGGTCAAGAAAATAATTATTATGTCACATTTTTATAAGAACTTTCACAGGTATCCTCAAAGTCTGGTCTTATTTTGAAACATCTTACTGATTTCACTAAAAGATGGTACAATAAAAACAAAGCAGAAATTCTGCTTGTAGAATTTTGTCTCATTAGCTCCAGATTTAAATGTGGAGCTAATTAGTTAAATTTATGAAAGGCCTTGAAATAGTAAACCAAGATACAAAAAAAAAATCCAAATGAAAAACCCCAGAAAATAAGTTCTGAAAAGAACTGTCATAATACAAAAAAAGATCTTGTTCTAATATTCTGCATATGAAAAGATTATTAACATATTAATATTAAAAACACAGCACTAGAGGAAGAATAGTTATTGAATATTGGATAATATTTTAATATTTATCGTGTACCTTAGGATTTTCGTTAAAGCTTCTGTGAGAGAAAAAAATAAGCCTGAAAAAGAATGTGTGCATCCTTCATGAATTACTAGAGCCCCAGCAAATACTGTGGATATCCAGGCAACCGTTCACCTGCTGCTATCAAACGAGAAGAGAACAGTTACCTTGGCAACTGCTGTATCTCATATTACACTGTGTTACTTCCAAGACAAAAACATGGTCTTAGGAAAGAGTTGTGGAGGCCATTTGGCTTTTACATTTTCACTGGCAATGTCCTCAGGGACATCAGAGCAGATTTATAAAACTATCCTAATTCTCTATTAGATAGAAAATAAACATATTTTCATTATATGAAATGAAATGACAACAAGGTACAGTCTCCGTTTGAGTCGATATATGGACCGCAAAATTGTAGGAAAGATTTTATTTTGTTTACCATTAAAGGATATTTGTTTTATTACTAAATTAGGCAAGATTTCTCCAAAGGAGAACAATACAGTTTTATATAGAGTCTGACATAAAATTAAGAAACAAGAAGCTCATTTTAAAATGGTCTAAAAAGGGCACAGTTATTAGGAAAAAACAATTAACATTCTTGGCATGGGAAGCCTCTGTACTTCTGTGTATACTATACCTTACATTATAAGACTGGCATCCAGAGGCCCAATTAAAATTTCCATTCCAGACATAGACAGAGTTTTTTTAAAGTAATTAAAATAACAGTTCCTAAAAATTAAGAAGAGTAGTAGCTACTTCTATTTCCACATAAACAAATGCAATTATATGTCAACATTTTTTCGAAACAAGAAGAAGGGGGGAAATTATAAAGGCAAATATGGGGTGTTTAAAGCAGAATTGTTAAGACAATGAGGATACAGTATATCAAGAATTATACTAAGGAATACTAAATCTTCTGGTTGAACTATTGAGCAAACATAAAACAAAAAGTCTAATGTATACACTTTACACACATTAGCATCATTATGCCTATTTTACAGGCAGGTTAACTATAGCCCACAGAAATGAAGCACCTGTCTCACCACTGTTCTGTCACTAGACTAAGAGTAAAGAGAACCTACATGCCCTGCCTTTCAATCTGATACTTTACTAAGCCATAATTCATCTGATTGTCATATTATTAGATGCTCTGTTTTACACAGTCATTGATGCTAGAAGATTCAAATCAAATCTAAAGTCATTAAATACAAATGATACCACAAAACTCAATTTTAACTTCATTGAAGTAAGAAAATAGATGACAACAGGAGCCATCCAGTCTGATGCACTTCTTAATCTCAGAAAATGCATTAAATAATCAGAAATCCATCCTTAGGACTGCTGCTACATTAAGTGAGTCAATGAAGGATACAGACATCTCTGGTACTGACAAGAGCTAAGAACACTCAAGTGCAAAACCACAGAGCTAAAAAGTAAACAATAATTCATGAAATTAATTGAAATAAAAGTGTTGAAGGCTGAAAGAACATGATTAAGAGTACATGGAATGACATACAGCATTTAAAAGAGAACTAGATCCTTTGTTAGCAAAGCATAAAGCAAGGACAACATGATATTAGTAGTGCAATTATATGTACATGCATATTTTCAGGAAGATCTGAAATAATTTTAGCAACCAACAGAATACAGAGTACCTGTATATAGTAAGTTATTACCAACTGACAAACTGTAAAATTTATTTTTAAGAGTTCTGTTTCAGTTGTCAAAAAAATTTAGAAACTACTAATTTTGGAAAATATTACTTGGGTAATTGCAAGTCATTCACCTTTTTCTTAGTTATTTCATGCTGCAAGTTTCTCACTCATCCTTCTCTAGTTTTGCTATCACCCCAATATCAAGCTGGTCTTTCTAGCAATTTATGTATTCTATAAGACTGATCAACCCCATTTCACAGCTCCCATATTCGAAAGACTACGATCAACCCCTGCCATGGAATATATTACTATTTCTGTATCCTTTAGCTTTGACACTTTGAAAGTCACATGTAAATATATCTAAATATTCTGAATTCAATGGCTTCAGAATTCAACCTTCACAATTCAAAATGCTGCCACTTATTACACACAAAGTGTTACCACATTCAAGTGTTCCTATTTTCCTTTCCATGCCTGATCTCCTAAACTAATCATACTCCTTACAAATTTCACATAAACTACATTTGCTGTTGGTCACCTCCAGTAAAGAGTCAGATGTTGCCCTTTCTTTGTACATTTCCTTTGTTAGCTTTTTGTGTGATTTTTAATAGTACTGGCCTATCAAGAAAGTGGCTCAGCCTCGGTGGTATCAGTGCTTCAAATTCATCAACAGGAAAAAAGCAGCTCTTTGTCCTTAGAAAACAAAAGTTTTTTTCTAGATAAACCTATTCATTAAAATAGTTTTGAACTTCTATCAGTTTTACAGTATTCTCCAATTTCGCTGTCTCTTGCACAGATACCTTTGGGGCCAGCCTCTGATGTCACAATTCAATTAAAAATGCACTTCTAAGCTGAAGAAAAATATACTGCAAAACCTGAAGCAAAGATGGGAATATTTTTGTTTAGTTTACACTATGTTCATTATTTTCAAGCTATTTGGAGCTTTACAAAAATACCATTGTTCAAAATCCATACTAATTTAAATTATGGACTGAAGAAGAGATGAGGTAATTGAGGTGCTACTCTTTCAGTATTTTGGGGCTTCTTGTCAGTAAAGCCATATTCTTTTTTTCCTCATCAAAAAGGGTATAATAGATTTGTCTTTAATTTGTTCAGTGGTATCACTTGCTTTTTGCAAAAAAAAAAAAAAAAAAACCAAACAAACAAAAAAGAAAAATACTCAAAACTTCAGGAAGCAGACATTGTGCAATTATGTAGAGTTAATCCAAAGCAAACCCTCCAAAGAGGCCAACGCAGCTTAAAGTCTGAATTTGGAAAGAACAGAAAGTATTTAGTTCCTGTTGCTTTATATAGGAGAGAATTATCTTCTTCTAATATTTGATGCAGGATATTTTCAAATACTTTTCATCCACCTGCCACACAGGCTCTTCCAAATGTGTGTACTTGTACAGCATATATGCTACATAAATTCACGTGACACACTTTTAAGGGTATCTCTTAGCATGAACAAAGTGCTCACTCTGACAGTTTTCAAAAACCTGGAGAACATTACTTTAAGAATAAATCAAGACAGTTACTTCTCTCTCACTAAGATTGCTCAAAAAAGAGTAGAGCTTTTCCTCCTCAAGTGTTAATCAGTTTCTTTTCTTGACACTTTATATCACAATTCTGTTTGGGACCTGTAATCATTTCCACAACAGGCAGTTATGGTATCACAGAGATGTAACTTTTTAGTGAAAAATAAAGCAGTCTATTTGAGTTCCTTTAGTTCTGTGCTTGTTCTGATATTTCTGGTAATTACAAACGATAAATAGTCAGAAAGCCAGTTGTGTTGTCACTGAGCAGTTTCCAGGTTTCTGAAACAAACACTGTTACCTGAGCTGTCACTCAGCCTCACTGAGGAGCAACTGTGCTTACAAAACCCCTGTTTCATTTTTGGATACAAAGGAACTCTGCCAGAAGTTTTCATTTATGCCAACTGTGCACTGGGTGTGCTAGGATTCTCACTCAGGTCTAAAATAAAACAAAACACTGCCAGCAACAAATCTTTTTTAATTATGTCCTGGTTCTGTCCAAGACAGAGTTAATTTTTTGCAATAGCCACGAGGGGATGTGGCTAAGACACAGAGGTTATTGTACACCACCTCAGTCATTGCTGGGATGAGGGTAAGGGACTCTTGCTTATGAGAAGGGCATTCCTTCTGGTATGGAGAAAACATGTTGGGGAAATGCTGATCAGTATTGTCACAGACTTTCTGTGTAAATCATTTCTTCATCTTACACCTTTTGTTATTAATATTGTTGCTGTTACTGTTTGTTTTCTTATCTCGTTGTCATTTCCAGTAAATTGTTCTTGCCTCAACACCAAATCTTGGCCTTTTGTGCTTCCAAATGAAGAGGGAAGGGGGAAATGATTGGCAGTGTGGTTTTAGCGGAACTAGTAAATTGGAGAATACCATTCCTAAACCATGACAAGTTAATATTTTAATTTTTAAGCAAGAGAAAGTAAAATACATATTAAGACGAATAGTACACAAAATTCAAAGCTGACATGTCATAAAAAATCCCCAACAAACTTTCAAAAGCATACACATTTTTCTCCCTTCAACACTGAAGCAGTTTTAGGGTCATTTGACCAATGTAAGAAATCTGAAGTTTTGCTTGGTTTCCACTACAACTTACATTTACAGATATAGGGTATTTATCAGATAGAGCATGATTCTCGCAGGTGCATATTTACATGGGATTTTATCAAAATCTGACCAGATTTCATCCTAAATTATGCTGGGATAGTCATTTTATGTTCCAAACAAAAACAGCAGCAGTGCAATTACCTTGTAGTAATTACTTTTTCCAATACTAAACCTAAAACCAAGCTGTTCATATCAAATCCTTCCATTACTCCCTGGAAAAAGCGCTGGAGCTGTTACACCATATTCTGTGTAATAAACATCATTATCACTGCTCTGTATCTTCAAAACTCTGCCCAGTAGTAGAAAAAAAAGATGGTGAGCAGTATTAAAATCTGCCATTTAGATTTTAAATAATGTTTTCAAATAGATTGCAGGGCTTGGATTATGCCTGATAGTTCTAATAGCTTTCAGTAACGGATGCATAATGCCACTAACATTTTCACTGCACAGAAACTGAAAATGAACAGGTTTTCCTGTTCTCCATTTTGGCTCATTGAGGAATTTTTGCTGATGAAAATGTTGAACCCAAACCATTGTTTTAATTGATTTAATGCTAGAAAGAGAGCATCCCTACTAAATTATTCCTCATTGTCCCATAACTTTCAGCTGTGCACCTATAACACTGAAATTTCAACTTGTGCTCTCATATCACAGTTAGGCTGAAACAAAAATACAATGTAATTATTTTCTGTATATTATTCACAACACATGGGTTTTCAGACCGCAAGTCAAATGAAGGGTTCTCAAAAGCACAGAACATACTGCTTTTCCTCTACTTACTGTCTCCTTGAGTTTTTCTACATTTTCTAAAATTAAAGTGTGATATAGAAAGGACACCAAGACGTTGACAACATCTGGACAGCACATAGACAGCGTGCCTAGGCAGCACTTAGAAGAATATTCTATGAAGTACAATGAGTCCAGAGAACTTAGTGTTAGTGAATCACGCACCCCCAAAAACTTCAAGTGCAAATACCACACTGTTTTCCTTTTTTTTTTTCCTGAGGATTTCCACTGTCTATTTTACACTGTTTATATGCTTATGTGAAAGCCTTAAACCTATACTATACTTAAGCTTTAGGTCTGTTACAGTATATCCCACAATAACACAAAATTCCCCAGCATGATGAAGGGAAGGAGCAGTACAAACATATTCTGAAAACTGTTGTAGCAACAACTGACTGAAAGTCTTTGAGACCATGTAGGCAAACTATTAATCCCAGTGTTACATACTGCACAATACAAGACCATTCAAACCCTTCAAATAAACCTGCCAATCAAGCAGAACCACTTCAGTTTATCAGGGTTGTCACTATAGCTCACAGCTTTTTGGGGGATATTTTTCTTCCCTCTTAGGAAAAAACATACAGTAACCTTGGGCTAGGTTTAAACTAATTTTTCTCTCAGTCTCCCTTTACAATGACTACTTTTATCCTAAATTGATTTTTTTACATTACCAGGCTAACAGAGCATACAACTGTCACCTTTCCAAAGAAGAGCAAGAGTTGTGTCCATGCTGTGCAAAGGTGAAGAGCCCAGCCCAAGTCCATAGATGTTGCACTGGATGCCAAACGTTCTATGCACCAAAACAGCTAAACTCTCAAAACTGAAATAATGTTGTTTCTCTCACTTTAACTCTATATGAAAATTAATTTGAAATTCAGTGAAACTTAAGAACTGAAAGTGCCACCAATAAAAATAGCAACAATAAATAAATGGAATCAAATGCATTTGACTTCAAAGCAGAAAAATTTTCACAAAAAGACACAATTTGGAGAAGTACCTTACTTTAGAACATTGCAAGCCTATTCTTATTAATATCAATTCTTTTTGGACAGAATTCACACTGTTAAAAGGTATATTTGCAACCTTTTCTACAATATGACTCTACTTGCTTAAGTACCATAAGTAGAATCCATCTGTAGTCTTAGTATTTAACTGTAAGTGGATGATATTTATTCAACTAGTACATTTTTTCCTGACATTTATATTACTTCAAAGGACAACACTGCCTTTGGAAATTCTATTTCAGATTGAGCTAATTGAACTTTCGAAGGCATGGTAATCATGTCATGAATCAGCAGCATTAGTTATGACTTTAAAGGGGTGACGTATCATAGAAATTGATTTCTTTTTTCAGCCTCAGTGAAAAGGAATCAAGTTGCACAAAAAAAAAATTAATTTTAAGTGAACCAGACCGCTAGCAGCATAAGCTCTAAATGTTCCACTCCCACAATGCACATACATACCTACACTTTGAAACCGTCTTGTCTTTATGAAAACAGCTAAAGCTATTCTAAATATGTTTACTGTTTTTACCAGTATCTCAGGTTAACATTATTTGAAGAACTAAATATATAACAGTGTATACATTATATACTTGAGGTAAATAATTTACTCTGAAGTAATAATTAGCTCTGGAGGTTCTCTGCTGAAAAGGACTGTGGAATCCAAACACAACTACTTGTAATTGACAGTTTCTTATTTAGAGGTCATTAGCCTAAATCCAGATTATGTGAAGTAGCAGAAAAGCACTAAATACAGTTTTCTATCTGGAAGGAATTGGTATTCTCAGAGAGGAATCATGGAGATGCAACAAATGTGCTTCTTTTATAAATAATATAATCCATCTCCCAGCTGCCTCTAAAAAAGTCCACAGTACATAAAGAAAAGCAAATTCTTGAATGCTGCACAATGCTAATAATGTGACTTTTCTAAAGGGGTCTATATATTAAAGAAAAATTTTAAAATAACTGATGTATAATAAAAACTGTCTATTGCATATTCATAAGAGATTTTGGCAGGCAGGAAGAACATTAGTCACTGCAGAAGCACAAAATCTCTCAGCCTTCTGAAGAGGGAATGTGAGCAGGGGAAGAGTTGCTGGAAGATGGTAAAAAAAAAAAAATAATTAAAAGGGCATTTACTCTGAAGACTGGATTTGAGCTTTCAATAAAATATCTGTCCATTCTAAATTGACTTTGTCTTGATGTATAAGTTGAGGAACAGGCCTCTTCAGAATTTCCATATCCCTTCATACACTTTTGCACAATTTTTCCTGCTCTAATTATTTGGTTGCTCATGGCACATCAGAACAGTTTCAATAAACCATTGAAAAGTTCCTCTAAACAAAATGGCCAAAGCCTTCAACTCCAACATTCACCTACACAGAAAAAGTAGGATAAAATCCCTCACACTTGGAAAGACAGGTGATCTCAGACTGCCATACCTCACCAAAATGCACTTACATTATTGAAGTAAAGGTATTCAAGCACATGCCTGTGGTGTATCAAAGAACAGGATTATGGAATGTAGCCTCTCTCAGTAAACTGCTAGAGGACCCTTTTCTGAGAATGAAGAAGGCTTGAGAGCAAAATATGTGCCAAGTCATTTAATTGAGATACAATGGAGACAAACTTTCTGCATGCACTTAGATGACTAGAAAACTAACTGAAGGCAAGTTAGGCAGCACCACATCAGGAAGTAACTCCAGCTGGGCACTCCACTCCATCGCTGAAACTCAAGTGCTTTTGAAGCTCTGGATCTGAGAAAGTATGTTATTTCCCTGTATACTACTTAAAGATTAAACTTTCCATGGCATACAACAATAATACATTAAATAATAGGGTTTAGCTTTACTACAAGAAAATATTATTTTAAATACAAATATCTGCAGGGACAAGTCCTAATTCCTAATATTTCAGGGAGAACTGAGCTAAGCCCAAATAATTATAAATTAAAATTCTCATTTCATGGCTCAAACGGGTGTATTAATCCATCTTTTACATAAAAACTAAGCATTACTAGTAGTAAGTGATGTATTTTCATTAAAGGTGGACACTGTGTAAAAAGAACCTAAAAGTTACATCATTAGGGACAACCTACTGGAAAAAAAATGGACAATCTGAAAGTAATTGCTACATAAGCAACAAAAAGAAACTTTAAAATGTACCACAATTTGAGAAGACAAATTTGTATTATATCCTCTTTACTAGAATGCAAACCAATGCTCTATTATTTCTAATAATTCACAATACAAGTATTACTGTTTCTGAAATAAATATGTAATTTAAGCCTACAAAAAGATGATAAATCAACATGCTCTCACTTCACAGCCTCATCACTCAGCAATTAAAATGCTTCTGGGAGATATACTTGCAAGCCTAAATACAGGCTATTTCCTAGAATTTCATTGAAGCACAAGCTAAGAAAACTATACTATCAAAGATCTCTGTGCATGTCTCACATTTCAAATTTCTCACCAAAATAATAGTTAACACTCCTTTTGAATGTGAATATCAATGAAGGAAAAATACTGAAAAATAGCCTAGTTATTCAGCTTTAAGTTAATTTACTGCAGTACACATTTTCTGAATGAAGAACCGGTGTGTCCCATTGCACAGACATTCCATTACGCCTAAGCAGAATTCTGCTTGCTGTAGCGGCCAGGTGCAGCAACAGCAAAGACACAGGACAACTCTGTGCACCTTGAATGAGGGCAAGATGTCATCACCTACAGCTTGTTAACAGTTAGTCCTGAAAAGGAATGGGGGGAAAACCTGAATGAAGCAGAACAGCAACTGATGCCAGAGATAATTAGGCAACAAAAACCTCTACCAGCTTGACAAGAACTTGATAGGAGGAGATACGTGAGATAATGGTGAAATAGGTCATTAAATTGTCTCATGTTTTTAAGTCTTCCAGGACTTAGCTACTTAATGTAAAGGCAGTGCCAGAGTCTGCACCCTGCATAGTTAATTACAACCTAGACAGTTTACCCAAGACAAAATAGGTGTTCAAAGTGGGTTGTTTCCTTTAGCTTTTACATTTTCCTCTTTCTGACTTTATTGAATACAGATATACTTGACCAGACCTACACAACATTTCAGTCTGGATCCCACTGGTGCCTGTGATATTGACAGCAAAAATGAGTAACTGTAGGTATTTCATAGCAAAATATTTTTCCTCATAATTACAATATTAAATCTTTAGAAATAGTCAAGATTAAATTATGTCTTTTACTAAATAGCAAGTTTTTCTTGATCACATTGTTTTCTCATTTCTTCAAGATATACTCTCTTGAGAAGGCATACTGGAGTAGAAACTCCTTTTACTGCTAGCACTGGACCTTAACAATAAAGCTAATATACATTATTTACTCTTGCAGATAATCACAATCTTCTTTTAACAATATAAATTCTCAATAACACGTGCCCTCCCAGAAAAGTAAACTCACAACTCACTGTTTTGAAGTGTATAGTGCCAAATTTTGTTATTCACTTATGAACCTTTCTCATACTTAACATTTGAATACCAGGATGACTTCCTTTTTAAATCCCATAAAATTGTTTGATTCTCTCTCCTCTCTTCAGAGCAAGAAATATGCTGTCAAGTGTTTTATCATAATAAACTGTATACATTTATGTATGCTTGCTTATTTACTTTTACAGTCATATTTAGATTTTTGCTATCTTATAGGGATTTGCACTGTGCCACTTTCATTTTAAGATTATCAAAACAGATGCCTCTTGTGGGGGTGGAGGAGGAAAGAACCACACAAAATGAAATACATAGAGTACATATATTTATATTTAAATATTTTCTTTTGTTTATCTTGAATGCTAGTGATCTCTTTTAAGGAAATCACGGGAAATTTATTTTAATATCATACATAAACATCTATTCCTTAATGGAGACATTACTGAGACAGAAAAACATTATTTTCCATCATTTTATACCTTAGTCACTCACAGTGAACATGACAGGCTTCCACAACAGAAATGTAATAGTTAACAATACACAGACATGACAAACTCAGGCTAGGAGTGAATTCCCATAACCATGAGATTATTGTCAAGAACTTTTGGGGAGGGTATTGGAAAAGGAGTTGCGAAATTCAAGTGTTTTCTAATCTTTAAGCAAAACTCCTCTAAAGAACGTGCAACATTTCATCTGCTCAGGCTCCTGAAGTTGTTATAATGCATGTAAGGTAAAAAAAAAATAAAACAAAATAAAAAAAGGGAACAGAGGTAAAATTTGTGACTTAATAAATCTTATCTTTAAAGTGTTCTTCCAATTTCTTAAGCCTTTCTTGTAGGCAGCAATAAAGTTCTACGCTGTTGCAAACCAAACTTTCCCTCTAATCTTCTTAGTTACTTCTGCTTTTATGTTTCAATGAAACTATAAAAAGACAATTAAAGCCTACTGACCCCTCTGCATGACTCTATGCATATCTTTGAGTTGAAAATAATTTTCTCCTAGTCAAAATACAAAAAAAGTGATTGGCTACAGAGGTACAGACAAGGTCCTTGTCTGTTCTGCTGTAAATACTACTATCTCAATTTCTACTGATGTTCTCAGAGTGGACTGCACCACTCTGAGGGAAATTAGTTCTTTGTGAAAACATAAATAAACTAAAGTCCTCTCTAAGACTCTAGTGCAAGTAGAATAATTAATGTTTTCTATCAAAACATTCAAATCAAACTTTTGGAAAATTCTCTTTACAAAAAGGAAAAAATGACATCATCTTGTTTACAGAAGAATCTTTAGTGATATGAGCTCCCACAGAAAACTAATAAAAGCAAAGAACTTTAGCACCATCATTTAAACCAGGTTGTTGTATGTAAAGATCCTGACATTTTCTTAATCAACTAGCACTGTTCCACTTCAAAAGCACAGAAAAAAGGATGCATGCTAGTTTTGCAAAATAGAATCCTGGTAAGCAAACCACATAGGATGTCCTGCAGAGGACAAAGGTAGAAAAGAGCTATTTAATCAACTCAGAACATAGAACAAAAGGCAATGAATCCTTGTAGTTCTCTTTCCTAATGGTAGAGAAGGCTTCAGTCAGTTTTCTGGAGCAATTTCTGTTGAGCAGCTCAAACACTTTCTGGATAGAAAAAACACTATCCTTTTTCCTTTAACTTTCTAACAACTAGCCTCCTTTGTGAAGTTTTCAACTTCATGAAGAGAATTTAGCCAAATGATTTCTCAAAATTTCTCTGTTCAGAGCTAATTTTTTGAATTTGGAACATACAAGTTTCCTTATCTTTAGAAGTTTGACTCATCTTAATGAAATATAAAAAGAATTTGCAATACACCCAAGCTGTTCACACTCCTCTGCTGGAACTCTAGCTGGCTGCTTCATATTTACATGTCTGTTCTAAAAGACATCATCACAAAGCCTCCACAACAGAGCCAAGGGAAGACCCTGGTGAACAATGACAAGATTACCTGACTGTTGGCATTGGTGTATAGAGTAGGAGAATGAAATATTTATGTCCATTTTTCAACATTTACTGAGGAAAAAGGTCATAAACTGAATATTTCATTGTGATAATCTGAATTAAAAATTTAAAACCTTGTTGGATTCCTCATATTTCTAAAACAATCATCTTTATTTTGATGAGACTTTGACAGGTGTTATCAGAAAAGGTGTTGTTTTAATTAACAAAGAAACAAACAAACCAGAACACAAGAGTAACTGCTTGACATTTAAGAACATAAGAAATATTCCATTGTGACATCCTATGGTTCATCCAGTAAAAGTGTGTCTCAAACTCTGCCATTCCTCAACTTCCTGAACAATTATAGAACCTCTACACGCTGCATGAAAAGGTATTATCTGTTTTATACTGACTTCATAGTGGTTTAAGGGACCAACCCTCAGTTCCAGAGCTGTGGAATTTGGTAACAGTTCTGCTTATCATCACCTTCCTCCTAAGATATCACTTTTATGATTCTGTACACCTTGATCATATATCCTTTTAAGCCTTTTGCTACCAAAATGGAGTCACCTCCATGTGGGTTAGTATTCCACGTCTCCTACATATTTCCAGGTGAAGTAGCTTGATCACACTTTTTTATTCATCCCCAAGACTTGAAAATATCATGAATTTCTGAAGCATTATAAAGTTATATTTTAAGCAATAAAACCGAGAGATTTTTAAACTCTTGCCACGTTGATGATGACATGAGCTTTATCGTTCAAGCCATGTTACAAAATCTGCCAGTGAAACAGATACACCATTTGAAATTATATTCTGCATGTACTAAATGAGCAAAGGTGATTTTTTTTTTCACTCCATACAGAAGAAAATATATTTGTTTCTGTCAGATGCTATAGTAAAAGCTATTATTATAAGTTATTAAATTTCAAGTTAAAAGTGTAGTTGAACTTGTTTCTAAAACAAGCATGACAGTGATATTCACTCAAATCTCATAAGACCATTTTTTCCTTGAGGTGAAATGTAGAGGTGCTTACATCCTTGTTATGCACACTGGTTCTGTATGCATCACGAATGCAACATCCACAGAATTAGGCATTTGAATTACTTTGGAGGATTGAGAAAATATAGCAGTTGGATAACAGAGGACAATCTTCTTTACATAGTCTGTACACAGACTTATAGATACCACATATGTTCATCTGAAGGAGTTTAAACAGATCTTTCCATGCATTCCATGCCATAAAAGTAACAATCTCCCCTAGGTATGAATTATAGTATGAACTAAAATATATAAGAACAAGTATCCAAGAAGAGTAATACTAACAGCCTGCCTTTTCATCTTGCAGCATATGAATTTACAGTACATTCTGCATAACAGTGGACTGATACATTTTCCTAAAAGAAGAAAAGTTGCCAAACACACTTTCTAAATTATCATTAAGACCTGCAATTTTTCTGAGGGTTTGTAAACAAAAAAAGCCTGAAGCTGCCAAGTAGGGCTGAAAGAGGCTGCAAAAGTAAGAGGTAGGCTGCAGAAAATTCTCTTTACAGGTTTTGGGTTAAGGCTCAGATGAAGGCCTAGAGTTACGGTTCAGAAAAAAAGTAGTCCTTAGAGCTCCAGTATGAGCAGAGCTTAAAAGTCTGCCAAAGAGGAAGGCTGCCAAAAGAAATTTCCACTCTCTGAAAACCTCTTTCTCCAGGTTATGGCTGTTAGTCCAGGCTAAAGACTTATCTGACCATCAGGGGTTAGGGTTGGTAAGGAGAGGTTCACAAAGAGATCCCAGAGCTACACTGTGTACAGGGCCAGAAAAAGGCTGCCAAAGTAAGCGTGGGAAATTTCCCCTGACAGCTCCGTCCCCTAGGCAATGACTGTCGGTCTCAGGTTAAGGTTCCACTAAGAGCATTGGCTGTGAGACAGATAAGGCCTAAGATCTACAGATAATACATAGGTTACTACTTTTGTTCCAGATTTTGTTGACCATTTTCCAGTAAGCTGTACACTTACAGACACTTCTGAGAAAGAATGGTCTCATCGTCATAAAGTGGTTCTATAAGCTGTTGCACTAATCTCAGTTCTGGCAGAATTCACAGGATTTTTCTGTCTTTTCCTTGACTCTTCAGTGACATTTCAGTTTTGCAAAAAGACTCTTTCACATAAAAGTACTAATTCCATTCACAATTACATACCTTAGGGACAAATAGCTCCTCTCTCCCTGTATAACTGCATTGTTCTCAAGTCCTGCAGACTTTTAGTTTTTTTCTAGACATTCCTATTTGGCCATGACCTAAGAAGGAAAAAAAAATTGTCCAGTGAATCCAAATTAGCTGGCAATTATATATATATATATATATACATATATAAAGATCCAAACCATCCTGATTCTTAAGAGAATTACAGTCCTATTTTTCTCTCCCTTACATTTCTGTAGACCAGGAATAATTCCCAGAGAATGTGAAACCCAAATCAGGCTGAATATAAAAGAAGCTACTACATATCCACATCAATGCTAAAGCACAGATGATAAATGAGGAAAGAAGCACCCTGCCAGCTGGAATTTTACCCAACCTGTATAAAGGGTAGCAACCTCCTACTTGTTCATTCTTGTACCTTTTACAAGCAATTAGATTTCAAAAAAAGGACTCATCATTAGACTTCTAATCAACATAAATTTCCTCTACAGAGATCTTGATGGATCAGAGCAGACCAATGAAGCCAGTAAAATCCCTCCTTTTATTTCCTGTAACATCTGGATTGTTGATATATGAAAAAGCTTAGGAAGTTCACATTTCTCATTTTCTAACAGACTTTCTATTAATTATTAAAAGTACTTCTGACATCTTTAAATGCTTATGAAAATGCTGCTCCTGATGAAGCAGAATATTTTCCTAGAATTGACACTACAGTAAGTGGTATAAAGGAAGTCTAACAAAAAGCCACTTATAAAAATATGCCTAGAAAACTTACACAATTTTAAGTATTTCAAGATATATTAATATATTTCAATGAACTAGTTTCTATTCTCAACTACAATTACACTGTCTTACAATTGCTGTTATTATCTGTGACCAGTCGTCTGCCTTATACAGTATTTTTTACCTATTATAGGAGCAGCTTCACATTCACAAGCCCTGGTCTTCATCGGCAACTTCAAGCACACCAATAAACAGAATCTAAGTCATCAAAGACAAATCAGAAAACCCATCACAAAGCATACATATTAATCTACACTTGTATCACATTTAAGTACACCTGTATAGATAGGCCGAGAGTCCGGACTTTTAAGTAAAGTTCTTAAAATGTGCAGCTATGCGATAAGACAATTAACTATCTTACACCCGCCTGCTTGAGTAGACAGGCTTTTGTGTTAGACTTTTATGTAGAATTCTGCAAGGCCAGATTTAGGATCCACAGAAAAGCCAAATGAGAAAAGGAGGTTTGTATATCAACCCCTTACACAGATTCTCAATAAATTACAATAACATAATAACTATAAATATCATTCATGTTTAATCTGTCTTAGTTTGAGAGTTTATCAGCCCTTTAAATGTTTGCTATGAACAGGCATTTCTAGCTTCTCCTGGCAGAAGGCTTTATTTTCATCATAAGCTCTTTCAGCAGCTCGGGAAGGATAAAATAACCCTGTACTCAGGGTTAATGGCAACCATCAAGATTCTTTACCAGAGTACTACTGAAAAATCACAGCAGTGTTCAAGAAAATCATCTTTTCATGTTGTGATCTATTACATATTGTCCTTTCCTCCATGATAAAAATCACACCAAAAGATTAAACTGAATCACGAGTGAGAATAAGGTCACATTCGCACAGTAAATAGCATGGGAAGATGGGGTTGCAGTGAAACACACAACAGAAATCTCATTAAAAGAACAGCACCCAGTGACTCTCAGTAATAAAAGGTGAAAAAATATGTTTTTTTTAAAAAATTGATTCTTCAAGGTAAATGACAGGTTTAGCTTAGTATGGTTTCAATTCCTCAACAAAAAACCGGAAGAGGGCCTCTTCCCAAAAACCACCACAACCCCTGAAATTAAGAGAATTTAATCAGAAAATGTATAGAAAAGGATAAAGGTTATATAATTACATATATATATATATAACCGTAACAGAACTAACAGCAACACCATAATCAAAACTTTCCAACAGACGCAGCCCCCCCTCAGCCCCTCAGGTGCAGTTCTCCTTAGGGAAGCGGGAGGCGATGCCACGCCTCAGGAGGCAGAGACAGTGACCAGTGTCCTGGTTCCAAAAAAAACCCTCAC
This sequence comes from Xenops minutus, assembly GCA_035221455.1. Classification (NCBI taxonomy): domain Eukaryota; kingdom Metazoa; phylum Chordata; class Aves; order Passeriformes; family Furnariidae; genus Xenops; species Xenops minutus. The sequence goes on along the minus strand of JAWWEE010000122.1, from coordinate 31,293,106 downwards.
GTGGGAAAATGGCAGTCACAGGGGACGTGCTGAAACCTTTCCCCTGGGCCGTGTAAAGACTCTCCCCTCGTCCTTTTGTCCGAAAGCGCTGGCGGTGGGGGGGGATGTTAGCAACTCCCTGCAAGAGGTGTGAGCTCTCCGGGAGTCTGTAGCAAATCCAGGCAGCGGTTGACTGCTCGCTCTCTCTCCAAAGAACAAGCCAAGGCACGCGAGTTGGGGGGGCTGAGCCAAGGGCGCCTCCTCCAGGGGCTTCCACCAGCCCAGCAAATGGTGGCTTGCTCTCACACCGCAGTCACGGCTGAGAAGTGCGGGCAAAAAAGCTCTCCCCGGCTCCCACTGCCCCAGCGCCCCCAAGTCCTCCCCAGCCATCAAACTGGACTGCAGAGCTATCAGCCTTTGTTAGCTGGCTGTAGGAGCAGGTAGTGGGGGCAGGGCTCCCAAACCTCCGTATTGGTATGGGAGAGAAGAAAAAATTCCATGAAAAGACTTGGAAACTATAACATTCATGACCTAGCGGAATTTTCTTACTAATTAGAAAAAAAACTTTATAATGATACCTGCTCAAATTTTTGTAGTGTTTTTAGTTAGAATAAGCTCTTATTCACTGGAGTTTAACTTTGGTTTTTTATAAAAAAATGGTCTGATTTTGAATAAAAGGCTTGCATTTGGATTGTTTAAACCTTATCTGGCTTAAATTTCTTCAGTGTAAGACATGGAAGCATATAGCATGTCTCATGTATTTCCAAGGAATTTGGGTTTAGGGTGACCAACTCATCCAGTCTTCTTAACAGAGAGCCTTACTTCTTACATTTATTCCTATTCCTGTGACTTACTCTGCAGATATTTGCCAGTTTTCTGCCTTTGAAAAAAGATTTTCTATGTGTTCTGTACCGTTCTTTCTGTTAAAAGGAGAGAAAGTTATCATTACAGAAGTAGTGATCCTGCATACCTTGAGGCTGCATGTCTCCACCAGAGATTTGGACTGATGGAATAGCTATTTAGCTATTTATTTACCAATAAAAGACCTTGTATACACTTGCTTTATGATTGACAAGGTAACAGGTACCCTGATCCATTTCAAAACATGTTTTAAAGAGCAGCAGCAAAACCAATTCAGACAAAACCTTGCTCCCTTTTCAATCTCCTTCTCCCTTGTTTTCTAGAAAAACATTCATAATGAGAACAAAATACCTTGAGAAACGATTGTGGCAGCACATCAGAGGAAATAGACCTGAAAAAATGTCAATGGCATCATCAGTTAAGCATTTGGGGTTTTTTTTATTTAAGAGAAAATAGTTTCTTCCCTCATGAGAAAGAACCAAAGTTGGTATATGCATTTGTAGTCTTCAATGCTACAGACGATTTCCGTTCCATAAACCTATGTACAAATATATAAGATGTTTTGCATTCCTAGTATATTTGACAATAACTGACTGGTAAGACACTTTCTTCTATTTCTCTAACAATGTAACTGAAATCTTGGAATTGGGTCACAAGCTGGCAAGAAACAGAATGGGGGGAAAAAATATCAGTACTACAACAGTCAACTAACATTATTCTTTCTGAATTATTTCAGGTACCCTTGAAGTGAGAAAAAAGCAATGTAATACACAAGTCAAATATTCAAAAGGCCAAAAAAAAAATCTTTATCTGGATCTGAGAATAATTTTATATTACTTGAATTACCTTTTTACAACTTATGTTTTTTAACAGTTTATTTTCATAATGAGTTAAAAATCAAACCCTTAACAGTGTTCAGATGCTCATTATGAATGATGGATCACTAGACTCCAAAGTAACTCTCCAAAGTAAGTTATAATTTTAGCCCTAAATGGGTTAAAAATCTTCAAATACTATCTTGCATTTTAATATCCATGTGACAGAAGAATATGCAAAACATACTTTTTTTTGTTGTAAAAATACATTTATTCTTATAGAGAAAATACAGACTCACAATTTTTCAACTCCTACCCCCAATTTTGGTGATTTTACTCTAAAACAAAGTAATTTCAAACACCACATAAGGCAAGTCAGTCATTTTCATTTTGTAAATCTTGCAGAGTAAACTAAATAAAAACACTTAATAGAAATAAGGGCTGCATGATGACTATATGCCCAAACAGCTTGGTGACTCACCACCACTGTTGCCTTCATAATTTATCTGGCTTAGTCTGTGCTCACAAGCATTTCCTTAGCATTCACATTTTTTGTTTTCATTAGCTGTAGAATTCATTGCACTTTTGAAATGAACAAATGAAATTAAAAACCTACTACATATGTTAAAGCTAAGATTGGCAAGACACATAAAAAAGGGAAGTGCAGTTACAGTTGTGAAAATTTGTTCTAAGGATTATCCCCCACAGGCAGCAGTTCAGTGTCTTGTAAGATATATTAGGCACAGTAATAGCACTGCCACCAGCTTGTAGATCCTGCATTCTCCAGTTATTTCATTTAACTGCACAATAAGGAACAGAATAACTCACTAACCTAGAACATACCTGAAACACTCTGTTAACTCCTCTGTTAATTACGAGAGAGAGGGAATCATTCTTTATGAAAATTTAAATGTTTCTCCTTAAGTATATACAACACATGGTTTATATGCTCTATTTTATGTAAAATAGAAATTGTTTCTTGAATTAGTAGCATTTTTATCGGTGCAATAAAACTTAGCTCATTAACTCCATGTTAATGAATGAAGGTTGACTCCAAGAGCTGCTTTTTTACCACAGTTCAGGTACCACTGTACTACACTAGATTACATACCCTGAGAAATATTCATATTTCTTGGTTAGCTGCTCCTTAATGCATCCAACAAATATAATAGGGAGCAAGATTGAAAAATACTTAAAGTCTGCTTATGTAGAATTGATTTGGTAGCTACAGTTGATCTACTATATTTAAACTCTGTGCCTCACCTTTTCTTCAGATGTTATTTAGATTAGTTTATCACTTAGAGAATGTTTAATTCCAATGGGAAAGAAATAAACATATATGCAAGACCTTGTGCCTAATAATTTCTCCATATGCCTCCAAGAGATTGTCTCAACATTTCCTACAGAACATTCCTTTACCTTCTCAGTTCTGTCCACAGCTAACAGAATCCATAGCCAAATAGGTTCTAAAATGTGGTTTCATTAATTCTTTCCTCAGACATATTAAAAAAAAATATTAGGCCTACCTATGTGCCATACATCTCTGACAGCCAGGCTGTAAAGTATACGTCTATATTCAACATTGCAGTTTCTGTCCCAGTTGGGCCATGAGGCTTAAACATTCTGACTAGAAAACAGAATACGTCATTCTGTTTAAGCTTGAGTCTAGTCATGTCATACTGGCCTATGTCATAAAACCGAAAGGAATAGGAAGGAATGTGACATTAAAAATAAGACAGTGGAGGTATTGTGCTATTAAGCCCCTCACTGAGAGCTAAAAACCTCATTGAGAGCTAGTTAGACTGAGATACTCTCATGGAAATATTGCGGGTTTTAGAGACAACTGCTTCTTGCTTAAGAGCAAAGAAGATTCACACTTTTAGGCAGGCTTATCAGTTGCATGACTGGGACTTTCTTAAAATATCCATTATTTTTACTGCAGTACCAAGTAAAAGATTCTCAGTGTCTCGGAGACATTTCAGAATGACAAAACACTGACAGAAATTTTAGAACTAAGAACAAAAAAAAAACCAGTATTCACATTCTGAAGTAAAAAATACCTATAAAAAATTTTCCTGCTTTCCTTTATGCCTAGGACAGGGCGAAACTATGAATCTAAGATAAAGGGCACAAGGTTAGTAGTACCCACCAAATGTATCCATTTGTGTTTCCAATGTACACTACAGTTCCTCAGAAATTACTCTTCAGTATAATGGCTTAACAAAACTGTCACATTTCATGCATTTGAGAAGTTATTTAACCTTCATATTACTTAGTATGTACCAAACTTGGTGATTGAGAACAGTCAGCATGGATTTACCATGGGTAAATCATGCCTGACCCATCTGACTCTTTTTCACTGTTAGGAGAGTCAGACCATGCAACAGGCTGCCCAAAGAGGCTGGGCAGTTTCCAGCCTTGGAGGCTTTCAGAATCCAGATGGATCAAGCCCCGAGCCGCCTTGCTTGACCTCAGGGCTGACCCTGCTCTGAACAGTGAGTTGGACTAGAAACCTTCTGAGAACTCTTCCAAACTGAATTACTCTACAATTCTATTAAATCAATATTCAGTGGATCACTCATATGCATTTTCCACTACACATGACAGCTTAAAAAATTCTCTACAGATGAATACAAATAAATTATCCATTTGAATATAAATCAGGTATCAGCTGGGTTCTCCTTCCTGTCCCCCTTCCCCACCAAATCATTATCCGTACATCACTGAAGGGTTTTCTGAGAGATTAATTAAACCTTTCTTTCTTACATAAAGGGTATCAGGGGCAGCAGCAAGTCTTGGAAGATCTCATGTTGGATCTGCTTGCAAAACACCTGGCATAGGGGCTCAATGTCATACTTCACATAGGGAATGCAGGATTCCTTTAGGAAAATCCCATAAACTGAAAGCTGTTTGATGATCAGATGACTTTTTTACTGAAATAAGAATAAAACCTAGTATATCCCATAACAGGAAAACACAAAATATTCCTACAGATCTCATCATCATTATGACATTTCTGTAGCAACTGTTTTACTTATTTGTTTTATCACTATAAAAATAGTACTAGTGACCTAAATTGCTTTTAAAAGTCCTGCATTCTCATTCCATACACAATGCATTTATTTGAATTATTTTAGAGGGATATATCCCACAACAAAAAAATTTTAAAAAAAAAACAAAACAAACAAACAAAAAAAAAAAAAAAAAACAACCAAACACAGAAAACAGTAAAAACTAAGACAACTTTCCCAATAAATGATACATTCTCCAAAACAATTAACACTGTTAAGGTAAATCTTTCTTGCTAATTACAAAAACGGACCCTCAAACAACTGAGGTTTCTTTGCACATTACCAAAATGGATTGTTTGCATTTTAAAGCTCTTACCTTGACAGAAGTTCCAGACTCCACACATAGGCGGAGTCCACCCTATAGAAGGTCATTAAGGTAAGAAGTCAAGCTCCTACTGGTCAGTTCTTGTGCTACTGAATCACACCTCTAGGACACAAATATTTACACAACACTTATCCACTTTACAAGTCAACATGGTTCTGTATACAAAGAAAACACCCTGAAGGATGTTTACATTTCATAGAGCTGAAGAGAACTGGCTTTCATGACTCATTATGGTTTTTTAAATGTAAGCACTTCCTACACTATTCCGTCATGGACCTAAGACATTTTGAGATTTTCATGCAGCAAACAAAAGACAACAGCCAGACAACAATGAATCCTTGTCAGTCTATCTGCTCATTTCAATGTCATTTATAGCTACCTAGACAGGCAGATACTTGTCGCTGGTCATTTATGTGAGAAATCAGCCTCAAATAGGTCAACATATGATTCCAAAGCTGGAATAGTGTTTTCAGATACATTTTAACACACTGCTGTATTTCTTTCTGTGCACACACTTTCAGTGCATTTTCCATTTTAAAAAAAATTTGTCAAAGCCACCTTAGCATTTCAAATAATTTATTACCACAAAACCCACTCTGATATGCAGAAAGGGTAAAGGGTAATTAAATAATTAAATACATATGTATAATGGAAAAAAAAAATCCAAGACCCCTGATTTATTTTCTGCAAGGGTTGAGAATACAATGGACTGCATTCTCCCAAAACATAAAAGAAAAGGTAAAGAATGACCAAATTGAAATGACGTTTGACTTTTGACTACTGACTTGGAGAACTATTTTACCCTTAATAGAAAGTTCTTATGTCACATTTTTCAAATCATTTAAATATTCCTTGTGTGCCTGTGAAGTACAATTCCACACAAATCATAACTGTAATAGTTTTGTTTTGCATATCACACCACTATTTTTTAAATTTTAGAAAGAACAGTAAAAAAAATAATCATTTTGAGTCAATAGACTATTGTATTGGATAAAGAAAATCAAGAAAAAAAATCATCTTCCAATTAGGTATTTAGGAAAAATACTGAACAATATTTTGGAGAGCAAAATTCATCTGATCTGGACAATCACATGAAATTTCCTCTGTGGTCCATATGTAACCTCTGACCTGAACAAAACGTATGTACAAGAAAAGCAACCATATCCTCAGCAATTTATATAAGTCATTCCCAAATAGATCTGAGGTTTTGCTTTTGCAAGCCTGTGCAAAATGATGGTAACGAATAGTATGTTTCCACATGTCAGTTGAAATGTCAAGATCACCAATATTTGAGTGCTGCATTTCCATTAAGACTAATCTAAGAACTGGAATGAAATTTTCCAATTGGTCTCAGTGGTATTGATTCAGACTTTTAACTTTTTATTTGTCTTTGCTCACTGGCACTGTGTGCTCATCATAAACTTGAATATATTATTTCATTCTCACCATTCCACACTAGATTTACAGGTTGAACTTCTACCAAGCATGAGTGATAGCAGGAATCACTGCATAGTATTTTCTCATACACATTAGTTCTTACTGCAAGGTTTAAATAAATCACTAGAAACCAGTAATAAACTATTACTGTACAGGGCAAGTAATAATGTGAAGAATGGGAAGAAAAGTCAATTATTTATAAAAAGATACATTAAATTATTAAGGCTGGCACATATTCTCTTCAAGAAAGTAATTAAGAGCCCTAACCTCATAAAATATTCAGTACATTATAATTATATGATAATCTCAACAAATATGGAAACACAGATTAAATCCTTATGGCCAGGAGTGCTGTTGATTCTCCTTCCCTATAGTAAAAACTGTACATCTGTAGTTCTCCCTAAGAGAATATACTTATCTCTTTTTTTTTTTTTTTAATGTAGACATTTCCCTAAAAACATAAGGATAATATGTATACACCTTGTAGAGAAACACTACCAAAAAAAAAAAAGTAAGAACATGTGAATATCGACATTTGTTTTCTCCTACTGAATCATGACATAGAAATGAATCTCTAATTAGTAAAGAATTTAAAAAAAAAAGAAAAAAAGAAAAAATTAAAAAAGGCAATTTATTTATATTTGATATGATATGGCAATTAAAAGTTGTTGAAATGAGGCAAAACTGTTACCTGTAAACTGGGAGTGTTACTCTCAGAATTACATTCTAAATTAAGGCAACAAATGCTTCATTATTCAAATAGCAGTATTCAAAGTGATCCAATGTGACATTATAATTAGGTTTTTATTTTTTTTAAACTTTTCTATCATGGAAGTATTTATGGCAACACACATGAAATGACTATTTCCTCAGCAAAGCCTGTGGAATTATCAATAACCGTTTTTTATTCAAAGTCTTTTTATGATCTCTTTTTATACAGAATTGCTTTAAAGCTATAACCAAAAATAGTTATCCTTTGTCAATAAATTACTTCAGAGGATATTCAGGGGATGTATTTTGAATAGTTAACGGCATCTCAACACATGTTGGTCATGGTATTACCACTGCAACATTTTTATTTCATAAAAGCTCTTGTGACTGGAAGTAGATGCATGTGTTTTCACTTTATGTCTGGTGGAGCTATCAGCTCATTACCATTCACTACCTCCCTTAAATCATTCCCTTAGGTATAAAACCCATCAGACTTATTTCCATTGAAAAGTACAAGTAATATAAGGCAAGGTTTTAGAAATATTTGAGAGGAAAGGGGATACTTGCCTTTAATCTGTAATTATAGAAAGGATTGTGAATATGAACTATGGAACACTTTGAAGGAATGCTATTTTATAGATATAAATTCTTAAGAAAACAACAGTTCAACATTCTAGTGAAGGAGTAGGAAGCGGGGTGGGGAGTTTCTCCTCCCTGGTACTCTGGACAACGATAACATTTGCTGTTTATTTACAATAAATAAATTACATTACTTTCAATCCTTACAGATAAAAAATGAGACTATATTCAAGTGAATAGATCAGAAAACACACCTCAGAAACCTGTCATGTAAAGTCTGCCAATGCTTAAACATTTTAACAAAATAGTCAGCCTTCATTGCACAGCTTAAGGAAAATACATTATTTTCTGACAGATTTGTCATTGATTGTTTAAAAGATTACATGATGCTCAACCCATTGAAGTATTAAGGCACATACTTTAAGTATATGTCTAAAGTCTATTTGAAAAGTGCTGAGATTATTCATATGTAGAAAATTAATCTCATGTTTACTGTAAAGAGTTTGTGAGTTCTTCCAAATAAAATACTGCAATATGCTGGGCACTTCGACTGAACTTGGACTTTGGGACTGCAAATGAGATAATATGCATCTTGTATGCCCAAATGGCATTGAACATTTTCCCAAATAATTGGTATTACAGTTCCAAATAATCAGTATAGAATCATAGAATCACAGAAGGGTTTGGGTTGGAAGGAACCTCAAGGATCATCTAGTTCTGACTCCCCCTGCCACGGGCAGGGACACCTTCCACTCCACTAAACCAGGTTGCTCAAAGGTCCATCCAAAAAGACCTGAAATTCTTCCAGGGATTGGACATCCACAGTTTCTCTGGGCAATCTGTTCCACTGCCTCACCATCCTCACAGTAAAGAATTTCTTCCTAATGTGACTCCTGGGAATGGTCCTGTGTGGGGATAAGAGTTGAACTTGATGATTCTTGTGGGTCCCTTCCAAATCAGCATATTCTATGATTCTGTAATATCAACCTTCCCTCCTTCAATTTAAAACCATTGCCCCTTATCCTGTCACTGTCTGCCTGTATAGAAAGTCCCTCACTCTCTGTCTTATAAGCCCCTTTAAAGTACTTTAAAGTACTGCAAGGCTGCTGGAAGGTCTCCCCAAAACCTTTTCTTCCTGACATTGAGCAACTCCAGTTCACTCAGCTTGTCTTCATAGGGGAGGTGCTCCATATCCCTGATGATCTTCATGGCCCTCCTTTGAATGCTCTCCATCCTTCTTATGCTGAGGACATCAGATTGGGACACAATACTGCAGGTGGGGCCTCATGGGGGGGATTCATTCAGTAACTCATTCAATCTATACAGTTCCTACTATTAAAATGGCTACAGAGACAGGTCATGCTTAAGTGTCACCACTTGCTGTGGCCTTTCTCAGAGGAGTCGGAGCACTGGGAATTCATTAAGTACTGAGAGCAAAAAAGCACTCCTAGGATTGACTGGAGTGGCAGGTAAGGTCATCACTGGAGACACAGTGTACACATATGCTGCAAAGGAGACAACAAATCACTAATAACAGACATAACAGATATGTCAGGAGACTTAGAGTCACATACTTAGGACAATTTTAAAATGCAAAAAGGATGTTTCGCAATGGTTTTACAATCTTATTCTATGCTTTGTACTGCTACTTTATACCATCTTTGCACTTGAAATGGGCACAGGCATCTCTACTAGATTTTTCTGTTGGGTGAAAGAGATGAATGAATAAAAAAAAAAAGCACTACAGAAAGGCACCAGGCTAGCATGTGCTCAAAAAATTTGGGGATACTTTGGCAGCTGTAACCTCTGCTTTCATTTTTAAGGTAAGATACAAATACACAGGTACTGTGTAAACAAGTCTTTATTTTGATCCATATTAATACTTACCAGATGCAAGGCGATCTGAGGCTACTGCTGTGGCCAAGTCTAATCTCCCAAGAGACTGCCTGAGAATTCAAATGCTTGTGTTCATAAAGTAAACGAGCTTGTATGAGCCTGTTCCAAGTGGCTGCAGAATGTAACTTCTGTGCAGCTCTCAACCACTCATACTACAAACAAATTGAATATGGTGTGACCTTTAATTTTCACCCTTAAAATAATACCTAAATTTCACTATGCCTATTAAAGTAAGAAGAACATAATTCCACTTGTTTGTGATGCATTTTTTAAGAATAATAGTGGCTAGTGTTTTCTGAAAGCTTATTTTACCTATTTCAGAAGTCAGACAGGCTTCTCTTTGCAGTGAGATAAAAAAACCCAATATGACAACAACAAAATAACCACCAACCTCCAATTTTCAATGCTCCACTGTGACTTCCACTCCAGTTCCATAAACTAGCATTGACTCACAAACTTAACTGTTTAGCAAAATCTCATGCTCTAGCTTGGCTTAGGGCCAACAGAGAACAGTCTGTTAGTATCTACACTGAAACATGTCCTGTTCAAATAAAAGATAGGAGGGAAGCAATATTCTTGAGTTTCTGTGACCCCTAAACTATGGAAACAAGGAGATCAATGCATTAGAAACTGACACTTGTCATGCTATAATATGAACTAAAGGGAGACATTCTTCTCCCTTCAATTCAACTCACATTTTATTTCTTAGCTACACGTCTGTGGTTGTTCTATCCAAAAATATTCAAACTGTTCTATTTCAGTACAGAATTATTTTACACTTAATATACTTTACTGGATAATAAAGCAGGTTTCTTAACTTCCATCACAAAGAGAAAATCATACAGTAGAATTATCCAGGACTCCTGTCACAGAATAGCTACTGAAGAGAAAACCTTCCCTACAGTAGCCTTCCTGCTTCTCAGCATGTCTCTTTATAATAGCAATTGGCAGACAAAGATTTTTTTCTGGTGCAGATTAGATAATGGAGATTTCATTTTAGGTTTGTACCAGCAGATAAAATGTGAGCAGTCTGGATTTATGGGACAAAATAGCAAGAGCACATCTAATTGTACAATTAGTGAGAAATTTTGTGTCCACTGCACATACAGAATATTTTCCTAGAGAGTAAAGAATTATGATTAATAAACTATTGATATATGAGTACATTTAATTACCATTAAAAAGGAGTGAGCAGTGGATAAAACTCTGATTTTCCACAAAAAAAAAAGACAGGTCTTTCATTTGTCTACATTATGTGGCTCACATAATGAATATACATACAACTAGATCAAGTATTATTCATGGATGCCTGCATTGTCCTGATTTGTACAAAGATCCTAGTGATTAAATATTTTGAGGAAATTTTTCACTTGAAGGAATAAATAAAGAAAATTAATTGCTTACCTTTGTATTACATTTTTCCTTCTCACCAAACTGGGAGAAGAATGAAAATATGCTAATCCACAGAGAGATCAGAATCAAAAATGCTGTACCACTGAAACAAAGATGTTTTTTACAACTATCAAAAAATCTCAGACTGGGTTCCACAAAGCAAAAGTAAGCAAATGGAAAAAAAATCACTCTGAAAGACACAAGTATTTTTGCATGAACAGATAGGTAAGAGAGTTTAAAAGAACAGAGAAAATACAGAGTCCCTAAATAGCCCCATAATCTTTCAACTTCAGAGTAAATTGGAGAGATTCTACAATAAATACAGACATGGCATTTCAGTGATATCTTAAACCTATTCGATTTGCAGATTTTGTAAAATAGTCAGGATGTTTGACCTCCAAAACTCCAAACACTGTTACAAATACAAGTATTCCTTGCAATCACATCCACCTGCAAGTGTATTAAAGGAAATCAGGCACTGTGGATGATTTTTAGAATAATCAGTACAGTAACTTTAGTCTGTGTAAGACATTGCCCAGCATAATAATGGACAGTTCCTATTCTATTAAATTTATTGTAAGAAGAAGGATAGACAGACTAGAAGCAATTTAGTAAGGTATGAAATATTATTTTAAGTTAAAATTTTTGTCTTTAACCTTGCTTCCCAAAAAATTATAATATATCCTGCTTTTCAGTATAAATTTGATTCTTTCTAGTCAAAGGAGATTTTTTTACATTTAATTAGAAAAAGAAGTGAAGTAATCAGCAAATATAGTTCTAATAGAACTGCAGAAACATCCAAGACTCCAGCTAAACCTCCACAGCAGTCTTTATTCATCAGACTAATGTTATCTCCACAGGTCCTTCAGGAGACCATCTCTTTCCCATACAGTCCAAACCTAGATATTAGAAGCTTTGGAGGCAGCTCACTGGGCATTTCTTGTTCTTATGCCTGTGTCTTCAGGAAGGCAGTTTTTGCCCTATATTCTTCAGGTTTGGCCTAGGAACTTCTCTTTATGAATCAAAACCCATTGAACCAGCTTGCTAGTTTTTCATCCCAATGTTGAGCCCCTCCTCACCTGTTTTTCTGCAAAGAACTATTGCCAGAAGTTAATTCGAAACCAACAATCCCTCCCCCCTTTCTCCCACAGGCCAAATTTAATTTACAGGTGCCAAGACAGTCATGCTTGGTGGCACCAAATCCTCTAAAACCTTAGATTTCAGCTTGTCTGCCTGTCTTACCCCAGGTTTGTCCTCTGTCTTCCCAAAGAAGTATGCCTACTGGTATTGGCTGCACCATTTTCCTCCCCTAATTTTATTCCCTTTTCCTCCACAAACACACATAGATTTAAGAGACCCACTGCAACACTTTAAAAGCTTCTACTACTGCTTCCAGCTTTGTTATCTTGCCTGATACGTGAGACACAACTATCATTTTTCTAAAGGTCACTCTTAAAAGAAATCCACATTGCATTATAATCATATCTAGACTATGTAGAAAAGGAAAAAAATACTGCTCATAACTATTTTACAGGAAAGTATAAAGATACTGTTACAGGAAGAATTTTTTCTATATCATAAAAAAAGCTGTAGGCAGAAATAATTTGCAGTGAGTTTACAGACGTGACGAAGAAAGGGAGTTCATATAAAACAAGTACAAATGCTCCTGCAATTCAAAAATGGTGGCTAAAGATTTGTTTTATTTTTTTTCCTCTTAAACCAAATAAATTCTTTCAGCACGGCAATAACAAACCAATCATTTCTGAAAAGTGAATTAGACTGCATGTTGCATTGGCATGAAGCTGTAAGGCAGAGTAAGGCAACAAAAGGTATCCAATTCTAAGCTTTGACTGTAACACTGGGTAATACCAGCAAAAGCAGGATAACATAATAATTAGCAAAAAAACGTTACTTAATAACCAAATCCAATCATAATCAGCAGTCTGTACACAAGGCAAAGCCTCAGCTTTGCCAAGGTACACAGTGTATGGCTCTAGACAAGGACCCCAGACACAGCCGCCATGAGGGAACCATTGCTAGGAGAGGCACCCCTAGGGAAGGTGAGCTGTACTTCTCCTACAAATTTCCTGTAGCTCTGAAAGTTAGATGAATAGAAATCACCATTCAATTGTAACCTTTATTACCTTTATCACAAAACAGGCTAGTCTTAAAAAGTAGTACTAAATTAGTTTAGAAAATACTCATTGACCATCTGACTTGAAACCACATTTGTTCAGCTTTCGGGGTTGTATTTCACAAATACAGTGATTTGCTTACAAGTGAGAAAGAAAAAGGGCAAACACAAAAGTCATACACTTTTGCATATAAACAGAAGCCTTGATCCTGAAAATGTAAACGGTACCCTAGCCTCAAATAAAGGCTGAGAGATGGACAGTGATCAGTTACAGCCCATTACAGAATACTCACATCAATCTTGTCTATGCAATAGTTGTGACTCACTGTCCTTTACCAACTCTCTACATGCTCAAACTTGAATGTCAAAAAGGATTTCAAACAGCAGAGCATAAAAATGTGTGCTGATAGCAATATCCAAGTCTTTTATATATATATCATCTAACAGACAGTTTTCTGCAACTACCATTTCTAAATTTCATTTTTTTACAGTGTTGCTAAGTTTCACATCTCTGAACTTCAAGCCCCTGCTCCACAGCCTATGGAAAAGCAGGTCCATGTACAGCTGAGCTCTGCTGCCAGGCAGCAGGAAGTTCACATGCAGCAGGTGACTCCACCTACCCAAAACACAACACAGAGGCCACAACTGTGGGCACATTCAGTGCCCTGTACAGGCACCGCAGACAGAGGATGTGCACACTTACCTGGGTTGTGTATAAAGTGGTTACCACAGCAAAGCCAATGGGCACAGTCAAGGCCTTTGGAGAGCGCCAGAGGTCTGGAGCTCCGAGCACCCACGACACATCTGAAGATGCAGAAGTGAGTGTTTTAAATTCATGTCACTAGTCCTGTAATACTTGAGTTAGGAAAAAGGAAAATATTAAAACAATTTATCTCAGAGCTTGAAAGGCTAGGTGAAATAAGCAAAATGGAGCACAGACAATGAATAGCAAAATATATACAAGATACCAGCAATATTATTTCCTAGTAATAAATAGGTTTATCAACCTCTTTTATAATAGCCTCTCTCCTAGAACAAATTAAGACAAAGAAATACAAATCAAAGAATATTCTTAATCAGTGCTTTAACTACAAGATTAATGATTTATTTAAAACAAATGAATACTCTGATGAAAGAAAATGTAATTATTTTAAAAAGCTGTCTTATTCTATTTGATTACTCCATCTAATAAGAAAATAAATTAAATTAAAACCCATATAAAACCTATTTATTTTAAAATTTTTACCTTAAAAACAGTCTTGTGCTGTATGCTGCTGAGTAAACTTCTAGTAATGAAATAGCTACACAGTAGTTTCAGTTAAAAATCAGCAGCAGCTTGTTTTGCAAAATAAAAGATAACAAAAACATAGCTTGCATATAAAATGCATCTCTTCAGTAAAATACAAAACTATTAAAATGCTGACCTGTATTACAATGCTGGATTAAAACTTCACTAGTCATAAGAGATATGCCAGGATGTTCATTTAATGTAGAGACCATTTCATTTTATCACTGCAGCATATCTAATTAATACCCTATTGCAACAAGCAACATCAGTGTTTTCCCCTGAACAGTGGCCTTTTGGACACATAAATATGCTTGCAGGAAGGCTTTTGCCAATGTCGATAATATTTCAGAGGAAAAGGAAATTGCATCCTTAATGATATTACCATCACAAAAATTTCAGTTAAGTACAAAGCAAGCTGGGGAGTCAATCAAAGGTCAAGCTAGTTAGTGGTCAAGTTCCTGAAAAGAATAGGGTTCTGAAATTAAATTATTTTCAGGGAGAAGTCTGCTGATAGGTCAATAGCCTGAGCTTTATAGCAGACAACATTCATGGAAAGAAATAGTTCTAAAGTAGAAATTACTATGGACCACTGAACCAGAAGATTGGAAAAAAAAAGAAAGCAACAATACAAGTCACAACATATTTAACCTCACTGTTAAGAAACTTTTTTAAAAATGCTGCTTGAGTGATTGATAAGTAAAGCAGTCTAATACATCTCACTCAAAAACTGTTGAAATACAAAACAAAAATGCAGTGTTTTGCAAGAGAATATAGAAATCTTTGACGAAATATCGAGAGTAATAGTAATTTAAAAGTTTAACTTCATTCCACTTGTAGAATGACTACAGCTTCCTCCGTCCCCTTCAAATCAATATTGTAATGGGCTGAATAAGGTATATGGGTTAGAAAATATTCACTGTTCTGCGCTTTTCTCACACAAACTACTGTTGGGTCTCATCTCCACTGTACTTAAATCCCCTTTCTTACTATCTCCAAAGCCTATAATCCTATAATACAGTGTTTCAAAGATCCCTAACCATATGGAATAAAGAAATAGCAATTTTCCCCAAATAAAAAAATCTGTTACAGTGCATAAAAACATAGAACTTGGCCTTTCACCATAAAAGTTCTTTATATGGTTCTAAAGCTTGTTCTTAACATTATATAAAATGTCTTGTTTTAATAGATCATAGAATGGTTTGGATTCAAAGGAACTAATTCCCTAAACACTTTGCCATGGGCAGGAACACATTTCATTACATCAGGTTGCTTGGAGCCCCATCCAACCTTGATATTCCCATAGATATTACTGTCTCTATAATTCAGGACTCAAGGAATTTTAGTTTGGACATTTTAATCAGAACAATAGGTTGAACACTCCAGCTCTGGTAAGTTAAGGAGAATCAAGGTGTCACTAATAACTTACATTACAAAGAATCTGTACATTTCCCAAGAATCTTCCTGGCTTGGACCTGTGTACATTACATAGCAGTACAGCTGTTCTACATACTCAAATTTGGAAAGAGCTTTCAGCATACTGGTTACTTTAAAGGGTTGAACACATATAACAGTGTACAGCACAATGGAGTACTCTTTTGAAAAGGTGGCTTGCTGTTTAGCTGCAATTTACCAGTTCAACTATTAACACAGAATTAAAAACAAGGAGAAAGGAAAACAGCAACTGGAATCCTCAGTTTTGTTTGAAGATGGATTTCAGACTCACCTATGTAGATTCTTTAACTGATAACAGAATTCACAGTGATTAGGAAGCAAGAATCAATTATGGTGTTATAATCTCAGAAACGTTCTGTGGAATACACAAGATCATGTGGTCACCTTCATGTTGCGTTCAAAACAAACTTTTTCCCAGGAAAGGTGAAAGATTGAGAAATGGGAAATGCACTTTGAAAGTATTCAGAAAGTACTGAAAGTACTCATTCCATTCACTTGTTCCTCAGTAAGTGATAAGACTTATATCACTCCTGTAGATAAGGTTTAAAAATAAAAATTAGGATACACAGTTGGAGTCAGTCCACAGCCAAGTTTTACTTTCTCACCAATATATCTTTCACATGTGAATAAATTTGCAAGTCTTTTCAAAGTACTGATGAAAAGAACCTTGCTTCCTCCACTTTCATAATCACAGGAGATATATTAATAACTTTTCACTCCAACTGACTAAAGCTCCCAATCTGCAGCTTCACAGCCCTTGATTGAATTCACAAGGTACTATTTGTGTATTCAGATCAGAAATCTGATTGTCATCTGTATGCACTGATTAGTTAGCGATCAAATTAGGTGCAAAATGGATTCAAGTATGCAAATCAACTCTTTGCCTAAATACTGAAGGCTCAGTTAAGCATGGCCACCTGAAATGTGTTCTTTATGCTCTACAGTTTGGATGGCTTGGCATTAGTTTCTATCATCATCTCAAGGAATCACTTCAATTATTATTACAATGTTACTTCATTGATGTTGGACAAACACTGCACTAGTTTTGATGGAACCCAACAAGGACTACTATTATTAGCACAATGAGACATTTTACCTGGTTTATGTTTCTTATACCTTGGTTTGCATTCAACAGTCTGTAGAGTGACAGCATAGTCTTAAATTACGTCCTTTTCACAGAGATAGAAAACTGCAGCAGAGAGAAATTCAGAAAATAAGTAAACCCAGGAAAGAAATGAATACGGAAATCAACAATACTGGACCACATGTACCTTCTACTTCCCTACCCCTGATGCTACAAAAACTAGGCAAAATTCACTGCTGAAACTACACAATGGTTTAGTCGTGTGAAAAAATGTATCTGAGGGAACTGAGAGGCACTAAAAACAGGCTAAGAGATTATTCTCTGCATTGTTGCCTTTGCATCACCAAGATGACAAATTTTTTCCAGGGATTCTGAAAAACATTTGATTTAGCTCCCTTTTTGAGAACATGGAACATCCACAAGCATGAAACGTGACTGTGTATCAAGAGAAGTCATGTGTGGCAGCCTCCTGCCATGATTTAAGTGCAGTTAGCACAGAAAGCAGTAAAAGTCAGATCTATATACATCCTTGACATTTTTTACTCCTTCAAACCAAGCAAAATTTCATTCTACCATAAAGTCAATATTCAAATATAAAGAAAACTTTAGGCACAGAAGCTTAGTATTTGATCTATTATCAATACTTTTTCTTCTTTGATACTAATACTAACAGAAAGCCAGAAATTTTTCAGTGGGTTAGTTTTAGGAAAACATTTATTAATCAATCATTTTTTTTTAACCTCCACTTGTTGTTTTGAGAAATTCCATACAAATCAATACAATATTAAATATAATCCCGAATAAAATTAACTGAAGGCAATTCACAATGTGAAATGCATGCTTACAAAGTATACTAACTAAACATTGACAACTAATATTGATTTTGGTGAAAAATAAGTAAAAATCAGAAACGCTGAAAATGGTCTAAGTTTTTTAATGGTGGCACAGTCACAGAGCTCCAGACAACCCATTGACATATTATTTTTTTGAATAAGTACATACATGCTTGTACAGTTCCCTCCTTTTACTGTAATATATCTTAAGCAAGAAAGAGGGAGAGCTTTAAGTGGATATCATATTTACAACCTATATATTTTCATATTTTTTCCTGTTAATAACATCATTACAGAGAGAAAGCAAACTATTCCTCTGAATAAATACTGCCTTCCCTGGTGTACTGGGTCTGGCTGGGATGGAGCTAATCTTGTACAGTCCATATTGTGTTGTATTTTGGACTTGAGATTAAACCAATGTTATTAATACACCAGTGTTTTAGCCTTCACAGTACCATGGTTTTCTTTTTACTAGTCTACCCACCTTGGCAAGTAGGCCAGACATGTGCCAGAAGCTGAAAAGGGCCACAGTTGGGACAGTGGACCCGAACTGATCAAAGGAACATTCCCTACAATATGACATTGTGTTCTGCAATAAAAGTTCATGGAAAAAAGGAGGAAGGGGCTTGTGGATAAGGCTTTCATGTTCCCAAGTAACCATTATGCATGCTGAGGTCTTCCTATTCATTACTTGGATGGACATTTGCCTGCCAAGAGTGAATAAATTTCTGATTTTACTGCTGCTTGCACACACAGCTTCACTGCTCCATCTAAACCCAGGAGTTCTCAGCTTTTGCTCTTCTAAATCTCTCCTCTGTTCCACTGTGGGGAGAGAAAACTAGTGGCTGGGTGAGTACTTAGCTGCTGGCTAGAGTCAACCCATTACACTTGGGCACACTCAAATACACTGTTTTCACAATTACACTCCCTGTTTCTTTTTACATTTGGGAATTTTGAATAAAAAAGACAGATTGTGACATTTCTGTTCCTTTTTATCTAACATACTCATTGCAATTTAAAGGGCATGGATGAAGATAGAATTGAGAATCAGACAATATAGATAAATATCTTGAGAAACCATGAAACATTCATAATGCCTACTCTCAGCTATTAAAAAATTCAACACTGTAAAGTCATCGTACCCAACAACTAAGACAGCTGATGAAAATTGTCTAGTGCAGATAGTATGAATAGCTCTGAAGTGTATAGTGTTTTATACACTATGAAACCTTTAGAATTTAACTAAATTGTTAATAAACAACTGAGAAAAAAACTAGATGTAGCTATGTGAAAAGTTACAAAACTGAGCTTAACACTGTGAAGCTGTGATCTAAAGCTTCCTACTTGTGTTTGATGAATATTGTAGAAAATACTAAAATAAAAGAAATTACTGATACATGAAAAATATTATAAGATGTATATTTATTGGCCATAAGTGATCTACTTCCTGTATAGTCCTTTCACATAAGTTAATCTTGAAAGCCAAAATCTTCATAGTATCCATATGTTTGCACAAATTTTAGCACAACATAAATTTGGTTCATACCATTCTACAACATTATGAACTAAATGCAGGCATGCTTTGAGCAATGTTACATTTATAAATAAATCAACATAACCAGAAGCATGATTTGACAAAAAGAGCTCTTTTCCAATTTTGTTTGCAACAGAAGAGACTGAAGTTCTGGGAAACACCAAATTCTTAGTTTAATATCCAGAAAAATAGGTATTTATAGTATGCAACTGAATTAAAATGTTTAGAAATCAGGGCACTAAAAATTTTAAGAGCATTTCAAAACAAACATGTTTGCCATCCCTTGTTAAAGCAGGAGTTACCTGTTAGCTACACAGACACGTCATTGAGCACAGAGGCAGCAACCTGCACCAAATACAAAACAGGCTTTTAGTGAAAACATGCAAGCAAGCAAGCAAACAAATGGAACAGGATGGGGTGGATTCACCAGAGTGACACAAGCTTCATAGAAAAGAACTCCAAAGCTCTCCAAACAGCTCAATTTAAAAAGTTCCCCCTTAATTACAATTACCTTCTCTTTTCCTGTTAAAGCAAACAAGGACAAACAGAACATAGTATTACCATTCATCTTGGTTACAAGACAAATTGTTCATTATATCAGATGATACTGTGATAACCTGTTCACTAACACAGGCTTAACTATTTTGCTAAGGTAGGTTAGTGAATTGTGTCCCTTTTCGCATTTAGTTTTCCTCATCTTTATGACATCTCCCATGTACAAATGATGCAGACATGACTATCATCTCTATCACAAATACCACTACCTTCAACTCTCTCCAGAAAAATATGTTAGCAAATAATCAGGGAAAAGAAAAAAAAAGAAAGAAAAAAAGAAAGAAAAAAGAAACCAGTGTTCTTTCTTTTAGCTATTCCCTGCCCTGATTTTAACTGGTGTGAAAAAGTAGTAACTGAAATCTCAGTTGTGCATATGAATGGTGAATAAACAATTCAGATGATTTAACCTCTGTAGTCTTAAACAACTATTTAAATAATCCTGTTTATTGTCAAAATTTACAAAGATTATTATTAGGTGGGCATTAAAAAGTTGAGTTTGTAAGATAGATGTTTTTTTTACTGGTAATTTTTTCACTGAGATTGAAGTTTTCACCAAAAGAGGCACCATCACAAAAGCTCTCCTTTCTTGTGAGAAGCAGCAGCAAACAAGAGGAGAAGCTTATGATGGGCTGAAACACAGTATCAAGTTCTATGATGGTTTTCATCACCAGCCTATATGCATTATGCACCTATTGGTCCACTATTGAATAAATTCACAGAAAGTGTGATTTTCTTCTGTCCTCACCAGTCTGAAAAGGACAAATAACCCATACATTCCAATTCAAACCTGTGTTTCAATCCACAAAATGGAAAAAGTTTTAAAGAAGTCTACAAATTTAAGTACTATTAATACTTATTACCTTAAAAAAACTAATACAGACTGAAAAGCTCTCAGATTAAGTCTGACTAGCTGAGGTTCTCTGCTCAAGTTCTGAATATCTCTGAAGATGGAGACTACACAACTGCTCTCAGATTTAGCATCTAACCACCTTCAGGGTAAAACATTTTTTCTACTGTTTATTTAGATTTACCTCCTTCCAACTTTCTGATGCCTTTTGTTCAGTCACTGCATCTACCAGAAGAGTCTGGCTTCATCTTCTCTGCAACTACCCATCAGATAGTTTAGGACAGCAACAGGATCTTCCCTTCTTTAGGGTAAACAAATCCAGCTCTCTCAGCCTCTACTCATATATAATTTGTTCCAATGGCCTTTCTCTGGACTCACGCTAGTATATATATGCATTTCTTGTATTAGGGAGCCCAAAACTGAACACATTATTTCAGATGCAGCCTCACAAGTACCAGAGGGAGATACAATAATAAGCTTCCCTCCACTTGCTCTCTATGTCCTCGCTGTCAGTGTAGTATGCAGCTGGCCTTCTTTACGGAGAGGATACATAATTTTCACAAGTTCAACTTCTCTACAGGGGCAACTAAATTATTTTCTGCAGTTCCAGGTCTCCATACTGAACAGTTGCAGTTTGATTCCTGGAGATAGCAAACTCATCTTCATTGCATATGTTTTTAAGAGCATCTGGGCTAGAGTGTCTCATACTTGATCACTTCACACTGTCATAACTCTTCACAGCATACCAGGCAAGTTCTGTTTATTGCTCTACTCTAGCATAAAATGGAAGCACAAAACCAACTGAAACTTTGCATTAGACAAGAAAGAATTTGGCTTTTCAACCAAGGCCAAGACAGTGCTGGCAGAAAGCAAGGTTACTGTGTATCACCTCATAAATCCAGGACTCTTGTTCACACTGGTCAAAAGCTAGGAAAAGATTGCTATGAGTCACCTCTCAAATGCTCTAAGGCTACACCAACTTGAGTGACCTTGTAACATCACCTCACAGCCACAAAATAAGCATTTGGGACAGGTTTTTTTTAAGATATTATAATGTACTTCCTCTTTTGATTTTGCTGGTCATTTGATATGTGATGTATAGAAAGTAATATTCCTTAATCTTCATTTGGCTCTGAAGAACAATTTCTTCCATGCCACTGAGTGTCTGGAGTAAAAGGATAGAAGTAGTACTAGTACTTCATTATGCGCAGACACCAAATCTTTGTCTCATTTGTTTTGCACTGTTTATATCAATATAAATATCAATGTATCTCTAAGCAACAGTTGGAATAATAACATAATACACTGGAAAATTTGCTTTGGAAAAAAATAAATGTAAGTTGCAAAGCATTTGATACTGTAATTTCCTGATGTAACTAAACAGGAGTAAAATGATCTTACCAGGCTGGTATCAAAACTGAATGCCTAATTCTTTACTTCTGTACTGCTTGTGTTCCTATACATCCATAAACAATGGGAGTTAAACACTACCAGTTTAGCACGGTATGTTTCCTTCTTTTAGCAAAGACAGAAATCTGTCAGACACCCCAGGGAGAATTTCCCAATCTGTATTCGTTGCAGACATTACACTGATTTTTAGTGCTAAAACATAACTTTTTCTGACCACAGCTCAGCTTCCATGAAGACTTAGTAAAACAATCTTAAGACAGCACTGTGGAATAATAGCAACAATAAGCTATGGACACATCAACTATCAAAAGACAGCAGAATGGTCACACAGTGCTGCTCCTAGTTCTTACCTTCTCTTCTACTAATGCCTTTAAAAAGGAAAAAAATATATCACTCTCTTTCTTGCCCTCTTATATATGTGTGTGATATGTGATATGTGTGTGCAAGTTCTGCATTAACTATGAAACATTACAGAGTCAAAAATAAAACAGCAGAAAATCCCTATGTTGAATACTCTGAAATGTATTATAGACTGTTGATAATATAGATGGATTTCAGATAACATGAGTTCCAGGAGAAAGTTCAACAGTGTGCTTACATAGAAGTATAGAATATCCATAGAATATAGGTGGATGGGACCCATAAGAAGGATCAAGTCTAACTCCTGAATCTACTCAGGACAACCTAAATGTTAAACCTTATATCTAAAAGCATTGTCCAAACACTTGTTTAACACCAACAGACATGGGGCCATGATCACTGGCCAAAGGATCTTATTTCAGTGCTTGACCACCCTCTCAGTGAAGAACTTTTTCCTAATACCCAATCTGAACTTACCCTGTCACAGCTTTAAGTCATTTCCTCACCTATAACTTTTATGATCAGACACACTAATTTATATATTATGTAACACCTACCTAATGTCAGTTGTTTCTGTTTCAGTATCTGCTTTAGCTAACAGATAATCACATTTCAAGTAAAGTAGTAATAACTTTTATGGTTTTCTTGTTACTTTCACCTTCTGTTAACTTGCTTATCTATTTCAGAACACTCTAAATATACATTCCTATTCCAACAGCAAGAAAACTTAATGAGATTATGGCAGTGGTTAAGGCACTCATAACTGTTGATTTAATAAAATGAATCCATTTTAAGAACTGCAGCACAGGAAAGATAATGCAAAACACCTTTTTTAACTCTCCAGTTAGGCAGCTATTTTCAGGAAAGCTAACACATAACAGCACAAGAATAATAAAACTTTTTTGTGGATGTTTCCTCAGATACCCATTGAAATTTCTCTTTAAATGACTATGCTCTTACATGGTACATCAGACTATGATTGAAGAAAAATTACCAGAAGAGTAAGATAACCTACCTTTATTCCTTGATATTAAGTTATATCTGAACGCAACTGATTCACTGACCAAACAGTTGCACAGAAATCCACTTCAATGAGCACCTCTGTGCTACATACAGTATTCTACAACACCAAAATACCATTTTCATCCCTGCTACTGCATGAGTGGGGCATACATCACACTACTCAGAGTTTAAAACAATAGTATGGTACAAGATTAAGGTTTAAATTAACCCTTTAAAATTTAAGAACAAATACATGCCACTGTGGTGCAGTTTATTCGGTTCAATACCTTGTATTGATGTATTTTGTATCCAACTTGTGTAAGACAGTTTCCATATGACCAGATAGAAAAAGTTCTGATCACCTCTATGCCTATTATTTTTGGTGAAGTTTATTGTGATTTCACATTCCAGATATAGATTTTTACAGTCAAAAGATGTGTACACATTTAGCATATTGCTCAGCTATGCTGCACTGAGATACTTCTAAGCATACATTATTTCTCCCACAGCCCTCTCCTATGCTGCTGGTTTACCTGGAATGCCTTGCCCACTGCAGGAATACACCTGAATGTCTCCACAGCACCCAAGATACTACACTGTTAGCTGGGGCACCTCAGTTTTTCTTTAGATACTGGTTCATGAGAATTAACTGACAGTTGATGAAATTATACACTGTTCAAGTCCTTTTGTAGAACCTTACTTTTGATCCTTCTGGGTTTATAGTTCATCTATAGAAAATTAACTGCATAGTAAAACATTACTTAAACATCATGTTCAGAAGAAATGCAAGAGACCTTAGGACTAGAAATTGGTACTAAGAGATAGAGATTCTCTCTGGGCTTTAAATGATGATATTTCAAAGTACCCAAACAGCTAAGAGAGTCTAAGGCCAAATTTTGTTCTTCAGTCCCAAACTTCATGTCCTACTCAAATGATCCTCCATAAACAAAATTGTTTTAATTTCTCCTGTAAATTAACTCTATAACACACTGAAGCTACTACAGTGCTTTAAATTCCTACATGGGATTTCAGCACACTATATAACCGTTGCTAAGTACGTGCAGTGCAGTGCAGAAAAGTAAAACTGCTTATAGTATTTTCAAAGGCAGTAACAGAAGTACTACATACTACTTCATTAAATATATTTTTATCAGATTAAAATTATTCAGCAAAGGAGTGTCTTTTGTCCATAACTCATTGACTCATATGCATTAATTGCTCATCTTTCTGAAATAATATTAGGTCAAAGTTGAACTTAATTCTTGGAGAAAGAGTGAGGTAAAGATAAATAATTTATGAACAGCTCTTATAAAACCAGTCCCAGTGAAGCTTCTCTGTTTATTGAAAAAACTGTTAGAAAATGTATTACTAACTTTTAATTTGATAGATTGTACTTACCCGAAATAAATCTAGGTCAGTTTTAGACCATCACATCTCATCAATTTAACTTACTACATGAAATTCTTAATTGCATCCACAGTAATTTATCTAAAATGAAAGTGAAAAGAATTCACAAATTAATCATCCCTTTCAATTATTTCTTTCCTGAAGTACTGCAACCACCTATCTTCAAGATCTTTTTCCTACTAGTAGAACATAAGATTGCTCAGTGAAACTCATTGAGCACCATATTTAGTACTGCATTTTGTTTAGTGATATGGCTTCTGCCCTGATATTTTCAGTCTTCAAAATGATTACAAAAATTCAAAGGGAACTGGGCAAGGACTAAGCTGCAAAGTCCAAATTTGAGTCATCTCTGATGACTAATCAGTATTCAAGTGCTAAGCTTGTATTTAAACCACTTTAACGTCTTTACAATTACTGAAAACTACTTCAACAATTTGTCCTTTGATGCTTCAATGAACCAAGTGCATCTGTAGGGATATTTCATTTGGCAAAACATGGGAAATTTTTAGATTTTTATCTTGTTTTTAGACTGTCTTCCTAGTCCCCAGATGTGGTAATTCAAAAACTGCAGGATTAGTCCAGAAAAAAAGCAGTCACAGGCTAAAACTCGCTTGAGAGCTTTCCAATGAATTTATGGAAGGCTAACCAGGCATGCCAGAGAGGCAGGTAACTTATCAATGACTTATCAAGTTTTTATGTGCAGTACTTCTTGCAATTCTAGTTAGGTATTATATCCACACTTTAGGAGAGAGCTACGCTTCAATCTATAGCAAATAGAGCAAATGCTGGTCTTTGTCTTCTTTCTTATTTTGATTTGCAGGAGGTTGGGAAACAAAATCTTCCCTTTCCAAGATGATTAGAATAAAAAGGTGATCAAAACACTAGTCTTATGGGGTATTCTAATTAACAAGGAAAACAGTGCACTGCATTCTTGGCTTTCAGTCTTAGCTTCATGCTCCTTAAAAGAGTCAACACTTCTATCAAAAGGAAAATTTATCAGGGAAATGAGAAAGTATCAGTCTTTAGTCCCAACATCCAAATAAAACACTTAATATCTCCATTTTTTTTTCTGCATGTGACCTGATATCTTTTGAGCAAAGGATGGTTGCACCAGCTGCTCAACAGGTACATGGGTGCCTGCCAAGTGTGCAGTCAGCCCTGGCTGCTGCAGGGAATCTTGAAGGGTACATATCCTTTCTGGGAAGGCAGAAATCACTCTCTCTCCCATGCATTTGAATCCATCAAGAATGTATTATTTTTAATGCTATACAAAGTCACCCCACCCTAGTGGGTTCACTTCTTTTCATGCAATGCACTGGAAATACAGACAGGCCAGGCCTACCTGGAAATCATGGCTTTCTGGCCATTTCCCTGGCTATGCTTTCCTGCATTGCCTGCTGTCCCTGCCCAGCTGGCTACCTCTGCTGCTCCCCATCTGTTGCATGACCCAGAGGACACCTTTGACTATGCAGAATCAGAGATTCAACAGAATAGAAGAATGAGAATTACTAAATTCTCTTTAATGAAGTTCAAACAAGGGAGCAAAATTAATCCAAGTCTATGCAGATTCAAAATAAAGGATGTCTGAATAAAGTTCTACAGCTTTAAGACCATTCTCAAGGAAAAGTGGACTCCTAGTATTTGCTTTACTGATAAGCCTACTCTTTTTGCTTCACAGGCTGTCTACCACATGGCAAAGATGAATTCACAGGGTGCAGCTAGAACAGTGTGGTTGCAGATTCCAATCTAATATACCCTTTATAAAGAAAGATAAAGTCCTATGGTAATTCAGTTCTCAGCACTGAACCCTACCCAGCACTGTTTAAGGCAGAATGCCTGTATAATCAGCAAGGGTAGAGTGCAATATGGCCAGGGGAAAATGAGTTCCTGAAAGCTCTTGAAGCTGGGCTTAGGTAAGCACCTCTTGCTACAGCAGTTAGTTTCTATTTTAATGGCACAGATTTGACCATAACATTGATTCCAAATTACAATAAGTTGTTAAGATGAATAACATCTCAGCTATTTAATTTCTAGGGCCAGTCTGTGTTTTAAATAGATGACACTTCACATAATGCATATTCTTCCCAAAACTAGACCACAAAGGTATATAATAAAAAAAACTTCTAAGCACTCATCAGTGCTCATTTCCTTTTGCAGTCTACAAATGTGAAATCTAATTTGGCAGGACTTTATACTCTCTTTGCATTCATTTTGGCTTGGAATAAATGGTGGTGTTAACTGAAAACATCCTCTCTTCTTAACATCAAAATTATGCATATTGAGCCAAGAATCACAGTCCAAACATCTGCAGTTTTCCTCAGCTCAAATTGTACGTTACTTATTTTCCCTAAGTTCTCAGATGCTTAAGTATGACTAACTCCGTGAGACAAACTGCTTGTGTTTTGAGAATACAAAATACTAACTTTGTTATATGTTCATGGTCAACCAATGTCTGATGTTGATTCTAGGTAGCCTGGTAGCTACAAGTACTTTAACCACCCCAAAGATAAATTCTGTGAAGTACAAAAGGAGGATATGCATGTCAGCCTCAAAATAAAAATGCTATGTACATAGTAACATACATGTAAGTACATGGTAACCTGTCAATGAAGAGCAGTGCTCTACTCAGAGCAAATGACAACACACCATGAGCAACTAGCAGAACTTGTTGCTTCTCTTAGAGAAGGCAGAGTGTGTACCGATCTCAGACACACATTCTGCCCTATGAATATCATGCCTATATGCTTCAGAACTGACTTCAGAAAGACTAAAAAACATAGTTAAGACACTATGTTTCACCAGCATTTTTAATATCCGGTGACAACACCGGTAACTCACCACAAACATCTAGACGAGGCTGACAGGCTCAAAGTATAAAAAGTTTTCACACAGTTTTAGCTTGAACATCTCTATATATTAATTTCTTCAGTTTCTTTAACAATTACCTCAATCTATTTAAAAACCCTTGTTTAAAAAAAAATATTACTCTAATGTTCATTTTAACTGAAACTTAAGCGTAGGTGTTAAATTAGGTGCTAAATCCTTTACTTGTAATATTAAATAAGTATTGCTTTCCCACAAATCCTACCCCATTGTGTTTTCATCGTCTTTGGATACTCAGCTATGACAAGAAACACAGTGTAGATGCTGTGTAGATGGCTAGCCTGGTAAATAAAACACATTTAAACAAAAACCTTTGAGAAAAACTATAATGTCAAAGGTTTTTTGACAGAATGTATTTCTTTAGTCCTTTTCAAAGGATGATGCTTCAGTGATGCTTCACATTGAAGGACTCCAACCTGAATAAGCTCTCAATGTCCTGAGATAAAACTGAGATACAAGAAACTTTTCCTTTTATAAAGTAACATGTAACACTTGCCATGACCAGGATTTTGAAAAGAAATGTCTTCTCTAGTTCTCCTTTGTGCTCAGCTACACATGAGAATCAGAATACACAATAAAAGTTAAAATGGATAGAAGCAAAATGGATTAAAAAATTGAATAGTTCGAGTATTGTTCTTCTAGTCAGACACAGCATACAAAGGCAAAATGGAAAGAAACAAAAATGGAAACTCCTTAGATGTTTCCACCACCACCACTCAAGAACAGAGGACTTCAGCAAGGCTTTTAACACTGTCTCCCATAATATCCTCATAGGCAAGCTCAGGAAGTGCAGGCTGGACAAGTGCACAGTGCAGTGGATTGAGAGCTGGCTGCGTGGCAGGTCTCAGAGGGTTGTGATCAGTGGTATGGAGTCTAGCTTGAGGCCTATATCTAGCCATGTCCCACAAGGGTTGATTGGCCAGTATTGTTTAACTTATGCATCAATGACTTGGATGAAGGGGCAGATGCCTCCTCAGCAAGTCTGCAGACAAAACAAAGCTGAGAGGAGTGGCCAATACCCCAGAGTGCTGTGCAGCCTTCCAGAAGGACCTTGACAAGCTGGAGAATGGGCAGAGAAGAACCATCTGAAGTTCAACAAAGTAAAATGCAGGGTCCTGCACCTGGGAAAGAATAACCCCATACAGCAGTACAGGCTGGGGGCTGACCTGCTGGAAAACAGCTCTGTGGAGAAGGACCTGGGGGTCCTGGTGAACAACAAGCTGTCCATGAACCAGCAGTGTGCCCTTGTGGCCAAGGTCAATGGTATCCTGGGATGTATTAGGAAGAGCACTGCCAGCAGGGCAAGGGAGGTGCTCTCTCTGCTCAGCCTTGGAGAGACCACATCTGTGTTCAGAATGAGGCCACTGAACTATGTTCAGTTTTGGGCTCTTCAGTACCGGAGAGACATACAGCTCCTTGAGAGTGTCCAGTGGACAGCTAAAAAAATGATGAGGGCTCTGAACCATCCCTCTTATGAGGAAAGGCTGAGAGAGCTGAATCTGTTCAGCACTGACGACAGGTGACTGACAGGGGACCTCATCAATGTCTTAAGTATCTGAGGGTGTCAAGAGGATGGGGCCAAGCTCTCCCCAGTGGTGCCAAGCAGTAGGACAAGAAGCAACAGGCATAAACTGATGTACAGGAAGTTCCATCTGAAAAAGACTAAGAACTTTACTGTGTAGGTGACCATGCACTGGTACTGACTGCCCAGAGAAGTCACTGAGTCTCATTCCCTGGAGATATTCAAAGTCATCTGGACACGATCCTGAGTAACATGCTCTAGGGGACACTGCTTGAGAAGTGTGGTTAGACTAGATGACCTTCAGTGGCTCATTCAGTCTTACCAATTCTATGACTAAAACAACGGGATAATGACAGCACTATTATCCAGGCTGTAGATGCAGACTGAAGAAGGTGACAATCATGTAACAATTGTTACCCATTGTAACAAGAGGTAAACAAGGGCATACTCCTATACTTTCTTCCCTTTACCTATTTTCCTGCATACTAATCCTCACATTTACAACAGGCAGACGGGTCGAACCCTCTTAGCTTTTAAGAGCTGCAAGACTTCAGAAAAGCTCAAGCCTCTTTAGCAGCATGTATGGAAACAGTGGCAATGTGGAGGTGAATTTCACACAAGCAGCAGCAGGGAAGGTAGGACAGTCTCTCCTCTTGCTAAAAGTTTTCTGCTAGAACTAAGCTTAAAGCAACAAAACAAGTTAACCTTCCACCAAAACTTTACACAATAAAAATAGTGTATGTTCTTATGAGAATTTTACTGAATGCCAGACCTTAACAGCATGTGGCACATAAACAACAAAATATGAGCAAGATTGAAGTCAGCCACTGATGCAAAACAGACCCCCTGTTTCTGAGCATTGGTTAGTCACAGACACAGACCTCATGCTTGAGGTGCAAATTTGACATTGGTTTTACATTGCTGACCTTCCCTCAAAGAACACTGGAGTTCTATGGATAAAAGCAATACAGGGACAAAGTATAATTTCAGTAGTATTATACCCATACCAGTAAGTGTCATACCAATGCGATTGTAACATCAATCCTTTTAAGTCCCACAGTAAAACAAAAGAGGAAGGAATTGAATACAAAACAAAGAGAATCTAAGTTTGGGATGATTCAACAGCATTTTTGAATTACAATTGCTAGTGGAGAAAGTCAGCAACCAGATACTCCAAAAATGAGTGCAAAAAAAACAGAATTAAAAAATCTATGTAGGACAGAAATATCCGAATTCCTGAAAGGTAATTTTTTCTTTAATTTTTCACTCCTTTCATGTGAATTTTGAAACTCCTTCTACTGTCTTGCTAGATTTCTCTACCAACAAAGTCACTGATGAATTCATGAAGGATATATAAACAAATTAACTGGAGGATTTACAGAAATTTACAATGCAGATTCTGCAAAACAACATTACTTTCTAAATATGAGTACTTTGTCCACATCCCATGGTCAGTTTGATGGAATAAATAAGAACAGTTACAGTGAATAAATGTTTATCAATGCTTGTGCTCTTAAAACATGGCGTATCAAATACTGCCCGAATTTCTTTCTGAAAAGCTGACTACTTAACACACTTTCTGAGGATAATTAAGTAATAATAGGACAAAAAAAGGCAACAGGCAAATAACTCTTGAATGACCTGGATCTGAAAAATTTTCTTAGCTAAGAATACTTTATGTCAATTTATAGACACACCGGTAAGTGGGACTGGCAATGAAGACAGAGAAAATCAGAGTATCAGCAAATCACATTTCTCAGAGAAAAGCCAGTTCTCAGCTCTCTAAAACTGTCAAGACTTCTTACTTCAGTTTCACTCAGAATAGGTGTTGCTCCTTTATGCATCTTCAAATTTTCAATTCATTGTTTGATCTGTATTATTAATTCCACTGCCAGCTTTCTTCATTCATAATTCACCCACTACTAACAAGACTGAAGAAAAGCTTTTTTAAAAGAGCTAGAGACTTTCTGGTGTTGAGGATATTCAGCCAAGATACAGAAGAGTCAGGTTTGAGAAGCAGATCCTACAGTTATTTCATTATTTTCAAAAGAAGATCATTCTAGCAGGAGAGACTTCATGGTCAAGGTGATATTTATCTTGATCTAGCTAAGGCAACCCCTTGCACGGTTTGGTTATTCCTGCAGCCCCAACTGTTATCATGTGTAATTTTCTCCGCTTCTCAGAAATTTCAGATATCTTCCTTGGGGCTCAGAAAAGACAACTTCTAAACATTAGCTACAGCAACACCACCTACTGCCCTCACATTGGCTTAAGTACAAACAGATTTCATCCCAAAATTGCAATTCTCATTTGTTTAGCTTACATTTAATAATTGTTACCAGCGTAACTATATTAGCAAACAAGACCTCTGCAAGGTCTTAAGCAAATCCTTGGAGTTATTCAGAAATAATTTTTCCCAGCAAGTCTTTTTAAGAAAAGGTGCTCAGCTCCATCTGGTGGATTGAGACTATCCCTCTCTGAGGCTGAGGACTGCACAACACAAATGGATTTATTTTCCATTTGTTAAACATCCTGTATGCATGCAAGAGGCAGGAGGCCAAACTGCTGCTATGTAGACACCAACCAAAGCACTGTAAAGGCATCCCTCCTACCCAAATGTCCATTAACACATCTTGTAACTACCCTTAGCAGCAGCAGCAGCAGCCATGCTCAACAGACCTGTCTTCAACTCAGAAGTAATTTATTGTATTTTGCCTGTTTGCTCTGATAATTATAAACACAAAGGCCAAAGAGCACTGAAGCTAGGCTGTCTAACAAGACTCAATTAGCTATTTCAACCAGTTATGCAAAAATCACTGGAGGGGGGGAAAAAAAAAGCCTGATGAGTAAATATTAGCATGCTCTTTCAATCTGACTCTGTAATACTATAAAAATCCACCCACCAATTACACTGGTATGTTATGATAAATTTTAGAAATAGGTGTTTTGCAACTGATGAGAAGCAAATCACTTTAATAAAGAAATATCTTCATTAAAAGAATGTGTTAGTGAGATTAGAGGTTCCTAAATATATCTTCATTATTGCTTCCTCCTTTAGCATGCACTCTTTCAGTTCACCAAATGCTTCTAAAGAATAGCCAGAATGGTATAGAGATATGTAAAATTTCATTAAAATATATTTAAAAATAAGCATTTACAATTACAAAATTCTAAATCAGAGTTCCTGGGGGGAAAAAAAGAAAAAAAAATAAAAAACCTCATAAAAACATGTTAATCATCTATTAGTGACTAGTGTCACTAGTATATGGCTTCCGTGTGTCAATGAGACAATAAGAATTGTATCAATAAAGCTTTTAAAAAACCTCAACCAAACAAAAAACCCAAACCAATCAAATAACAAAAAAACCAAACCAAACACCTTTGTACCCTATTCATTTTATAGGCCTAATTCTGCTGTTATTTTTACAAATCTTTTACAAAAAAAAATTATCTTGTCTTAAGCATAGCTAAATCTACACTGGAGTAATTCAAAACAGAGCAGGGACTGCATGCCTATAGACACAGCTCTCTATGTACTTTGGTGGGATTTTGTTCATCTAAGCACATGCACAGAATGCTTTAATACCGTGGTAGCTCAGTGGAAAAATCAAGCCTTCTGAAACACTTAGGCTGTCGGTCACCTACTTTTAGCTGTTTGTTACACTTTATTCTCCCTGAGTCCGTCACCAGACAAGACACTGACTTTTCTAATACTCTCTGCCCTTGAACAAGATAAATTGACACATCTCCGTAGTACACAGAGGGCAAATCCACGAGAAAGACTCCTTTTCCTCTTGCTATGCTGTACAGAATTTTTAATGCAAATCAATCTGAGATATATCTGTTTTCCCAAAATAGGAGGGAATTTTTTGTTCCTTTGTTTGGGGTTTATTTATTTTAATTAAAATAAAAAATGAAAGCTGCATGGTTTGCAACTACCTTTTCAGAAGTCCTCTACTGCCCTCATGTGTTTCAGAGGAAAAGTAACCCCTGAAGTCTACATACAAAATAAAACAGCCTCTCCAATCAAGACAACTCCTCTTGTTATGAACAGGGCATAGTCCGTGGAAATAATACTTGAAAAATAACTGAAAGTTTATCTCTTTGCTCTATTAAAGCTAAGTTGACTAATTTAAAATTTATTATACACTAAAAATAAGAAAATAAATTCAGTTTGAGATAATCCTAATTCCCGAGCAATAGATTTCAAGGACAGCAGGCCAATTTTGTGAAAGTTGATCATGTTAGCCTGGTGGAAAATGCAAAAGCTTTAATGCAAAGTATGTTTTGAAATAAAACAATTTCAGCATCTTACTGCTGCTTACACTAACTGGCAAAGTAATTTCTTTCCTATTCCATCACAGTATACCATAGAGCATAAAATCATGTGACTGTTGCATTAAGGCTTCTGTTACTCTCACAATCAACACATCCAAAAATATGGTGACCATATCAAGCTTTTCTATGACACTCCTGCCAGCCACTACCCTGCACTTCTCCCAAGGGTCTCAGTGCTCAGAGTGACAGTTTGATGGATTTTCCCTCAGAATTTGGCTGCTGAGGTTCAGACCATCCTTTAAAAAATTTCACAATTCAATTCTTTTGTTAACTGTCTTCAGCCTATCCAGTCCTTATGCTGATCCCAGATCTCGTTATGCCAATATGAGTTTGCAATAAGTTGTAACAACATCTCCTAGGACAATCCTTGGTTTACAATCATAAACCATATCAGATTAACCAACTAAATCTGCCTTGTTAACAAGTTCTTTCCTACTCTGCCTATAAGCCATAAATAGTGCTCCCTGTACCAAAACGGGTGGCAGTTCAGACAATCCCCCAACAGCCATCCCCTGTGAAGGGGGAAGGCAAAGGCAGAGCTGGATTGCAATGCCCACAGGTTTGTTCAACCCTGGACACAAGCTATTGGGCGGGATCAGATCACAAACTTTTATTTATATTGTCAAGAGGCTCCCAAACCGCCATGACTGTTTTATCATCAGGCTACTGGCCACTATATGAGTGGTGTTAAATGTTAAATTCTCTTTTCACTACAGAAATAGTACAAAGCAGAATAATGAGTTTTTATTTTTCTTTCCATCATAAAGAAAAGGTATGTGCATAGTAAGTGTTCTGCAAATAAACACAAATGCTCCTTTATCAGTGGGGTGGACTGAAGGGAACTGTCATCTCATGACTAAAATGCTGCGGTTTGTTCTCCCTTTCCCTAACGAAAAACAACTCCAGTACAATAATCTTACTCCAGAAGTAATTTTTTTTGTAAAATTGCTGTTTAGTTGCTCATTTAAAAAAAAAAAAAAAAAAAAAAAAGG
>JAWWEE010000122.1:31222915-31258299 GCA_035221455.1 Xenops minutus | reverse complement strand
AAAAAAAAAAAAAAAAAAAAAAAAAAAAAGGCAGCAAATTCAGCATAGTTATTTAAATACCTCTCCAGTCACCAGCAAGGTGATACCAGACATCAGTCAAGCACTCAAATTGCTGAAGGTGCCTGGAGTCCCCATCTCACACAGGAGTTTCCAGAAAGGAAATAGAAGTGAAAGATACACAGATGTCTTGCCTTTCATACAGTATAACTTTTCTTTCATACCTGGATTATTGGATAAAATGCTTCATGCTGGGAAAAAAAACAATGAAAGAACAAATACTGGAACAATTCTACACTTCACCCTTTACAAACTCCAGCAAAAGTTTGCTGTTACACAAGACAGAGACAGCAGCAAAAATTTGCATCCTGAACCTTTAAATTTCATGATGAGAAAATCCTTGTGTTTCCCAAGCACACACTGCCAGGTTGGCTACTGGCATCACAAGAGAGGGCACCTGTGTTTTCACGTTGTATTCACAAGCTGATGCAGGGTGGAAGAGAGGGAACTGAAACACAGAGCAGGTTTAAACATACAAGTATGCTATTTATACTGTGTAAAAATACCCCGTGATGGAAACTAGCAGAGGACTGTGTTAGCTCCTACTGGGCTAATGAAGTTTTTAAGCACCAAGCACTAACCTGCTTGCTCAAGCACCAGCATGACTAGTCTCCAAGGAAAGCAATGAGCCACCATAAGCACACAGGGCTTTTTTCCCCATTGATTTTTTGGCATAACCTGGGACCCACATTCTGGGGGAACCCATATGCTGGCTGTGGGGCACGGCACGACTCTTCTCTCCCCACCCGTGCCCTCCCTTTTCCGAAGCCTGTAAATTGTATCCCTGCCGCCCCAAAGAGGCAGCGACGCCCCGCCTTTGCCCCTGGCTGCCCAGTCTGCAGGTGCCAACTAACTTTCCTCTCGGTGAAGGATCCGGCTGAACTCTTTGGCTGAACTTCTAACCAGCAGCTGCCTGAACACTCATCACCCTTTCCCCCCTGCTCTGCAGCAGCCTCGGGCGCCCCGACCGCGCCTCCCACACGGAGAGGGGCGGCTGGAACCGCGGGCTTGGAGGGCTCCGGCTAATCCCCACCTGTGCCGGGGGGCGAGGCCCTGCACGGCGGCGCTGCCGGGCGGCCACTCCCTCCCTCCCTCCCGGCCCGGCCTGGCCTAGCCCGGCCCCTGTGGGCGGTGCAGCGCCGCGGGCCCGGCCTGGGGGCGCGGAGCGGGCAGGGCGGAGGGGGCCGAGCCCTCCGCCCCCCGGACACCGCCGGCCCCGCGGGGTGTGGGGCTCGCCCCCCGCCCCCCTGCCATGGCGTGGCGCTCCGTGGGGCTGCTGGCGCTGCTGTGCTGCCAGCTGCGGGCCGGCACCGCCGCGGCACCGCCGCCCGCAGACACCCGGCAGCGAGAGCCGGCCGCAGCGGCGGGAGCAGCGGGAGCGGGAGCAGCGGGAGCAGGAGCAGCGGCAGGAGCAGCGGCAGCCCTCCGGGTAGGTGTCCCAGCCCGCTCCCGGCGCCATGGGCCGGAGGAGGCGGGGCGGCTCGGCCGCAGTGGCTGGGGAAGGAGGCCGGCAGGGAGGGCGGCGGCACGGCGGGTTCCCGGCCCGCAGTGCCCGAGCCCGCTCCGCCCGACCTGCGGTGCTGCCCCCAGATCCGCGGCCCCCGCACCGCTGGCATCGCGGCCTCCCTCCCCCGTGTCCGCCAGGTGTGAGCCCCGGGCCGGGCCGGGCTGGATGTGCCCGGTGTCGGAGCTTGGTGCCCCGTCCCGGCGATGTGGGGCTGCCGGGAGAAGGGCGAGGCGAGGAGGCCCCGCCTGCTACAGGCAGTGCCGCTGTCCCCGGTCGGGCCGGGCCCACGGGGTGAGGCACCAGCCCCATCCGAGGCGCTGGGACCGAGGGTGGCGCTGCCCAGGATGCACCATCACACAACTGCTGCCACTGAGGCGGTGCCATGGAAAATGCATGAAGTTTTTTATATTTCGTGTTGAAATTTGTCAGCAGAAGTTGAGAGGAGGGGGTTGTCAGATTGTCCTTTTTTCATAGGTCAAAAACTTGGTTTTCCGATAACCAAAAACTTGGTTATCCAGGATTCCTGATAATTTAAAGTATAGGTTGTTTAATGTCTTTAGGCTATTATACTGTTCTTTTGCTTTATAAAGACATGAAGCATGGTGGGTTAATTCTTATCTGAAGGCATTTTTGCATATCTCTGAACCACAAAATTTGTTGTGATATCAAAGAAGGCTCTCAGATGAGTTTGACGCAACTTGTTCTCAACTTGCCTGTTTTGTCTGTTTCATATCAATTTTTTTGCACTTAGCAAGTGTTTGGTTTTGTTGTTTTTTTTTATCTTTCTAAGAGTTGAAATTAGTCTAATGGCTTTTCTGTTGGTTTCCTATGAAATGAATGAGAGGTGAACAGCTGTCTTGTTATCTAAGTTCATGTTTACTGTTGCTAACCTTTCTTTTTCTGCTCTTGCAGTTTTGTCACTATTGCTAACTTAATAATGCCCACAATTATTTTTCTATTCCTTCAGGAAAGTGCTAAGAGAATTAGATTACTGAATTCATCATCAAAAGATAATACGACTGCTTTCTACGGAATAAATCAGTTTTCTCACCTGTTTCCTGAAGAGTTCAAAGGTGCGTTTTCTGATTGCTGCTACTGCCTTTTTTATTATTCTTTCCCAGAACCTTGTGTCCTTTACACTTGTAGGTTCTTCCTGTGCTGATAGTCAGCTAATTTACAATGCCTGGTACCCGAATCAGTACTTCTGAAGGATACACCAATCCTCTTCATGTTCTCCAGTCTTGCAAGGTTGAATTGCTCACAGACTGAATATATTTTAGTATATAGGCAGTTCCATCTTTCCTTCTTTCTTCTCACTGTGCCTTAAAGCCTTCTTCAATTGCAACAGTTTTAGAAATGGAAGATACGAGGTTCTCAAGTAAGTTCCTATTGCCTGTCCCAAAACAAAACTGGTTACAGTCCAAACAATGCTTGGAGGTCCATGGCTGCACAATGACATCTGTGACTTTCTGAAGCAATATAACATGCTTAATTTTTTTTCCTAGAAAATTTGTCTGATAATGTTCCCTTCTTGCTGTTCAAGTCTGTTGTTACACTCTCTATTTATCAGAGGATTTAACTCCTTTTTAAATTTTAAATAATTAAGCAACATTTTTTAATGAAAAATCAACAGTTTGTGAGTGTTTCAAATCTTTACTTTATTCTCCTATTTCCTCTCATACCTGACTAAAATAAAGTAGTATTTTCTGCCAGTAAAATGTTGGGAAAATTTTCAAACAGATCTTGTTTTATGGAGTGGTTATTGATCAACTTTAGAAAATCTTTACATTTCCTACCCACATTCCCTATATAGAATATTCCTGTTCTTTCTGGAACTATAAGAATATTTTCATTCATTCTGGAATATAAAGATTATTTTTAAATACATGAATTTTCTGTGGACTTGAGAATGAGATGCAAACTCATGGTTGTAACTACAGATCAAAGTTTCCTCTGTGACTTTTAGTAAAATGGTTGTGGGATTTTCTTTTATTAGTAGATTTATAGATGTTTGTATTCTGTGTTTAGCTATTTACTTAAGAAGCATACCTCACAAACTTCCCAGATACAGAAAAGTGCCAAAGGGAAAGGAAATACCTTTGCCAAAGAAGTTTGACTGGAGGGACAAGAAAGTCATTGCAGAAGTGAGAAATCAGCAAACAGTAAGTCCTGGTGTTTTCCTTTCCTGGTTCTTAAGCATTGCTCTGAGACAGGTTCAGGAGGTAGACTGTAGAGCACAGTGAAAATTTTGGAAAGGACCAGCACTGCCTCAAGACTCCTTGGAGAGCTGGCAAGGATGACCAGTTGAACATATGCAAAGTCACATAGCATTTTATGCAAAGTGGCATTAAACTTAAAAGAATGAGGTGCGTTTAGGAACTGTGTATAATACATTTTTTGATCTAGTTAACTAAATCTGCAAATATTTTGCACTATGTGTATCTTGTGTTTTTCTGAAGGGACCAAGGTAAGTTTAGTACCTGACTTCATCCCTCCCAGTTCACCTGGATGAGTATAGGTTCTTTACTGTTGGTTTTTCCCCATGATCAAATGCCCTTGGCTGATCAACACCCATATCTTCACCACTGAACACCTCAGGGGATGTATTTGTTATAGGAAAGTAACCAGACCCGACACTGGCAAGAAACAAGCTGTTTAAATACCCAGTGTCTTTCCTTTCTGCGCTTCATATAGTGTAACCTTGACCTTGTGAGGAATAAATTCTGCTTCCTGTTTTAAATGCCACAGTTTAAAGGTCCTAGAACTGCAGTATGGATTCTGTGACTGTCTAAAATTTTTTCTATTATGTTTAATTTAAGTTTACCATTTATTAGCCTATAATCTTAATACAGTTCTATAAAATTCTGCAAAACTTAGTAATGTGGTTAAAAGCAATTTCATCCTGAGTCCCAGTCCTTCTTGAAGAAAATAGATATGTCACAGTAAAAAACATCCTCAGACCTGTCTTAAAGCGCAAAAATTATCAGGAAGGAGTACTTAGTGTAAGACAACCACAGTGTAGGAATCCTTAAAATAAGACATCCATAATTAGTGTCTAGAGAGCAGTACAGGGGGAAAAAAAGTTCAGTATTTTAAATGGATGATTAAATGTATTTATTGTTGCCTTAAAAACAAAGTTCAAGGATGGTGTGAAAAAATTAAGAGCATTAAATTACTCTTTTGGTTTTTTTTTTTTGCTTTTCATATCAGGCTTCAAAAACAAGTGACTTTTTCTTTCTCCTGTTTCCCTTTCTATCAGTGTGGAGGCTGCTGGGCTTTCAGCGTAGTGGGTAGTATAGAGTCTGCCTATGCAATTAAAAGAAATAATCTGGAAGAGCTCAGTGTGCAGCAAGTTATTGACTGCTCATACAATAATTACGGCTGCAATGGAGGATCCACTGTTAGTGCTTTGAGCTGGCTGAACCAGGTTTGGAACTTTTTAATCTCAAATCCTTCATTAAGTTTCATATTAACATTCTTACTGGGAAAAAGTTATGGGGAAGGTGAAGTGTACAGCTCATCTGATGTGTGTGTATATTATATATGTATAATATATATGTATGGATATTTTTTTAGTGTTGAACCAATGGTGAATTTGTTTAAGCAGAATTGGAATTTGGTTGGGACTTTACAGCCCCCACAGGGGCTGAAATTCCTGAATTCAGTTGGAATTGCAGACATACAGTGCCAGTGTAGATAGAACATTTATCCATACATCATTTTGCAGATTTGAGGCACCATCATCCAGGGAAAAGGAAGGATGTTACATTTTCTGCTTTCAAATTTCCCTGGTTTCTGTTGCAAACACTGCAAAATCATGTAGAAGTGTGGAGAACCTCGGAATGAAATGGATTGTGTTTACCTTTGTTTCACTTGCAACACAAAACATTGAAAATGCAAACATAGTTTTTGCTTCAGTTGTAGCTAACACACTTCATTCATGAAAACAAAAAAATGTGTTAATAGCATATGCAAACAGAAACATTTTAATATCTTTGAAATGAAAAGTACTCTCTCAGATTGAATTTTAAGAATACAAGAAGAATTCCATAGTTTTTCAAAGTTTAAAAAGCCCCTGTTTTTTCCTTTTTAAGAAACTGTAATTCTGCTCCTGAAGATTCATATTACCATGGCTAATAACAATCTAGACAACTTGTCAAAGTTTGCATTTCAAGAACAACAGAGGGATACTCATCCTGATTCCTCTGAAGCAAAATTGCCTCTTGCTTGGCAACAGAGGGACCGCAAATTAATTAGGCTGCAGAAGTCACTGTCATAAACATACTATACTGCACGAGACAAGAAAAGTATAAAAGGCTGATACAACAGCTTTGTAGCTGGACTTTAAACCATTGTAATATGTCATATACTATTATGAGGATTTGATGCTAATAACAGAATTGCACTCTTCAGTATTTTGTATAGCTTCTTGGGATGTCTGTGCTTCCTGAACTGTCCCAAGGAGAGGATAATGTTGCGTCTGGAAGTAATTTGAAGAGAATGAATAGTCATTCATCAAAAAATATCTCTCTGTCCTGAAATTCATGAGATTGCTTATGAGGCTAATTTAAACCAGAGATGCCTTTTAAATTTTATTCATTGTTTAAAGACGTCTGAATCCCTTCTGGAGCTTTCTCAGCAAACAAGAAAACTAGAGATAGTAAATACCTATTTCACAATATGACATTCTTATTTCTAATCTCGCCCAGAACACACTGAATTTTGAGTGCATTACGTGGTTGTTTTCAATATGTTTTGAGCTGCTTAGTGATAAAATGCATTACATTCTTATTCATTTATCTTCTTGCAGACAAGAGTAAAACTCGTGAGAGATTCAGAATACACTTTTAAAGCTCAGACGGGACTGTGCCATTATTTTGGTCACTCAGATTTTGGAGTTTCAATAACAGGATTTGCTGCATATGACTTCAGGTAGCTATTATTGACTCTTTTTATTTTCTGTACTTTTCCTTCTGTGTTCAGTGATTGTCGAGTACGCTAGAGCCAATAGTGCATTGACCAGGCAAAGGTTATGTGGTTGATTGCATCAGTTCTGTAGCTGTGTGCTGGATAAGGATTAATGCATAACATTTTGGAGAGTTAAGGCTTGCCACAACGAATCTGCTCAACACTGCCATCACTAAGCCTGTTCAAATGAGAAAGCTTAAGTCTGTGGCTTGAAATTAGGTCTTTTAAATTGACTGTGTATAAACTAGAACACTGAGTTTGGTTATAATTTTTAATGTATGTTTTCTGAACATTACGCTGCTTTATTATTAGAAACAGTAAATCCTACCAATAGTAAATGGAATTTGTTGAAAAAATTAGGAAATATTCAGTTACTTTAGTATTCCTCCATTTGTGTACTCCACCCACATTTTCTCCAGCCCATGATTTCTGAAACAGTGTTGTCAACTGAATTCTGTAGAGACTGTAGCTTTTTAGGGTTTTGTGGGAAGAAACTTTGTTTCTAATTTTTATCAGTACAATACAGCTACATACTAAACTTAAAAACTATGATTGCTGCTAGGTATAAGTAACTATTTACACCTTTGCCAGTCTGTATTTGCCAATTTAATTTGCACATATCATGCAGTGATAAATAAAACTGTATGAGGATGCTAATGGTATGTGTCTGATAGTGGAAATACCCTGTGTTTTGATACGTTTGAGGCACGTGTTTTAATGTATTATTATGTACAAGGTACTTCTGTATGTTTAAAACCAATGGGAAATCATAGTACAGACTAATGGTTTGTCCAAAGCTGTTTTTAATTGAGAAGAATGATGTACAAAAAGTTCATTGTGCTCACCATTGCCCACTGACTTGACCTAGAAACCTTCTGCTTTTTAATAGCATTATATCTTTGGATCTGCACCTTTCCCATAGTTTTTGTGTCCTGTATTTGTATTACTGTGCTGTAGTATATGAAATATATAATTACTGATGTGTGTTATGTGGCATGTAGAACTCAGTGGAACCAGTCTCATTATTTGATTTTCAAATCGTACTTAAGTAGATTATAATCTCTGGAATCACTTCAGTGTGTTGATTTACGTAACTTGACATATAAATTTATCACTCCTTTCACAGTGGTCAAGAAGAAGAAATGATGAGGATGCTTGTTAACTGGGGCCCTTTGGCAGTAACAGTAGATGCAGTTAGCTGGCAGGATTATCTTGGTGGAATCATACAGTATCACTGCTCCAGTGGAAGAGCAAATCATGCTGTTCTTGTCACGGGTTTTGACAGAACAGGTGCGTTTTCACCAACTGAACTTCAACCCAGTAGGTTTTGTGCTTTTTCTCCTACTTGTAGCTTGCCTTGTGTAAGACAAGTGATTAAAATCCAGAACGGGGTGTTCTGTTGAAAGCTGTTTGGTTTCATGTCGCATCAGTTCTAGAAATGTGGCCTGATCCCAGGAGAAAAAGTTTGTCACTGCTCTTTTAGTTCTGTGGGACTTTGTCCTTGTATTGTCAAGAACACAGCTAGATGTCTTTACACTAGAAGAGCCTATATTATTAGTTCTATTCTCTATGTGAACAACTGGTTTCACTGGCCTCTATCATCAAACCATTGGAAACTATGAGATATTAAAACGCTAATTCACTTTGTAGAGTGTTGGAAGTCTTAAGCTTCCCAAATCTCATGTTGTCTCTTTTTCATTAAATGTCTCTTCCAGGTAGTGTCCCATACTGGATTGTACAGAACTCTTGGGGCCCTACATGGGGAGTAGATGGCTATGTTCGTGTTAAGATAGGCGGCAATGTCTGTGGTAAGTCTGACAAAAAATAATTTAGTGGCAAAGGCCACATGCTAGGATATGTCTCTCCATGTAGGTAAGGCTATAATAAAGTAATACAATATAATGTAATACTAATATAATATGTATTATGTAATAATATAATGTTATAATAAAATAAAGATATAATGGGATCCTCACAGAGGCAATACAAATCATTGCTATGCTTTAAAAGAGGTTAAATGAGTCCAGATGAAAAAATAAATAAAGCGGTTGCTAGTTCAACCAAGCCATATTGTTGAATGATTGAAAAGCACCATGTAAAGTTAAAGCTATATAAAGCATAACAGATAGAGTACTGTTGTACCTTACCATGTAGAGGTAGTGGCATTGTCAAGTATACTGTCATGTGTCAAGGTTCTAGGTTAGTGCCATTGCTGTACTCCCAGTAGTAAAGCAGCTGCTGTCCTTGTCTGGTGGATGCAGTTATCTCTGGGCTCAGTTTAGCAAATACATACAAAAATTGAATCTATCTGTTCTTGGGAAATGTGTCCCCTTCTTGTGTCTTTTGTTGTAGGACAGAGGTATAGCCTTTTAACTCTGGTTCCATCTCCTGCCCTTTCATTGTTTACATGAGATTTTTCTTTGTGTTGAAGGGTTTCTGTAGCATTAAACACCCAGTTTCTGCTGGGTATGGATGGTAAGACAAGTGAAATTTCTGTTTACCATCAGAGATTGCTGAGCCAAATTGCTGGGATGTTGCTACTAGGTGGTATGTGCTGTGTGTCCATTGTATTTTTATTTGTTAGGATAACACTGAAGGTCTTCTATTGGCTTTTTCTGAAGGTCTTCTGTTGGCTTTCCCTTCCATATATGTTTCACAGTAGCTCTTGATCATTGCAAAAGGTGTTAGCTTATCTAAATCTTCTGCAATTAAAAATAGATAGTATTAAGTTTGCCCGCACTCAGTAAGGATCAGAACAATATATCCAATCATAGCTTTTTTGTGTTGCTGAATCTTTTGGTCTTACTGTTGTTGTATAAAGAAACAATTTGGAAGGAGAAATTTAGAAGTAGTGATAAAGCAAGTCAACTGTAGAGGTGTCAGAGAGAAAGATGTGTAATTTGCAAAATCTATTCTTTCAAAAAGCAGATCTTTCGTATTTTCTGCAGTGCACCACCCAAGAACAATCCAGCAAAGGACGGTAGTTGCTCATTTTCCCCGCCCATGTTGTCTTCTGATTTAGATGTTGTCTTCTGCCACTTCTGAGGGCAGAAGAGCCATTACCATTTGATACCTTCCCTGGCTGTTGTCAAACTTTGCTTCTAATGTTGGAAAG
The DNA here is from genome assembly GCA_035221455.1 of Xenops minutus. NCBI lineage: Eukaryota > Metazoa > Chordata > Aves > Passeriformes > Furnariidae > Xenops > Xenops minutus. The sequence continues at coordinate 31,248,652 of JAWWEE010000122.1, read as the reverse complement.
ATTACAACAACACAAAAAGAACAGAACACGTTTAAAAGCCTAGTTTATTCTGTGTTTATACATGTATGAGTGTTAAAAAATGTGTCTTGTAATGGAATTTGTGATCTCCAGTCTCTTAATGAGCTTTCCAAGTTACATAGATTCATGTTGTCTATATATTGTTGATGCAGGATTTCAGTACATAGATTGCACCAATGCTAAGTCCTCAAAAAGGATCTAAAATTTTGAACATGAGAACAGAGGAAGGAGGAGAGTAGGTTTCAACTATACATAATGTCAGGCAAGGAAGAAATAATAGATGATTCCATGTAGCTCCCCCAGCAGTTCACCTACTAGGAGAGAGGGTTTTATGTGTATAGGAATTCTGTGAACTTATTTCTGGGAAGTCTCCACTTGGAGTATTTATTGAAAAAAAATTTACTTCCTTTGTAGGTATAGCAGATACAGTTTCATCAGTATTTGTTTGATGCTTCTCTGGGCCAAAGACCGCAAGTATCATTTGGACAGACTGTATATGAAGACATTCTTCAAAACAACATTTTCTAAAATAAGAAATTGCTGCAAGGGTAATTCCTGCTTCTAGGCAGTACAGGAATAGGATGGGTGGAGATTTTAAAAATGGTTTTATTTGGAATTTGTTTTGCATGCCAAATTTCTCCTGGACTAAGAAGACTCGGAATCAACTGCAGGGTTACAAAGATGGACTGAAACCTCAAAGGTGAACTCTATCCAGGTGTTGAATACTACTCCATGAAAAAATCTTGAAAGAAGTGATGACAAATGAGAAGGAATTTGGATCAAAAAATCTATACTGTAACAGTATATTTGAAATTATTTGAATGTAAAAAGAACCATGAGGAACAATTTAGAAAGTCGGCAATTACAGAATATGCCAAATAGAGTGAGTTTTAAATTTCTCTACATGAATTGAATTTATAGGTGGGACTTCCTGGGAATCAAAAAAGGGTTTCAGGTTTACTGACCTGTGAAACTGCAGCTGCAGGCAAATGTAACTAGAACTCACAACCAAACATGCATTTCTGAAATGCTCTGAACTTTTCCTCTGCAATGCTTTACCTGTGTCTTTTTTAAGAAGCCCTACTATGAAAAGTATTGAAGCAATTCAGTTATTTTTGCACTCAATTACTGTACCATATTAATAAATAGTTTTTTATAACCTTTTTATGACAAATGCAATGAGTGTTTGGAATTTTCTATTTAAGTATTCCTGGTTTAGTCCTTCTAATTATTAATATTTTAAATGAAAGGAAGACCAAGAATGATCTTTCACTACTTCAGGTTCTGCTACTTACTGAATTTACCTGGCTGAAAACTTCAGATTAACAAAATGGGAAGTCTTCTGCACTCTGAGAGTGGTGTGTAGTACGGCCTTCCCTGAGTGGTTTACAAACAACATACAGCACACTTCCATAACTGGTAAACAATCACCAAAGTTCCTAATGCGCACTGGTAACAGTACTGTAGTTACAGCAATATCAAACACAGATGTGCCACAAGAGTTTTCGAGGTGGTACTGCCAGCTCTAAGAACCTAAAGTGCTATGGTACAGAGACCTCACCAGAAATTCAGGCCTACAGGATGTGTATTTCCAAAGGAAGCATTTAAAAACGCAAGAGTCCATTTAATTAATGAGAAGACAAAACAACTTTATTTATATTCTCTGGTCAAATTTGCCTTTTATTATGTATCAATTTTATCTGTATTTCAATGATAGTTTGAATAAAAGGAACTTCAAATGCCTGTCATACTGTTGTTTGAACTTTATGTTTGCTTTAGAAGACTTAACAAAAGATGAGCTTTAATATTGCTTTATTTGAAGTGCAAAGTACTTCTATCTGCTATTCTTAACAGTATTTATAAGGAAGGGATTTACATTCACATGTAACCCATAGATAGCAACATGATTCTTGATGTATGTATAAGTTCAGGATACTGCAGTTTCTATAGATTCTGGACTTTTTAAATCTAGCTTTTGAAACTCTTATCCCAAAATTCCTTTTCAAATTGCACTAGAGCTCACCTCTGAAGGTGATGAGACTGATTACATCCTCAACATAAATCAGTAACAGCCATTAGGCAAACAAGCAAATACAAAAATATGTACAAATAAGTCATTATAATTCCATACAATTTGCTCCCTCTCTCTAAGTGTAGGTTTTAGGAAGCCAACTAACAGTTAAATTGGTCACTGAGTTGGATTAGGATACCATTTTAGTCTTAATATAAGCTACCTCAGTACAGACTATTTTTCTACAAATGATTACATTTCTTCCACAAGCTGATCATACTATTCACATAGCTGTCATACATAAATACATATTTACACTTCCACATTCTGTGAGAATAGCTATTACATTTGAGGGGTAACACCACTCAAGGTGAAAGTCATGAAGTTCTTTACAGCAACCAGTCTAAAAAAGCAGGCTAGTCAGAGTCATCACTGCTGAAATAGGAACTATCGCAATATTCTGCCGTGTAAAGGAATTTATGAATGATTGGGTTCATCTTTGGTATCCAGTGTCTTGGCACTAGAAACGTTGAAAGATTGAACAAATCCACAAATACCTTATATCTGTCACTGAAAAAGAATTGGAACAATAAATACGTCAGCATAGAAGGCCATAATTTCTAAATTCTCTGCAACCATTCCATGTCATTTATTTAATAAGGTTTCTGCAGTAACCCTCCTGAATATTGCAGAGCAAGAATCCAATCCTAACTGTTTCTAGGGCATAGCAGATGAGGCTTAAAAAGGAAGTAGGGCTGCTGTAGTCACATCTTTCTTCTGAAAATGCAGAGTACATGGGGTATAATCTCCAGACCTTCAGCTCTTGTGGTAGATACATAGTAGTATTTATCTAAGAACTAAGAATTAACTTGAAATTAAGGATGAGCGGGAAGGCTTTCTGAAAAAGACAGTAGACCTTCAATCCTCAAATTCAATCTAGCTCTTTTCTACTCTGCCCCCTGTTTCAATGCTTGCGATAGTAATTGTTGCCCACAGCCATACATGGCAGTCAGCGGCTATGTAGAGTTTCTCTTTGAAATCAAACCTCAAAGAAGATCCTTTTATAAGGAGGTCTAAATATCCTTGTGCTTTTTTACATAACGTTGTTCAGGATGGTCAGAACAATTGCAGCTAGAAGGCTTGAATTTTGTACCAAAAAAAAAAAAGTTCTACTCATTTGGAGAGTTTTGTCCTTAGGTTACACCCATCCCTTTTAAGTTCCTTTTCTGCTTCATCCAGCAGAAGGAAACATGATTCTGATTCTTGCCTACACATCTTGAGAGTAATAATTACTATGGGCTTTAGGAATATATTCAGTCTTAAATTGGGCTTTAAGAATATATTCAATCCTAAACTGAAGTACCTCACGTTGTGCAATTAGAAGACACACTAAGGAATAAATAAACTCATCAGTTGCACAGTAGATGGGACTCACTTCCAGCCTGTGTCACCTCACTAACTTGTGCTAGCTGGCACACAAACTAAACAAGACAGGATTAATATTATTTGCTATCATCATAACACCTTGATCCCTCGACTGAGAATTATACATGGCACTTTGCATGAGTGATCAAGAGTTCTTTCTACCCCAGAAGGCTTGGAATTTATATATGTCAACTTGATAGATAAGTGTACAACAACCAGGAGGAGATGCTAGACTCCCAGAAGAGAAGCAGCAGCCCTTTGGCCTCCAGTGAGGTGTCTGAAATACATCTCCTAGCATTAGAGTTTTCATCTGTTGTTGCAGGTAACAAGGGAAACCCATTATGCTCACCTCACTGTTGAGCGCAAATAGTGGTAGCCTGATGAGCCTCCAGTGCCAGCCTTGCTGCCAATCATTCTGTGCACCAAGCAGACATGGTTATCTGTATGATACAAAAGAAGAAAATGTCATATATTCATTGTTTAGATACAACCAAAGAGTCACATCAAGATGCATCTCTGAAATATTAAGGTTATACAGAGGTCTTTACAGAGATACAGAACTACTAGGCTTTGAGAAAAGTAGGAGTTAATTCTGCCACTCATCGATCAACTAATACAAAATTTTCATTAATTCAGAACACACTATTATACATTATTATGCTCTGTTAATATAGAATTAATACATTCACTTATGTATGTCTAGATAGGGAAGGAGCAGAAGAAATGTTTGCATATAAAGAGATGTCATGATGACATTTTGGGATATATTGGAAAATGTATACGTGTCCATTAAATAAAGTAGTTCACCTAACTTAAAGCAGGTCCTAGAAGTGACAGCTATACCTATGTATTTAATGATCACAGAAGCATCTCTTCATTGTTCCTTTAGGCTGAAGTACAAACAAAAAAAAGTCATTCCTAAAGGATAAACTCCAAAGCTCAATTCTAAGATTCTGGATATAACTGAGAGACAAAACAATTTACTTGCCTCTAAAAGAGGAAGTGTCATAGTCAAAAAAGTGAAACTTACATCTCCATTTGGTCATGAGCACATCAATATCCATAAGGGAGGTAAGAAGCTGAAAGGGAACCTGGAAACGAGGCTCCTCTCTTGGAAAATGAAAGAGAAGACAGTGAGACCTCTTGCCCTAGACTATTTTTCAAAGTAGCACTTCACCAGTGCTTAGTGAGTTAATTTATCTTTTTCCTAAATTGGTATTGAAATGTCAGTAGATATTTTAACAAATGCTTCTGCCATGTATGATCTTGATCTGCACCTTTTCCCTCCTGCTTGGAATAGGACTTCAGATGTTTCTAGGACAGATAGAACAGTTAGAACAAGGTGTTTTCTAGTTACCATCCGAGGAGCAACATCTCGTCAGGCCCAAACGGGCTGCCCAGAGAGGCTGTGTAACCTCCATCCTTGGAGATATTCAAAACTCAGCCAGACATGGCCCTGAGCAGCCTGTTCTGACCTTCGAGTTGTATCTAACTAAGCCGCATTTCTGTGGAGGGTTGGATTAGATTACTTTCCAAGGCCTATTCCAACCTAAATAAATCTTTGCTGCTGTTCTTAATCTTCACCTCTCCTCCTGCCAGTTAAGCATTAAGGACCTCTTCCAATATTACCTGTAGAAGTAGATCATTAAGGCCCCCTTCAGTGCTTTGTAAGACAGTCGTCTTTCTCCTGCAAAATACACGTGTTCTTAGTTTTTTTATTGATTCGTCTGCAAATTTAGTGCTATGATGTGATTATATATATCATGTATAAATAATAAAAACTACAAATTTACATAAAGTATTAGAGTCTACCTTTACTGAGGAGATGTTCATGGCGTTTTTCATCAAATAATGAAAGCAATACATCTCTCTGTTTTTGGAATTCAGACAATAAGTCATCCTTTTCTTCTGATTCTGTTTTGGCCTTTGATATTTAAAACAAAAACAGGTTTTAGAATTCAATAGGGAAAATTAAGTACTTGAATGATTCATTATGCAACTTTTATTTTCATCATAAATACTCTGAAGTTAGCATCTTAGATGTAAGAAGTGTATTTTCAAACAAGATACATGAGTCACTGTCCTTTAAAAATGCAGTTACCACAAAATGTACAATTAAATAGGTGCCAGCAGAATTCAGATGAATGAATGGCTTGTCATTTTAATTTTGGTCTAAAGGCATTAAAAGCATTTAATCTTAATTTGTTTGAAGTCTAATTTATTTTGTTTTCCAGGCAAAAAGAAGGCATCTTTGCACACCTTTGGGTAAGAAAAGTGTAAATTAAAAAGCTGTAAATTGATATTCTCGGGAAACTGATTAATTCTTATGATGTTTTTTCATTAAAAATGTACTTAAAGCTACAGGTCATAAAATATTCAGGGACTTTCAAGGGCTTATGTGCCAGTGTAATTCAAATGATCACACAGCAGCAAATTGCCACATACTGTTAAAAAGAAATGGGCTGTTTATAGTGACATTCCATACTCACAGCTTGAGGGCCCAAATTTTGTGTTTACTCTGGACTGTAGATACAAGTACTAACTACAGGTGAAGCTGTAGTCTCAATAAAATCAACTCCAGCCCTTCCACTGATATAAACCCATTCCTTTTGCAATCAAAACCACCCATGTATCTCATGCTTTAAATGGTCTTAGATGTCAAATTACAGAACTATCCTGATTTTCCAATTTCCTGAAGAATTTGCAATTTTTTTTCTGCTTTTTGTGGACAGAGACTGATGGAGATTAAATGGAATGAGTGAGAAACCACAAGTGAGCCAAAAATCAAATTTGTGTTGGAATGTCATTTTGCCAGCTGTCTTTGCTTATAGCTAGTTCAGTAATATACTATATACCTGTATCAAGGCAAATTCCTCTTCTAGGCCTTTTAAAACATTCACTTCAAATTGTCCCCAAAAATCAAATCCTTCTGCTTCAAGTCCTGGAGTTCTTTCCAGCCATGCCTTTAATAATAATAATAACGATGATGATGATGATGTGTTTAAACAATAACAATGCAAGCACATTACCCTAGAATTACGAGTTATACCAACATAAATTATACTGCTTCAGTTGTTCTGGTTTAATATCCTGTAGAGAGAGGTGCTTATTGCCGGAGTAAGCATGTCCACACAGATGACTTATTCCTGCATAATACTGCCATACACATCCCGCACAGGTTCCAGATTAAATGACCAGTGTTGGAAGACAAAAGCTGTCTCATTCTAAGGATATCTTTAAAACAAACTCCTATGTAGATACAGGGAAAGAATCTTATTCCACATATATATAGGATAATTGTAACTAAAAATCTCAGAAGGAAGATCTAGAACCATCTGTAGAATCAGTTATCATGACAGGCTGAATACTGACCAAGCTGTCTGTCATTAACTTAAACCACAGTGTGTGGTGATACAAGCCAGAAATTTACTTGACAGCTTTCTTTTTGATTTATTTTTAATAATAGAAATTAAATTAGGAGGGAAAAAATTAGGAATCGTTATGGTCAAACTCCCTTTAGAGATCACATAATTTACCTCCTTCTCATCTGAAAAATACAAGAGCATGATTGCTAAGTTAAGGGAGAAAAGTTAGAGAAATTTCTTAAATGTTCTGTATCAGATATCACTATATAGACTGGGCTAGTAAGAGTGGATGATGTTTATGAGGTTTATACTGAATTTTTCTTTAAAAAGTTATCATCGAACCATTAAGGTTGGGAAAATACCCTTAATATCATCTAGTACAACTATTGCCGAACACTGCCATTTTTACCACTAAAACCATGTCCCCAAGTGCCACATCTAAAATTCTATTAAATATCTTCAGAGATGGTGACTCAGCCACTTCCCTGGGAAGTCTGTTCCTGTGCTTGAAAACCCTTTGGTGAAGAGATGTTTCCTAATATCCATTTTAAACCTCCCCTGGCACAACTTAAGGTTGTTTCCTCTTGCCATGTTGCCTGTTTCTGGGAGAAGAGTCCAACCCCCATCTTGCTACAACTTCCTTTCAGATAGTTGTAAAGAGTGGTAAGATCCATTCCGAGCCTCCTCTTCCCCACATTAAACAATCCCAGCTCCCTCAGCTGCTTCCCATAAAGAGTTCTGTTTCAGACACCTCACTAACCTTGTTGCCCTTCTCTGGACATGCTCCAGCACCTCAATGTCTTTCCTGTAGTGAGTAACACAAAACTGAACACAGAATTCAAGGTGTGACCCCACCAGTGCCAAGTACAGGGGGACAATCACTGCCCTGGTCCTTCTGGCCACACTATTGCTGATACAGGCCAGGATGCCATTGGACTTCTTGGCCATCAGTATGTGAATTTTGTGTATGAAAATGACAAGGGAGTTAGAGAAATTACCATTTGTAATTTCTTCAGTCATTTGTAATTCTGAGACCAAGTCATTAAATCAAAGTAAGTGACTTTAATGTCTCTAATAGCCATCACTAACAGTGGAGATATTTTTTAAGTTTTTTTCTCAAAAGGTCTTACAGTCATGAAAAACAATGGGGGTGAAACAATACATTTACATTCTTATCGTGCACTCCCACAGTGCAATTTTCTAGTTTAGCCATCAGAATTTTCAGATGAAAGGAAATGCTGTGAAAAGTTATTTGGTTTACTAATTACTAACTCTCTTTCATACAAAATTTGGTAAGAATCCAAAACACAATTGACGGGGGAATTGCCAGCATGCTTGCTTCTCTTAAGAAGGTTTGGTCACTGAAACCAATGAAGGACATTACTGGGAGATGGGGAAAAATGAAGCAAGGTCTAAGACAGACTTACCTCCACAAGCTGCAGTAGTGTTGGTTCTTGCTCTGATTTAAGCAGTAGTTCATAATCCTGTCCCTTGAAGTTATCACGATAGTGTCTTCTGTTATAAGGGACTCTCAGACTTTGGGGAACACCAATTTTGTTCTCTAGCAAGCGAAACTGCAGGCTCTGAAAACCTGAGGCTGGGCTTAGGTGGTATCTTTGGGAACAGAAGAAAAGAAGATACAAAAATGCAGTATATAATTTGACAATAGTGGATTTCTCTTCTTCAAAAAAAACCAAATACTAAAACAAACAAAAAAACCCAAACCAACTGTATTTCACATTTCAAGAATATCAAACATTTCTCTCAGCATTTTGTATATGAATGTAATTAAGAAAAGGAAAAAGCTATTTTAATGCAACTACAATGGACGTCACATTTTCTAGTTATATATTGTTTGTACATCCAGAGGTACATTCACACACTTATGTAACATTGTGTTTTAAAATGGCAGCTTTGTGCATATGATGTACAGGAGGAAACGTTAGCGAATATCATTTCCTTTCCAAACAGAATAAACTGCTTCACCCAAAATAGCTATTACAAAAATTTCCACAGCAATAAAGTGCCAATGGATGCATTTTAATAGGCTTGTTACTCAGGATAATACCTACATATTGCTATATATAATATATACGTGCAATGTATATATTTGCAATGTTATATGTTGCCTTATTCTATCCAATAGAATAACGTTCAGAAAAACTTTTAGTGCAAACCAAGACAGCTGAAATACCTGTTTGATAATCTATGGTGAGTGCATTTCTCTCACCCAAGCACTTCTATGATTTGGGATAGAAAAAGGCTGCAACTGTGCAGAGCTGAGTTTCAAATGATGGAATTGTGAGCTATTTCTATTGTTTTAATTTTTGACTCTGAAACCATTTAGCAGCATCCTACAGCATCAACAATTCTCTTATACTTCTTTGCAGAACGTGTTGGACTCACGCTCAATTTCTTAACTGACCCTTGCACTTTTAATGTCGTGTTTGCCTCTCTAAGGTATGCTCTCACCTTGCTGAATCACAATGCTGTCTGCACACATGCAAAATTCACAACCAGTTCTAAAGATGGGAATTACTGGCTCGTGGACTACTGTGGAAGAATACTAAGTATTTACCTGAAATCAAAGAAGTCCAATGGAGTCATAGTTTCTAAAACTGAGAACTGTTCCACAAGTAATTTCAGAATCAATGAAATTCTATTCATTCGAGTAATAACCTTCAGCATGTTCCTCTCATCTCTTACCTGTAGAAAAAATTAAAATTTATAACCAGACAGAATGGTGTTCTCCCTTGGTCCTACCTAATTATTTCACATCTTTTCACTGCTGTACATCACTTTAGTTCCCAAGTCCTTCCCACATGAAAGCCATAGTAGCAGAACCTCATATAGAATAAAAAACTCTGTTTTTAAGTGAAAACTGAAACTATAATTTTCAAAGATTGAAATATGTTTTTTCTGACTGATGATACATTACAAGTAGGCCATAGAGGATTTTTTTTCTTTTCTATGTTTTTGACTGAAATAGAAGTAAAAGAATTTAAATTCTAGATAAAATAATTTATATCATTAAAATTTCCAATAATTACAATATTATTGTAATTATATCTTATATAACATGATAATTGTATTATGCTTTCTATTAAAATTACTTCTATAATGATTTCTATTATTGTGAAGGAACAAGTCCTAAGTCAGGTGTGGAAATTATTTAAAAGTTGAGAAGCAGAATAATCTGAGAGATACATCAGGAGAGTACATCTAAAACATGTTTATCAGAAATGTGCACTAGCAAGGAGAGAACAGAGAAGAACTATATCTGGTGGGAAATAGAAAATACTAGATGGAAAACACAGATGACCTTTTTTGGCTAAGTTGAATAATTTGCCTACAGAGGAGCCTGCTAAAATTCCTTTTAGTTTCAATGGGATTAAACTTCTCTCTTAAGACCTGAGTATGCAACTAGGAAATACCAAACTACAAAAACGGCCCAAGATAATAATTTCCCTAATCGCCTGGCTGTGTACTTGACCTTAGCACTGGCATTTCAAATTCTGATTAGAAACAAGGTTTCATTTTTCACAAAACTAAGTAACAACAAATTCTTCTACTTAAGAACTGATTTTAATAATTTATAATTTGACATAATGTTAAACTAAAAAGCCAACAAAATAATGAATGCAGAGCGTAACAGACATGAAGTCCATTGGACATGAAGAAAGGTTCCTTCTTTCAACTTCATCTAGTTTCAATTTTATTTTTTTTTTTGCAGACACATGCTCATGTTATACTCAAGGTATTTCTCAAATTGGATGCACTCAGCCTTTTCTGTGGATATAGTGTCAAGACTTCCATTTTTACCTATTGTTATGAGCTGTGTTTAGCTTTGGAGAAATGTCTAGGAATATTCAAAATATTGCTGTTATATTTGTAACTTTCAGAAATTTTCACACAATATTACACTGTGATTTTGATTTTTGCTTTTCTGTTGGATTTAATATTACATAACTACCAAAAAGAGTTTTCCTTCTCACAGCAGGTATTTGATGGAAGAATACAGTATGTAGACTTCAAAAACTGAGCAAAGATGTGACTTTTCATCATAAAAATACCTGTGAACCCTCTGAGCCCACTTTTTCTGAAGTAGAGTGTTTCCAAGTTTCTCTTGCTATCCAGTACTAGAAGGAGAGCATTATGAGAGCATTATGGCCAATGAAACTGGCCTTGGAGGGTGATCTAAGCAAAAGACATGCTTCAGGAGGAAATAAGATTTTGCTGATCAAAAATCTGTACTTTCAGGATATAAAAGCCACTCAGACAAATTTCACTGGAGATTTTCCATGCTGTTTTTAAAAAGAGAATATGTTGCTTTAGTAAACCCAAATATATCAGGCTGAGAGGCAGGAAGCAAGAAAAAGACAAGCCTGAATTTTCCCCAAATTAATAGTTTCTTCTAACTTACATGGCCATTTTGAAAGATCACTCGCACAGAGTCCATTTCCCACAAAATCTGCTTAAACCAAAGTTCATAGGCTACAACAAGAAAGGCACTGTTAGCATCAACTTTGAGATTACTTTGGTTTTTTCTTCATAACACTGAGAAAGCAAAATTCTTACATTTTGATTTTAAATAAATAGCCTATGTTTACACTGCCAGCATGCAAAAAGACACTGACACACAAACTTATTACCTGCTACAGTATGCTGTCCTTTACTTAAAGTATTACACAAAATAATCTAGAATCAAGAATGTTGACAGGATTTTTTAAAACCAATTTTACACATCAGACATTTGATGTGCAGAATATTCATTACAAAAGGAGGAAAGAGAAAATCCAGGTTTGATACACCAGTAAAAGTTATCCAGAGCTGCTTACAATCTACATGTTTCCTGTCAATAGGAGGAAAATCTCATCAGGTCAGGGCCTGCAAAACAGGCAGATTTGAGCAGTTAGGGAGTGTCTAACCCATATGCTGACCTTCTAGAAGGATTCTACATGGCTAAAACTGGGTGGAAGTTTCAGAGAAGGCACAAGACAACACACAAAATTTGCCTAGATTAAACTGCATAGCAGCCTGTTGCTCAGACGAGGAATGATTTTCAGCACCTTAATTTCTCTAGGAATAGAACCATCCAGATCTTGGTTTACCAAACCCCAAGGTTATATTTACGGCTTCATAAGCATAGAGTTGATTACAACCTTACAAATTATACAGGGATATCCACAAATATAAATATATATAAAAGACAGACCAATTGCAGTGATGGTATCTAAAATGAAAACAAACGGTTTAGCACCCTGTGGCAAAAATGTCAGTCAACCACCACTTACCTTGATGCGTCACAATAAAAAGATGTTCATCGTGGATTTTTTTCCCTTTCTTCTCACTCTCAAGTTCTTGAGCGTTCAATATCTTGTCCAGCTTAAAAAAAATAAATAAAAAGAGCTGTTTTGTAAAGCTCTTGATTCTGCTATTAGAAATGGTAGTCCTACTGTGTACATCTAATATTTAAGGATAATATTTTTTAAAGTCATACATATAGACCTCATATTCTAGGTTATATGAGGAGATAGACTAAATGGTCTCAGTTAGGACTTTTAAACTTTAAAAATAAATCTTTTTCTAAAATGGAACATCAAGGAATAAAGTTTGGAAAATCATTATAAGAGTATTTTTAATTATTAAAAAAAAAAATCCAGCATTTTTTCCAGATCCTATATATATATATATATATACTGTCATGTTCCATGAAAACAGAGTTCCTATAGTAAAAATCTGTGTTATCCCCCAAGCACATCTGCATAAGAACTGATTTGAGGCTGTACTAGACATTTCAGTTCTGGCATTACTAATTTCTTTTTTTTACTAAGTCAAATTTACAATCCAACCATAGTTGTTTTAGAAGAAATCTTTGCAAGATTCCATACGGTATGTCAACAAATCAGTTAACAATCACAGAGTAATCTCTCTCACTTAAGGTCATGTTGTCACATAAAAAATATTTTGGATTCTGTTATTACCCATGGCATTTTATTTTTACCTATTTCTTAATTATTTCTAGTTTTTGCAGGTCTTGGTTGAGGTTTGTTTTTGTGTCCCCCCAGTAATCATCCCATCCCCTAGATTTCTGGAATATAGTCTTTCAGTCAGATTTTCTGGGGTTTCATACAATAATTCAAGGAAATTGCAGAGAGCCTGCTAACATGGAGAAATTGCCAAGTGGTGATTGTCCAACCAAACAAAGCTTTTTCTGATGCACAACTTTACAGTTTAGATTCACCAATATGTGTAACTCCCTACCAACCCCTTCAAAATACCCATCCATCTTGCAGTTTGAGAAGCCTTCCCACAGTTCACCTGCACCATCCCAGCTGAGACAGGTACAGGTACCTGTTACTACACGTGGAGAGCTCATGCAGATGAAGGACACCTGGAGACCTGTCTTAGTGACTGGCTGACTGCTGGGAGAAGCGTCAGTCCTGGGTCCTGCCTCAAATCATAAAAGCAACCAGGATAGCAAACATTAAATCCTTAAACTTACTTGTAGGTATTCCCCATAAGTAAGTCCACCTCTGCTGGCTTTATTTATTCCTTCTTGTGATTTGTCTTCATTTTGTTCTTCCAAAGATAGCTTGTTGAAATTAAATCTAAGACGAAAATGCAGTAAGTATTTAAACTTTTAAAAAACTATGAATATACCTCCCTTTTTACTAACAGATGTATCTACAATTCAAACAATGCTTTATTTTGAGAAGCAGAACAAAAGTAAAGCAGGCCTTTGAGAAAAACAGTGCACCTGAAACTCATCATCAGAATAATATCTCTTAGCATTACATCTAGTTCATCAAATTACAAGCACTCAGACAAGTCCCATTATGATCTCTTCATTTAGCAAGAGCTACAACTGTCTTTTTGTGGCTAATAAACAAATCCTCTCTGAGCTTTCATATTTTGCATTAACATTGTATCATTAGAACTGAATGTATGAAGCAAAACACAAAGAGGAAGGACTCACAGGTAGTTCTTCCCCGCAAAGGGGCAACCACTCATGATTCCAGGATCCAAACTTGCTGAGCTGTGAACCAGGGAATATATTCTGTTAATGTTCCCAAATCTGCTGCAGCTGCCTTATATGTAACCTTATCTCACTGCCTAGGCCAACCCCCAAATTTCTCTGCTTAGCCCTCAGCCCATCCCCAGTATTCAATAATTACAGAAACGATCACAGCACAAAGGTCACTAAGTTCATGTGTTGTTGGCTCTCCAGAGCTGTGGGGTTTTTTCAACCAGTTAAAAAAGGAATGGCTGGCATGCTTGTTTTGTCCTAGGGACATGCTTTTTGTGCTTTTTACTGCAAGGTTTCCACTAGTTTCTTCTTTGGAGATTGGTATAAGTCAATGAGACATCTGTGTGTGAGAAAAAGGCAATATTTAATAAATATAAGAATTGTTGTGTTTTTAGCTTTCAGCCTTGCGTCAAGACACTTTGAAGTTTAAAAAATCGAACATATGGAAAAGAACAGGAGGGAAAGAGGAATCACGTATTTCTATGGCAGACTGAATAGTGCTTATTCAAAGAGATTTCAAGCAATACACACACTTTAAAAAATGCACAGATTAAGCAAAAGAACTAAGAGCAATCATGTACCTCTCATGCTGGTTTTCCAGGGGTTTAATCATAACAATTTCTTAATTTTATCTCCTCGTGCACAAGTTTCACTCTCATTTATTGACAAATGTTACTCAATTCTATTTATTCATTAGCTTAACACACAATGAAGTAACATGTAGCATTTCTTTCCTGCCTGCCAGCCCTTTCTGAAAAAAAAGTTAATGCTCAGTTTCACTGCAAACAAAACTACAGGGCCTCTATGACCCTAGACCATTTGCTGTCTGCAACACTTGCTCTGCTTAGAGCTGTGTGTGTGGTGGTTTCAGCTGTTCTAGTCACTTAAGGGTAGTTTGCTCCTAAAAAAAATCATATGCAGTATGTGGGTGATGGGATGTATACCCTGCTCAGACAGATATCATTTGCCAGACTTTACATGTATTGGCTTAAAATTAAGCTGAGATACCAGAAATGTAGGACTTCACTAAGGCAACACACCAAGCAAGGTCAAGGTGTTCTTCTTTCAGGATGTAAAACCTTACAGAGGAAAATAATTCTCTCCCCACAAGCATCTACACATCTGCTCAGCGATGCAGACAACAAAAGATGAAAGTGAAAACTGTACACTGCCACATACATCAGGATTTAAATGTTGAAAACTTCACATATTTGCACTCTAACAGCTTGATTTACAAATGTAAAAATCTTGTACATCCATAGACCTCAAAGGCATGGAAAAGGGTCCCGTCATTCCTATTTATCTCCACCCAAAATATCCAGACTGAGCCTGCAGAATGAAATCAAGCTTTCTATTATCTTTTCTCATGGCACAAGCAAAGAAAGAGTGTGAAACTAGTAAAAATAAGGACAGTTGAAAAATATCGAATCCTTAACCTCACAGAAGATGTTAATGTCTGTTTTCCTGTGCAGTTCTATTTTCTTCTGTGGGACTCAGAGAAAAACAAACTTCCAGAGCAATGATCTCTGACTTGAAACCTTTACATTGCCTCCCCAGTAGTCAGAGGACTTTGAAGTGTTAGAGCCCTTTTACACTCCATGTTTAACAAAACATTAACTCCCTATTTGGGAAGTAATACTACCCTTAATTCATTCAGGGTTAGCAAACTCACTTGAAATCTAGCTGGGGATATTATCTAACCAAGCACTATAAAAGCACCTCTTCCAATTCAGGAACAGACAAGCTTCAGTCAAACAAATGAGACTACAGAAATTTAGGAAGTTATTTACAGTGTTTCCAACATTTCAAACTCCTTGTTTAGGGACCTCACAGCTGATTGGTTCCAAAGCTCTAGACTGACCAGTTCCTGAAAGGTGGGTAACTTATTCTTGCATCCATTCATTTAAGAAAATTTAATCTCACGCTAGCTGAGTTCAGCTCTCTAACCATTCCAGCCATAACAGATCTCAAACAGTCCAAGATCAGTGGAAAAAGAGGTCTTAATGAGGACTTGAAAACCCCTGAAATAAAAGCATAGACAATACAGAACTATAATTCATTCATATTACTGTCTTCCTTCATCTAATTCCAGTAAAGCCTCAAAGTGTGCAATGAACTTGGTAGGAAATAATTTTTTTAAGTGCCTTGTACTACCTGATTATGAAACTGTCTGTTGGCAGTGTAGATGACAGCACAGGTTACAAGAGACCTCAGGTTTGGATCAGCTCGGAGCCTTGAACTCTGGCATGGCTGCAGACACTCTTAGAAATAAATGTGCTTCTGCCATGCTGCTCAGATTTGAGGCTCCCTGTAGGGGCCTGATTTTATTTGAGTGATTTGAGTAGCCTTTATATCCTGACAGAGATTTTACAGCTGCTTTGTTATCTCCTTCTATTAGCAGAATCATAAAAAACTGTTGATGAAAAAAGCTTTTTGATGTGACTATATCTGAAAGCAAAACATAACCTTAATTTTAAATTACGATATTGCTTTTTCCTCAAAACGCACCATCAATTCCCTTTTTCATGCTGAACACTCAGAACCACAAAGAAGGAGATGTAACCACACACATAACTCACTGTTTGTGCTGTGGATGACTGAGCAAGGCTGTGAAAATCAAGAGTGTGTGTGCCCTTGAGCTTTTATTTAGTTATTTGTTTATTTACTTTTAAAGCATGAAAGTCAGATAAAAAGACTTCTTTTCATCACAGAGGTCTCTAACCTTCAGCAGACAGTGGGATGTTCTGTTTTGTGACTGGGCTGAACACAGGACAAACAGTGAAACACAGCAGAAAAAAACCCCCACAGTTTCTCAGAACTGCTCTTTGTGGCCTTCAAATGAACTGTCATGTCCTTCATGACCAAGCATGGGAATTGTTAAGCACCTTTTTTAATCCATCCTTGTCCCCTTTCTGTTTACCTCTGCTTCCCCAGGTGGATGTGGGATGACTGGGCCGGCTGCAATGGGGTTGCAGAGCAGAGAAAAACGGAACTTACTTGGGCTGAGAGAAGTGATTTAGATGGACAAAAAGGAGCCTCTCTCTAAGCCTGGCCAAGGGGAAGTTTTATGTAAGGCAGAGGTGGCCTGTAGCATGATTTATAGGGACAGCTGGAGCCAAGTGTCTGCATGTTCTTACTGTGTGGGGCTGTCTGTCTAAAACATTAGTCACATAAGGACAGGTAAGTAAGAATGACCTCCTATGTATTGACATGAATCCAACAAGATTGTGAGTTGGAAGTGACCTGTTCACCTCAGCCTAACATGAAATCATTTACAAAGAAGAAAAAAGGCACACACAAATGGTTTGGACAGTGTCACCCATTCTACTGCTCAAACTCTCATTTTGATTACAAAATCATCACAGAGCAATTTGTTTTTCAAATATTTGTTAACTTGAAGAAAGAGCTCAGAGAACTTCTGACTACAAACAAGTGACGCTTGAAGCTTCCCACCAATGCTGTCCCATAATTGCAGACCTAGCACAGATGACTCCTACCTACATAACAGTGGCTGCAATGAGTCAAAGATCCAAGTAGGTCATGCAATGTTGAAAAATTTCTACTAGAAAGTATAAGATGTCTTGGTAAGAGATATTAGAACAAAAGAAACAGTAAAAAATAGTCAACAAAAAAAATCCAGCCAAACTAAATGAGCCAACAAAGTAAGCTTACAGTGAGGTAATTTCACCAGTATATTTATATAACTTTCCAATATTGATAGCCTAGGACTTCCTACGATACCTGTGTCTTTGCATTTAATAACCCTTCTTACATGAATCTACAGCCTGCAGCAATGAGTTCCATAACTTAAGTGTATATCATGTGAAAGAGTATTTCCCTGTGCTAGTTTAAAACATCCTGTCAAATAATAGAGTAATTTTTATTTCCATTTGGTACTAAGTCATGGCTAATGAGAAGTAAGAAGTACTATACCTATGCAGTCCCAGTCACCCTGTTTTGCACTTGTGTGGATTCTGTTGTGACCTTTGTGAGATTAAGTACTCGAATGGAAAAGAACTTTTCTATGTATAGAAGCTGCATTGCTAATTCCATAAAATTATAGTGATGAAAGAATTTGTCTCTTGGACAGCAAACACACAACCATAGTAATGAAATGCAGTACAGCAGCTACTGGTAGGTTTTGGTTGACAAGGCACAACTCAAACTGCAAAGGTGAAGGCCCCCATGGCATAAGCCAGAACCTCACCGTGGTGGCTGCTATGCAAGCACTGAACACAAATCACTTCCTCACCAATTTAATAACACAGGAGGTAGACAGGTGAATAAAGTGACATAAAAGGAAGGTGAAGAGGAGAAGATAAACTTAGCACCAAAACATGTCCTCTGCTGAAATGAGTGTTTTGTGATTTTCAAAACTGGACTTGCTCTTTACCTAGCATTTGAAATTAACAGTTTGTTTTAAGAAAACTAAAATTTAGTGACTCCAGGCTAAAACAAACAAGTTTAAAGTTGATGCAATATTAATAATCCAATCAGACATTTGTTCCTGGGGGAGGAACAGAGCTCAAGGTCTTGCAAACTACAAACAAAGAGACGAGATAGTGCTGGAAAGATTCTTCTTCTTTTTTTTTTTTTTTTTTAAAAAATATTACATTTGCTCAACTTCTTAAACGAAAAAAAAAAAAATGTGTCATCACTTCCCAGCGCACTTTTAACTTCCATTTGTGTTTCCCACATCCCAGCACAACATCACCCCTGCTGTCTCTCATTTATGGCTCAGCAGAATGCTGCAGTATTTCTTTCACATTGCACAGTATCTGACTTTGTTAATGCTGGTAGCAAATCTCCTGCCTGCCCCAAGCTATGCTTTAAAAGGAACTCTTCTAAGATTACCACCAGTTCCTACACCTGTATTTTCTAAATATACAGCACTCATGCTGATTGTGCTTTCACGGATTGCCTGAGAGCTGCACTCCGACAGTGAAGCAGCCTGCTCTCTGAATTGTCCCACAGGAACTATTTATCTTCTTCATGTTCTGACTCATAATTATTCCCCAGGTACGGAGAAAATGTTCTTTCACTGCTGTTGCCAAAACACCCTTCTTTCATCAGTGAAATGCATCAATATCAGCCTGAACTATAAACTTAGGAAAAACAACATATCTTGAACACACACCACAGAGTTGTCCCAAGGCAAATCTCTCCTCTGTTAATGCTTTGCAGCCACACATTGCAGGGTGTAATTCTTTAGTACAGGATGGCTGTTTTTTCTGCCCTCCTAAAACCTGATTTCTGGTCACCAGTCAGGTGCGGGGAAGGCTAAACCTGGAGCCATAAGCTACTCCCAGTGCCTCCACGTGGCTCAATTCGTGCTGCTGTTTACTCCATGGTACAGCTGGCTGGCAACTGCAAAGGGCTGGCTCAGGGCAAGTGCTGATAACAATTTGCTAATCTCCTATTTAGTTTTATCATTAATGGCTGGGATGGTGGAATACATTGTACACTTCTTAAATTGACAAATTAGATCAGCCTGGAAGGTGTAATAGCTGGCTGACGGGAGCTAGAATTCAAAATTGCCTTAATGCATTGAAATTAATAATGTTCAGCTCCAGTGACGCAAAGAGTAATACTTTTGAACTTTAGCTGTGATAACCAAACTAGCAAGGAAGAAATTCTTTAGAAATTAGCTGGATGTTTCAGTTACTGAAAAATAATATGTTAACCAACAAAAGGCAAAGCTGTGAAAAGAGCAAATTTTATACTAGAATTTTTAAATGGGTACTTTCTATTTTGCATGGAATCCCTCCTTTCCATCCAGCATCAGAAAGAATTTGTCTGCTATGTCCTGGGCATCACTCTTCAAAATAGATGAAGATCTCTTGGAAAGGGCTCAGAAGAGGATGGCAAGAACAACAGATGTTGGATGTAGGAAATATGGCCTGTTAAGAGAAATGCAAAGAACTGGCCTGTATAACAAAGTGAAGATTGTGGGGGGAAAGTGACAAATACCTTTCTTTCCAAAGGAAGAGTAATAAGCAATTTTCAGTCTACAAGGGGATGGGAAAAGGAGTAACCAGTTTGAATTATGGCAAGATAACACAGACATGAGAAAATAAAAAGTAAAGAAATTTCTAGCATCTGTAAGCACCAGAAAGCAATAATGGGAGCTCACAATTTCTCTAGTCATAGCTGATTCTTCCTTGATGCAGAATCCTTGACTCAATGAGTCCTCAAACTCTCTTTGAGCTCCTTCTTTTGCAGACCCTTTCACCCCCCTGCCCTCCCATTGCTGAATCCACTGGTACCACATGCTTTGAAAGAAGGAGCAAGATAGATGCTTGCATATGCAATTAATTACCAGCATTTGCCATAAAATGGCAATGACATTATCACGATTCAGATGGTTATCACTCCATTTGTTTGCTCTGTTTTTCCTTTTTTTACTAATATTTTTGTATGAATTGAGTAAAAATATTTGCTGTCTACTCTATTAGCAAATGCATTACTTCTTCTGTCTTAAAATTAGATAATATTTGAGATGCTTCTATCAAAAAAAAAAAGAGCTAAGCAAAACAACAGAAGCGTTAATGCTGAGGAAGCACTTATAGAGTCTCATGCAATGCAACAGGAGTTGGAAAGAAACACTTCAACAGTTTTGGAAAAAAAAAAAGTCTAATGAAAGCTAAATATGCAATAAATACATGCCTGTGTATGCATGTATTTTCTCTCAGCAGCCCATAAGAATTCTTAGAAGACATTTTGCTGCAACTAGGCTCTAAAGTATTAACTTTATCAGTAACACATTATCTATTTGTTTTAGAACATAGCTGTGTAGTTATGCTGGCTGAAGCATTACTTTTTAATTTAGCACCATAAGAGAAGAACTGAACAGCACTGAGGACTGATTTCAAATAACAGTTTGAGTACAAAATTCACATTATGTATGAATACAAAAAATGGCAGCCACCTCTGTCATCAGTTTGTTTTCCTAATCTTTAGTGCATTAAGGATTAGGAAGCATGTGGTTTAGATAACCAGATGCATACTGCTAGGGGTGAGGGGACAGATCAAGCTGCCTGCGACCAATTTACAATATGAAAGCTCTTTGCGCAAGCCATTTGGGAAGAATGAACAAACACAAGATTGTTGGTCTTCACCACCTAGTGTTCACTTAAGAATTAATGTAAAACAACCATAAAAAAATGAAAATTTTAAAACTTAAGTTCTGTAAAACACAACAGGACAATACAAGCCTTGTTCATCTGAAGTATTATATAAGCATGACAACTGTGTAACACAGCAACACAGGTTTTTGTTGTTTTTTTTTTCTTTTTAAAGAAAAACAGTAAGATTAATTATTTGCTGTAGAGAGAGAAACTAACTTACATTTTGTACTTCTTAATCCTATGCACATAGCAGTATAAAAGATAGACATAGCTTGTTGTAAGAACTCAAGCAACTCAGGCAAGAGGTGCTGTCTGGGTTCTGTGAATTAGAGTGGTTCGTGTAATAGGACTCAATGGATTTGCAGCACTTGGCAACTGCTCTGCAGAGCATTAATTGTGGCCGAGTTACATACAAATGCTGAAAAACAGTTTACTGTTAAGCACTTCACTGCTTGAGTGAACACAAGTGCCGTGCAAAGCTTTCCCTAGCAGACAACCCTGTAGGTGAAGCAGAAGTGATAGATGGACCTGGGAATTCCAAGTAGCTGAGTACAGAAATCTTGTCACACAGGAATAACTAAATGGCATTTGGTGCTTTACCTTGTTTCTTGTAGTGTTAACAACACAGCCAGAAAACAGTCAGAAAACAATAAGGCAGTGAGGCACCAAGGAGCCAAGCTAAAACACTTGATAACCCAAGAACAGTGTAGGCAATCAACTGGACCATTACTAACAGAGAGAACAAAATAAGCAAATCATAGAGGGAATATGAAGCAGGCTCTTTTCATTATTTCCTAAAGCATTAATCAAGCACATTCCAGGTCTGAATTATCTAGTAATTTTATTCTCTTTTATTCGATATTCAGTTATTTTCTTGAAACAAATTTCAAACAAGATCATAATTGCACATCTAATACAAAAGCAGTCTCTGTCCTTTTTTATAAGGGGTTGCTGAAATGATTGACTCTGCATGCATTTTTGTCCTCACCCGCAGGGGTAGTTTTCAGGAATAATAGCTCTTTTTTTGCTAAGTCCACAAGAACGCGAAATCTGGAGCTGATTATGAAGACAGCTATTCAAAGTGTGGATGAACTGCATCCTGCTGCTGGTGGAAACCTGGGGATAGTCATTTATTGACATCCAGAGCAGGAAGGGCTCCTTATCTACTCCAAGAGAAGCTATTCAGTTCTGAACAGCATGGTATTTTAGTGAGGCTAATTAAAACAAAAGGGGAAAATATATAAGAAATTTGCAAGGTGATGCAATACACAAGACAAGCCTGCACTTGTACTATTATTAGCATAATATGTATTTGAAATGTATATAAATATGTACATCTGATCCTGTAATAAAAATAATCTTCTCTTTACGTTGTAGACCATGTTAATGAAAGGTAAAACATAGCAACCCCGGCTGGTAAATTGCCTGGCCTTACGTGTCATCGGGTATTACGTCCCATTTAGTTTTCTATAAAAGCCATGCCCTAGCAGTGATCACAATGATAAGGCAGCTTGTTATCCATTCCTTCCTTACAGAAATAAGCACGGCCTCATGGACCAGCTTGGGAGATTCATTCAATCGGATGCTAAAGGTAAGTGACCAGGTATATTAGAGGGCTTTACCAAGAACTTTGCTTTTTGTAATCCTGTCCAAAAGTAGCAGTAGTGCATCTTTCCAAGATACAAAGAAAGGAGAGATGAAAAAAGCTTGTAGAAAAAAAATGGTACACTTGCTAAAGAAGTGGAAAAAAGTCTTTAGGCATTCATCCTTTAAGTATTTAGAACAAAGCTAATACAGTTTTAACTAGGCCATTGCTTCTCTGAATGACACCGCACTTGAATGATTTTTAGATCAAGGAAAAGAGGAAATCAGAAATCTATCTAGACTAACTAACCCTTGCACAGAGGCCACATATAACCTTCCTGAAATAACTCCTTTCAGGCAAGAGCTCTGAAGATAAGTGATCTTTTAAAAAGCCATTCTTTTTTAACATACTAATTAATAAAAATCCAATCACAATTAAACATTGAGAATACAAGAATAAAAATGTTGTACCTTATTTCTGCTAGAGCTTAGCTTCCAGTTCTTCCCACTCAGTCCTGTCACATCTTTTTCTTCCATAGATCAAAGAGCGTGTTCCTATTATTTATCAGTGACCTGTACAAGTAGTTATACATGGTGATCAGTTGCCTGCTAACTCAAGTTAAAAAAACCCTTCAAATCCAATTTATAGCTTTAACATTAAAGATACTGTGAAGTTCTGAGGGGTGAATTTTTATATACCCATATAACTATGTGAATTTTTATTTCTATTTGAATTTCTTTAAGCCCATAATAGTATGTCCCTGTATCTCTGGTTATACATGCAGGAAAGTAATTTTTTTTCTGTAACAACATTGACTTGAAAATCAGGTTTATCTGACTAACCATGATGGTCCTCGGGGCTTTTCCAGCAATCAGGGTTTCCTGAGGCAAAGCGTCTGCAGCCCATCCTGAACATATGAGCTACCTTACAAGGTCTTACATTCCTGTTCTATATTTGGCTCCCAACTTGTGGTTTGCTCCTGGACTTGGACTCCTCTGTTCCTCTCATTTAGTTACCTCCTTGCTTTTTTGCTTATCCATATCTTGAAATCTTCTGTAACTACTGGGGTTATCCATATCTTTTACAAGTTGGTTTTTTTTTTCTGTTTTTTTTTTTTTTTGCACTACATACATTAAATGTGCTTTCTCTTGCTGCTAAAAGAACATTGTGCTCTCAAGACCTTATTGTCTATATGTCTGAGGTCTTGCAAGACTTCACTGTCTATCTAGCAGCAGCTTGGATACTCTGATTCACAGGTGGTTCAGCTGCATTAGTTACACAGCCTTAGTCCAGATACACACAGACTGAGTTTTGCACAGCACAGGATGTGACAACCCACCCTTAAGGGGAAGGAAGGGCTAATCATTTATACTCTCACACCCATCCATTATTGTGGTGTATTATTTTACTATTCACTAACAGAGACCCGGAATAACCATTGTATTATTAATTATATATCACTGGAATGTACCTATTCCTCATAAACAGACCAAATCCCAAAGAAATAGCTAGTCCCAACTAACACATTTGACACCATTTTCCAATTCATCCCATGTGAGACGTTTCACACCGGAAGTTTACTACTTGACCCTACATGCAGTAGTTAATAATCATTTTTCTTTCTTCAATTTCTTTTTATTACAGCATTTTCTAAAGAAATCTGAAAGTAGAATAAGGATTATTTAAGACACACAATAGTGCTAATTCCTCTTGTGAAAGAAGACATTCGTGGCCTTGAAATATTGCAAGATATAGTCTGTACTCAGGGCAGTATCTCTTGCCACACAACTCTTCCATCCTCAGAAGCCAGTCCACTACTTAAAGAGAGTGGTAATTCACCATTAAAGGGAAACTTTACAACTGCTTCCCAATAGCAAAATTATGTGTATTCCCGTTTTAGGTGACAGTTAAATGCTAATTTTAAAAAAGTGTTTTTCCTTTGTTTCATATTCAGGAATATTGGAAAAGATACGGCTGTGTTTAATAAAGAAGCTGCAGCCACATTTGGGAGACAGAAGGAAGTATCATCAGGAGTTTGCCTCATCCACTTCATTTCATGGTGTGCATAATATTGTTCAAACACGGAGCAAGACACGCAAAGTGTTGTGGCTGCTGGTACTTGTGGGCTGTCTTGCCATTGTTATTTGGCAAATCTGCAGCCGCTTCATCTACTACTTCAGCTGGCCAACCACAACTACAGTGGTGGTTCAGTATGTGGAAAATATCAAATTTCCTGCTGTGACTTTTTGCAGCTTAAACAGGTAAAAGTTATGTGTGTTGTTTGCTCTTGAGAGGCAACACATCTTTATCTGAAAGCAGTCAAGTTCCACAACTCACTTGAGCAAATCACATAAAATAAGGAAAATATGGCTCTGAGGGGCATGTCTTCCACACCACTACAAGAGATTTAAATGAAAATATGAGAATCAAAGAAGGGAGGTTGTTTTTATAATCATCCCCTTCCCTCATATGAACAATTGCATGACAGATTTTTAAGTTTCAAAATAGAAGCTGGAATAGAAAAATCTCTCTGGTGGTGGTGCTCTATGCATGAGGGTTGCTTCTACAGTGGCATCATGAGACACATCCAAGTTAAAAATAAAAGACAAGATTTGCAAATAAATTTAAATAAAAAACTCATATGAAGGTAGAAATCTTAGACAAAACAGATACTATTTTTTTCAGAGTTGCTCAGCCTTTGCAGTTCCAGCTGATGTCTGTGTTTTTTGCAGGAAGGAAACACTTGGTTTGTTTGGAAGTCATGTATCTAAGCAGGAACTTCCCCACAGATTTCTACATTTGAAAACAGTGGCCAAGACTGAGATGCAGGCACTTTGAAAATAATATAATAAACTACAGCCTGATTGTTTAGAGCAAATATATAATTTAGGAACAGTTTCAGAAACACAAAGAGTTAACCCACATTTTTTCCTCAAAAATTGTAAGTTTTCTTATCTTCTAGCTTTTGCTGGCAGAATCAGCCAGAAGTCCAAGTCTCAAATGCCTGAAGCTGTTCTGCCTCACTATGACACCTTCCCATTGCCCTGCATGAAGTCATCCAGGGTTATACTGCACAACATGCACTGCAGGTAGAAATCCCTCTGATTGCAGTGTGCTGGCTGTTACAAAAGTGCCTCACTTCTTGTAACTATAGTGGAAGCACATGATAAACTGAG
>JAWWEE010000122.1:31209276-31222815 GCA_035221455.1 Xenops minutus | reverse complement strand
AACTGAGCATGGCAGTTTTCCACATTTGATGCTGTGCTTACCCTTCCCTCCTGTTTTCAGTAACCAGATTTTTTGTTAGCAGGACAAAGAGGCGCAGGACCATCTTTGTCATCTTTATTTTTTCACTCAAATTCACTTATGAATAGTTATTCCTACTAATCTTCCCTAGATTGGAGTATTACGATCCATTATACAAACACATTGATACATTTTTAAAAATAAGATTAGATAAAATATCAGTTCAAAAGAACATAGTATTTCAGTCCCATTTGTGTTTATTCTCTTTTCAAACTTATAACTTCTGTAAACCCTTACTTTACTTCAACAAAGAGCTTCAGTGCTGTACATCAGAAAAGCACCTCCAATGTCTCATCATATTTTTGAGATTTTTCAAATGGATTCAAGGACTAAGGATCACCCTTAGTTTATACCACTGTGTCACCAGCCACAGAGCTCAGGGGAAGGTAGACTGTCTCTACACTGGGATGTAATGCCTTAATAAATCAGGTACAGGAAATTACTGTAGATGCACTTAGAATTCACTTTTCCAAATGAAGTGAGAGTGTTCTTTGAAAGGAACAGCTCCTCCTAGCTAGTTTGCCACATGTAGTTGTTCAGCTCATCATCAGTTCTACAAATGTTGTTAGCTTATGCAAATGGGTAATCTACTCTGGTTTTATTTTCTTAATAAACAACCACACACAACATAAATGTTTCCAATATGACTGACCAGAATAGCCACGGGAAGGTGTCCAATTTCTGTTTCCAGATATGGAAGATACATTCCTAGAGATGGAGACTATATTGTTTATTCATGTTGTAGAGATCAAAGTGCAACCTGGTGGGTAAGAATCAGTTATAGTTTGTGAGCAGACAACAATTCGTGCCACAGTTTTGTCAAGAGTAGCCTTGAAATCAGTCCTATAACTCTGGAGAACTCCAAGTAATTCTTTCTCCTTCTCACTGACAGGTTTCAAGCTCATGCAGTAAGCAACCTCAAAATAATATTTTTAATTTGGAACATTGTGTCTGCAATTCTCCAAAAATTTGCTATGGAAGATAAATATTCTCAAGAGTTAAATGATTTCCTTGCTGGGAACCAGAACTTCAGCATCAAAGAGTTTACAAGGAAAAATGGGTTTTACCTGAACAGCAGCACATTGCTAGAATGTGATTTTTTTGGAAAGCCATGTTACCCACAGGTAAATATGTTTGTTTTACTAAAACAGTGGCATGGAGGATCTTACACTCAACTTGAGACATCCAGCTTTGCCAGCTACTCCCCCTGTGTTCCCTTTACAGTCAGACAATGCAGAAAAAAAGTCCTGCTCTAAATTACCCTGAGGGCCTCGATTTTCTCACTGACTGCAGTGGCAGCCTGATGGACTCCCTGAGCTGTAAGATGGGATTTCAGTTTAAATTGCTCTCTGCCTAGTGTCGCTTCTGTACAGACAGCAGTCTTTGAAAGCTGTTATACCTTCAGGCTGTATCTAACAACCTTTTCCATCAATGGCCTATAATGAAGGACAGTTTGAATGGAGTATTTTGCATTACATGATTCCGCAGTTTTGTTCTTGAGGTCAAGAATATAGACAGCCAGGGTAACTATATGCAGAGTCCACAGGAATATTCACATGAAAATAGCCAAGCTTTGTGCATTTTGGACAACAGCCAAAGAATAAGATCATCCCATTTTTATGTTGATTCTTCTGTAATGCAATTCCCAACTTAAATAGAAAATGTCACCAAAAACTCAGTCCTATATTCTTTCAGTTTAACATTTAGGTATGTTGTAGCTTCTAAAATTAGGCATTGGAGACTTCTCTTAACTGAAAAACACTAGTGCCAATAACTAAAACTAAAGCAATGAGATGCAGTCACGTTAGATTATGAGGTGGCTTTGGGAAAAATGCAAATATTGTAGTTTCATATGTAACGTGATGTTCAGTTTTGAAAGAGTCTTCACTAAACAGCTAATGAAAAAATTAACGTTGCTTTTGAGTATATAACATCTATATAACATATATAATGCTCTATATAATATATAAACAGAGAACCTCATTAAATTATTCTGAGCAGCTCCTGCATATTTACAAATAATGTGAAATTTCTCCTTTGAACTTAACTTTCTATAGAAAGGGGTGATATACTTTTTAATATTTCCATCAATTACCACTTTTCTAACATTGAGCATCATCTTTGAAGGAAAAAAAAAAAAACACAAAAAAACCCCAATATCCCCAGATATCCCCAGTACTTCCTCTCTTGACTTGTAATTCACTAGGGAAACTTCAAGTGTTCTCTCTTTCATTCACTCTTCCCTATTTTCCTTTATTGAAGGATTTTGAACATGTTTTCACTGAATACGGAAACTGCTTTACTTTTAATCACCATGATCTTTCAGCAAGAAGAGTGAGTTTGTCTGGAAGAGGCTTACATTTGCTTTTTGATGTCCAACAGGTACAGCTATGCTAAGGATTATAAACAAAAAATCATGTAAGAACTTGTAAGTGGAGGGGTTTGTTTGGTTGGTTTGGGTTTGGTTTGGGGTTTTGGTTTGGTTCGTTTTACACAGACCTCCAAAATTTCATGCACCAAATTCTATATCAAGAGAATTTCCAAGCAAGAGGGTATTTTATGAGAATAACTCAAATGCAGAGAAGTCAGAATTATTACTGATTCTGTGCCCAGCTAAAGAGTTATGGAAGTTGTGAGTGAGCATATATATACACAGTTCACCTACAGCTGAAACATGTCATCAGAGCAGTGATTTAATTTTATACAAGCACTTTATACAAAGATAACATCACTTTAATAAAAGGCCAGTAGGGAAGGTCATATGGTGCCAGTGTCTAAATACCTCTCAATTTTAGTTGCAGCAGCAGCTGCAAGTGCTCAATACCAGCCAAGACCTTTGCACTGTAAATAGTTTCTGACATTTCAATTGTCCTTGACCAATGAAAAGCAGAAAACAGGGAATATCACCTTGTGAGATCAGGGAAGAAAGCAAAAATATGGACTGAAAAATGACTTAGACATTCGCTTTTGTTCTCTAAGAAGTGTGAGTCAGGAGTGAAACGTTCTGAAGAGAGTAATGGAAGGTTCAATGAAATGTGACTGGTAGTTGCAAGCAAAAGGAGTAACTATCCAAGTTATGAGTAAATACTCATCTATGCCTTCTTGCTTTTGAAACTGGGGGATGGCAAAAGGAATAAAAAAACTTGAAAGTTTATAGAAATGCACAGAGGTAATGAACAAAGGCAATTCAAGTCAGTTTGCTTCTATACTTTCCCACAAATTGCCAAAAATGTCACCAGAGACACAGGACCTAATAGAATAGTACCACATTAAATAGAGCTAAAGTTTCAGATGGTAAGCAAACCAGAACTACTTTAAATAATTCTTTCTGTATCAGGACCAATTCACTGATGAACCTGCTCTTGGTTATACTGATGCTGGAATAATTTTTGTTATCCATTCACCCCAAGAGCTTCCACGCTTTGATGGTTTAGGTTTATTAGCACCAGTCGGCATGCACGCACAGGTCGCAATTCGCCAGTTGAAGGTAAGGACTTTGTCCAGCAAATAGAAATAGTGGTCATTACTGTCTCTAATTCTCTTCTGAAGCAATGACAATGAATTAGACATTTTGGAATGTAAAATATTTATCATGCCTAAGTGACTCCTAAAAATAGCATTTCCCCCAGACACAAACAAAATTACTACTCTTTTGGGGAGGATGTCACTGGTCTTCCTAATTTGTCTCTATCAAAGTCAGTCTTTCTTTCCTATCACCTTACGATCTTGCTGATATTTAATGACACAAGGACATCACAATTCCCCATCAACACATTCTGTTACCATTAATGGTACCTCTGATTCCTAGTGGAATCCATGCAGAGTGGACTACTGTTTTGCACTAGGCTGTCTGATCAGGCCCTACTTTTGCTGTGAGAGAAAGGAGATAACTTTTTTTAATCCCAAGAGCACAAACTGTAATTACCTCCAATTAAATCACAGTGTTACTGCTTATGTTTTCAATAGGCTTCCTTCAGCACTTTAAAAGGTTAGAAAAAATATCTAAATTTAAAACAGAGACCAAAAAAAATTACATCTTTTGTTATTATTACCCTACAGTCAATTATCCAAGAATACCCATGGGGAGAGTGCAAACCTGATATAAAGCTTCACTACCACAAGATTTATAGTACTAATGGATGTTTGCTGGAATGCAAAGCCCGGTACATACAGGACTGGTGTGGCTGTTTGCCATTCATTCTTCCAGGTATTTCTCAGAAGTATCATCATACCAGACACTGATCATCTTCATAGGAGACCTCACATGTTATTGAACAGTAAAGGAGATAGAGCACATATTTGAGGAATATCTACAGCTGGGATTAATTACAATTCCAAGAAAATATATTTGGTCAACTCCAGACCTAGCATACATGTTGTTGTCTATTCTTAGATTACAGTCAAAAAATTGGAAGAAAAGATTATGCCTCAGGAGTGTGAGACAAGGATGTAGTCTTCAACATGACTTCCTAAGGAGCTGGAACTATATCCATAAGCAGTCATATCTTTTCACATGTACCCCAGAAAACCTATTTTGTAGGTGTTTAGCAACCACAGCAGAACTGCTTGCTTGAAGACCAAATCTGAGGTTCTCCACATGAACCATGTAAATAGTCTGGCACCAGAAGTGGGCTCTGCAAAAGCCAAAAGGCTTCAATCAGCATCAAATGCAGAGTACAGGGTGTATGCTGTAATACTCCCCCCAAGAATCCAGGCATCTTAATCACTCTAGAAACATAAAGCAGTAGTGCTGAGCACACCTTTCCAGCATTAAATGTAATGACAATATTATCAGCTCTCCCTAAACCAAGAGCTGGAACACAAATCTTTACTCTTGCAGCTCTTTTTTCACAACTAGTGGCAAGGAAGCCACTAGTTCATAAGAAGAGCTACAAGAAAGCCTGCACTTTCTGACTCAATATATTTTTTAAACATGCTCAAGCATGGTACAACACTTTTACTAAAGGAGACCCATTAATGTGTAATCTTTAGCCTTCTTGTTTGCGAACTTCTTGGAAAGGTGGCTGGCAGTCTTCTGGAAAATGTCACAGAAAGGGGCTTGAGCAGGCAATTAAGCCTGGGTCTCCCATGCCCAGAGTAAAAACTTTATAGAATGACAATTAGATAAAGGAGAGCAATGCTGTGTGCTAAACTTCTATGTAACATTTCCATGTGAGGGGGAAAATTTGGGTGTAACTGAGACTCTCTGAAATCTGAAAATTTTGCTATTAACTCAGGGTACTACCTTACCCCTTACATCTCCAAACAGCTTTTGCATGAAGTTCAAAACTTCTGCAGAAAGACATGGGATATAATAATTTATCAAATCTACCTCACTTTGGTTTGGTTTGTTTTTCATTTGCACTAGGAAAAGCAGAAATTCCTGTCTATAGCAAGCTAACACAAAGAGTGAGGGTAGTTCTGGCTGATACACATAATGAAGATATTTGCTCCAACAGCAGCCTTCTGGCTTGGTCTGTTGTCCCTTTTCACTATGTACCCATTCTGGTGAAGGCAACTGCACTGTTCCCAGCTGAATTGATTTCTCAGTTGTAAAATCATTAACATGAAGTGATGAACAGGCTTTGATGACATTACGTTTCAGTTTAGTACGACTAGAGCTAAGGGTTAGATTGTTAATTTAGGCTCCTAAAGCTTCTTCTTTATTTTTAGGAAATGGAACAGAATGTGACTTGCTGAAGTTTTACAAATGTGTTTATCCAGCAGTCTGTAAGTAAAACTTTATATTAGTGTTTTCTAAGCCAATTCTAAATGGTAGACAATATCTATCAATTAAAACAAAATACTGAAAGTTATCTGAAATGGAGTATATCCCAGTTCATTTAATATTTTGAAAACAGAAACCAGAAAGAGCATGATATATATGCCCATTTTAAAAAAACAAACAAACAAAAACAAAAAAAACCCAACACACAATCACAAAAAAACCCCTCCCAAAAATAATAAAAAAAACCCAAACAGAAGTATTTTTCAGTAATGATAAATTAAAAATTGAAGAATATTCCATTACTCTTTTTCAGTTACCAAGCTTCTAGCTAGTATTTTCACATCTTCATGGTATCATCCTTCTAGATCCAATGACATATTCTTTGTTCAAGAAGAGTGAACAGCACAGTAATAACAGATTTTCTAACTGGTAAAAATATAAATCACTGGACTTGAAGGTTTTATCTTTCTGGACTGGAAGGTTTTATCTTTTTTAAAGTAAAATTAATTATAAATTTTCAAAGTGTTTCAAATGTAATTCTTTTCCATAAACAAGTGATCTGCACACAGTAGATATAAAATTTGCAAGTCAATACAATAGACTTGCTGGAAAATATTGAAAATGGTAATCTGAGAACTTCTCATGAACTTGAGAAAGCTTTCTTTTTAATTGTTTTGCTTTCTGCCATGTAACGTGACTCTCTCTTCCCAAAGGAGTAAGTGATTAGTAGACTAACAAGTTGAGGCTGGAAGGAGAGAGTGTGGGGGGGTTTATTTCTATTTTGATTAGGTGTGTGCAGCATTCAGGCAAGATCTACTACAGTGAACAATGACCTTTTTTTTCCACTAAGTTCACTTTTTTATATAACCATAATCTTTGAAAGCCTGTCATGATGAAAAACTGTATGTTATTAATGGATATTCGATGACTGAATTTCAAAGAAAACACAGAGCAATAAACAAAAATGATCGCAGAATCCTATCAAAGATGGATAGGATTCAGAGTTGGACCCCAGAAGGAACTGACATCACAGTACTGTACATGGTGAACCTGGTTTGTAGGTGTATGGTCCCCAGGATCCCATTTTAGTGGCTGACTCTCCTTTGACAGTGCAGAAGACGTCAGACATCTGATAACAAAATCTAAAGTGACAGCACACTGATCCAGTATCTGTGGGACCTACCACCACTTTCATGTGCCTGCAGAATTTTATGATTTGTCTTTGGTATTTGAAGAAACAAGGCTTTGTCTGTCTTGAGACCAATTATCAAATGGTAGGAGGAGGTTAAGGTAAAGTGAATTTAGCTTACCAAGGTTTTTATACAGTTATCAGATGACAGTAAACCACAATTGGAATTGCTCTGGAAGCCATTTCTGTGCATTGGGATGAGTTGGGCAGACATCAAGCCACCAGGACTACAGATATATACCTAACTACATAATTAGAAAGCTGGCACAGAACAGGGAAATGCTTCTCTTGTCCTATTGCTTAATTGTGGATGAGAAATAATAAACACATAAAGCCCTGACAAAGGCAGAAATATTTAGAGGTGCTGAATTTCCTTGGAGAAAGTGAGCAAAATATCTCAACCCTTATTACCGTGCACCAGTTTCCCAAACAATAGTTACAAACACTTATTTGTTCCTTCAAAACTGACAAGTATTCACTTTTCTCAGGATAATTAACACATACATTTGATCAAAGTCAGTTAAAAGTAATTTAGTAAGGGGGTTTTTAATGTTTTTAAATTGTGTGGTCTTTTAGAAATATTATGTAAATTTTTTTTCTCCTAAAACTTCAGATGATATAGAGATAAAAGGATTATGTACAGTAGGAACACACAATTCCACTTGCCCTGCCCCATGTGAAGAAACAGATTATCCTACCACTGTCACCTATTCAAGTTTTGGAGGAGAAAAAGCTATAAAATATTTTTCTGCAAAACTGAAGAAAAGTCCAGAATACATCAGGTAATCTTCCTTAACACCCTGTCTCATAAAGAAACTATCAATTCCTTTTAACCATTCTAACAGAGCATATGATGAAAATACAACCTTAAAAAGATATTATGTGTGGTATTAATAACATTGTGAGATAATATAATCTTTTAAACAAAACCAGTTAAGATTTATACATATTCAAATATATTTGTAGAATATACTTAGATACATCTAAGACTGTGGAGAACAAAAAATAGTACAATTCAAAAGTAACATTCTCAATTACCTTCTATGTCATGGATCTCTTATAACAAAGCTTTTTGAGCCATTTTTCAATTAAGAATAAAGAAAAATCAGGGTTATCAAACCTATCCACAATCCATGTGAGCAATCCATCCACTAGAGAAGACAAATCTTCACCCTTCCACAACTGAAGTCAATGAACAACCTAAACAGAAGCTATATAAAGTTGTTCTCCTTTCAACCCATTCCCAAAGGAAGCTTCATAAGCACTGAAGCGACAAGTTTTATTGTAGCAGTAATGCCAAAAATTTAATAGGATTTCCTATAGTTAGTAGAATTCACTGGTACTAGTATTATAAAAAGTTATTTAGAAGTTATTTTCCAGAAGTTATTTAGAAAATCTTTGGTACAATATTAATTCTCATGAGGTAACAGAAGAGTAAAATGGGTGGTTCTGTCTGTATGACTGAAAACACTTCACAGCAAAAGAAAGTAGGTCTATACCCAACAGTGGATACCCTCTAGTGTGAAAATATATCTCAACAGTATTGACTACATCTTTTATCCAAGAGAAGCTGTTAGAACTTATGTCATGCATAAAGCTGATGTAACCTGCATACTTGTAAATTCATAGATGTCATGTATACTTATATGTTAATAGAGCATTCGTGCTTTACTGTTCTAATAAATTGATGCCAGACTTCCTTGCAAACACAAGCATTATATATCAAAAAAATGGAATTATTTCCAGATTTTTATTGGTAGAAAGATACAATCTACTTGTCAAAGAGCATTTAACACATTTGCATAGACTGAATTGCCTCTTGCTCACAGCTGTGGATGTCAGCAGTACAAGTATTAAGGCAGGTGTTATATGAGCTCACAGTATATACAACATCAAAGTATGTTTATAAATAACTGTAGAAAATGTGGTTAACAGAATATTTATGAGTTTCATTGTCTCAGTGACTTCAGTTTTATTCCTTTGAAGAAAAATTCTTGCACAAGTTTATGCATGAATAGGAACTATACAAATCATAGAGTAGTTTGGATAGGACAAGATCTTAAATGGTCAAATGGTCCAACCCCACCTGCAATGACCAGGGACAACTTCAACTAGATCAGGTTGTTCAGAGCTATGTCCAACCTGATCTTGAATATTTCAAGGGATGGGGCATCTACCAGCTCTCTGGGCAACCTGTTCCAGTGTTTCACTGCTCTCATTGTAAAAATCATCTTCCTTATAGCTGGTCTGAATGTACCTTATTTTAGTTTAAAACAGTTACCTCTTGTTCTATATGTGCAGGCCCTGTTAAAATGTCTGTTCCCAATGAAGATTAAGAAAATTGAACCTGTTTTTATATGCAAAGGATATTAATCCTTTGAGGACATTTTATCTTTGTTGATTATTTTATTGTCTGTAAACATCATAACCAACCCAGTAATTATTCAATTAAGCAAGTGAATATAAAGGACATTCCCCTGTTACCAGGCCTTAACCAGTAGGAATCCAGCCCACACATTAATGAGTACATATTCTGAACTATAAAACATAGAGATCTATTTATTTATGAAGATGCAAGAAGGAAAAAGGTAAATATTTATTGGACAGTTCTGCTAGCAACTCCGTGACAATGGCAGGAGTCTTACTAACAGAAGCTATGAGAGTGAGATTATTTTTATTAATCAGTGCTACCTGACTTGTAGAATTATCACTTAATGAGACAGAAATTATTATTTTGTATAGAAAGTACTCTATTTTCATTAATATTGTTAATGAGCTCATTATAGCTGCAACCCCAAAAATCTCTGTCTGTTCAATTTCTGAAGAATCATAGAATGGTTTGGGTTGGTAGTGACCTTAAAGATAATTTTGTTCCAACCCCCCCGCCAATGGGCAGGGATATCACCCACTAGATCAGGTTGCTCAAAGCCCCACTCAACACTTTCAGGGATGGAGCATCCACGGTTTCTCTGGGCACCTTGTTCCAGTGCCTCACCAGCCTCACAGTAAAGAATTTCTTCATAATAACTAATCTAAACCTATTCTCTTTCAGTTTAAAGCCATTCCTCCTTGTCCTATCCCTACATGTCCTTGTAAAAAGTCCCTCTCCAGCTCTCTTGTAGGCTCCCTGTATGTGTTGTAAGCCTGCTATAATTGCTCCCTGGAGGCTTCTCTTCCCTAGGCTGAACAGCCCCAACTCTCTCAGCCTGTATTCATAGGAGACGTTTTGGTAACACTCGTCTAATGTTTCATTAAAAGACACCATCACTCTCCTTGAACTCAGAGCACGCTGACAGGTGTTGGTGAAAATGATCAGCACCTCTGACCGTCTCTAGTAAACTGTATGTATTTGTCATTAGGCAAAACCTTGTGCCTATTGAGATTAAATACCATGATCTGAGCTACAAAATAACACAGCAGCAGAAGGCCTTGACTATATCTGAGTTGCTTGGTAAGTGAATGTTTGGTATTTATTTATTGCTGATCAGTAATTAACCTAAAAATAATAATAAAAACTCACCAGACTAAAAACCCTGCTTTTTTAATTCTCTCTCTTCCTGAATCAAAGGCTATGTGGGCTTCTGAACAAAAAGCAATATTTTTTATATTATAATGGTAACAATCATGTCTGTCTCACGGTTATCTTTGATACCGTCTCCTGTCATTCCATTAAAGAACCTGTAGTATGGACAACAGCTGAGAGTAAGAGTTAAGTTTGGCACTGATTTATGGCTATATCACATCCAGGACTGCAAGAACAGTGACATTTACAGGATTTGGATGGGAGAGGGAGAACACAG
Organism: Xenops minutus; assembly: GCA_035221455.1. Classification (NCBI taxonomy): domain Eukaryota; kingdom Metazoa; phylum Chordata; class Aves; order Passeriformes; family Furnariidae; genus Xenops; species Xenops minutus. The sequence continues at coordinate 31,212,020 of JAWWEE010000122.1, read as the reverse complement.
GGAGGAGAAGCAAGGAAACAGTTAAAAAGGCATAGAAGTAGGAAATATTTTAAGTATTTGTTCACAGTAGAATGTCTTGTGTTGTACTTGCTTTATTTAGAATTTAAAAAAAACATTAGTCGTCTTCAGTAAACATTCTTAAGAATATTAATTCTGTTTTCTTAAAGTGATGGATTATATTTATTGAATCTATTTAACACTTGAGTTTGGCAGGTTTTGTTTCTTTGCTAGACTAAACCAAATGTTTTAGATGACATATGTTTATTTTCTTCTATTACAGCTGATGTAGGTGGCCAGCTTGGATTGTTTTGTGGTGCCAGTATGATTACAATCATAGAACTGCTCGAGTATATTTTTACTAACTTCTGTTGGATGTGCATCTTTCTTCTACTGAAGGCTCCTGAAATGCCTCAGTGGAACAATCCAGCCCAGAACCAACCAATACATAAGGAAAAAAAGAGGGGAATACAAGAATGTTAGTGGTTTGTAGAAGTCCATAACTAATTGGGTTTGCAACTTCCCTTTCTAAGATACAAAGGAGACAGTAATATTTTACACTGCTCCCTTCTCAGCACTTCTTATTCTCTCTGCTTCTTTTATTGCTTTGTCCTATTTAACTGTGCTAAAAACTTTAAAGAGAGCACTTTGCAAAGTCTCACTTTCCTTCTCATGTAAAGAAAAACTCAACCTTTACCTAAAATCTTATTTTAATAAATTAACATTTTTTTAAATAGCATAGCAAGCAATGCTGACATACAACACAATTTAGCATTTACGGCCCAGGTTTTCTCTTTAGTATTTTGAGTGACAAGAAATAATACACATGCCATATTATCACAAATTTCTTGACCACCGTAAAGGTGGAGCATTACTATGCTGAGAAAGCAGGTTCCTTATTAACAATGAACTTTGCAAGTAGGTTACCACTGTTACATGTTCCAGTGAAGAATATTGAGGCTTTGCCTAGCAGAATTAGGAATTAGGCCTAATAACAGAAAATCTATAGTGTATTATCTGTTTGTCTGAAACACATTAAATAAATCTCAAGAGTCTGTCGGCTACTCCAGAGAACCACAGGGCATCTGAATGGATGGCAAGTTGGCAAACATAGGCCAAGTTCATTGTCATGAAAATTCATATGTCATGAAAGATAATAATAAAGACTAAAAGCTTGATCTAAGTCATACTGAAAATCAGCGAAGAATTTTGTGGCTTTGGTGCTGATTCAGGCTCCCTGAATGTTTATTTCTCTAAAACTGTTCAGAAAAGTTTCTGTGAATTCCCACATCTGTGTGGGCCTGTAGAGCAGTAGTAGTTTAGTCTTGTTTCTTTAAGAAGACTGTGGTGAGTAAATAAGGTAGTAAGTGTACTTACTAAACAGCCAAATCCTTAAGCTTAGATATAAAATAATGAAAATGCTACCATTTGGCCATCATTTGCAACAGCTTCCCTTCAACATAAGCCCTAGTATATACAATTCAGGAAAAAGAAGCTTGATTTTTGCCCTCTAACTGCAGCCTCGAGAGACCCTAATGTTAAAGATTTTTTGCTCTTTTCTCTCTGTTTTTGGTCACTTCACTTCTTCTGGGACTTTCCCCTCTCACTATTACCAAGCACATGCAGATTTGGCTCAGCAGCTATACAAAAAAAAAGGTCATTCTAACCCCACTGTTGAGGTGTGCATTGGTCAACAGAGAGGAATAATGGAAAGAACAGACCAAACATACCGCAGTATTTCTCTAAATACTTCTCCCAGTCTCAAATAGTTTGTAACTGTGAAATTCTTAAGCCAGAAGAAATTACGGGTTTGGAAGTAGGAATCAGGTATTATCTGACTTGGATAAAAAGAAAAACAGGGAAAAGTTTAAACATAGTAATCTAGCCCACCTTGCATTTGAGAGATCAAAGTGGTTTGTAGTGATCAATCAGAACAATTTTATTTTTTTAATTCTGTTTGCTTCTACTAATAGGGGCTAAATAGAAGAAAATTAGTATTATAAGGACTAAACAAATGCAACTGGTATTGTTTCTGCACAAAATGTCAAGTGAAACAAAGCACAGAACATGCTAAAAACTCAGCCAAAAAGAAAGACAGTTCTCAGAAAGGGAAGATACTTGCTTCTTTGCTTAGTCTAACAAGACTAAAGTGGCTTTTGTTTACTACACTGACTTTGGACAAGGACAGCTGAAATCACTGCTTGGTTACAGATTCTCCTAACATACTTGGCAGAAGCAGCTCTGAAGAAAGCCCAAAGACTTGTTTCACCCAAGTCAAGTGACAGACTCAGATGAAGTTTTTTTCCACAATGGCTTGTGAGAAGAGTATATAAAGCAATTGATTCCCCAGCATAGCTAAATTTAGTAAGTGTGCTGTGCAGCAGAGCAGAAGTAAGGGTGCTTTTGTATTTTCATGTACGACTTCTCCTCTATTAAAGGAACAGAATTTTAATAAGTTTTAAGAAAATGTTTAGCTATACTGGATAGGTGACAATGTCATATCTATAAGGAGGAGAAGCAAGTTATTTTAACTGTTTGATCAGATCACATCCTAGTTTAGCATTGCTTTGATAGTTCATTTTTCCTTTTCACAAGTGCACACCCATGCTTCAAGTAAACATATTGGCAAGCTTTTCCTGTGGTAATAGTTTGATTCTAAAATGGTGATCCTAACAATGACATTAGTGACACGATTGGGAAAGCCCTCTTGGGCTTCTCCCAAGTTGTAGTCTGATGTGCACAACGAG
>JAWWEE010000122.1:31129019-31209176 GCA_035221455.1 Xenops minutus | reverse complement strand
AGAAAGAAAGAAAGAAAGAAAGAAAGAAAGAAAGAAAGAAAGAAAGAAAGAAAGAAAGAAAGAAAGAAAGAAAAAGAGAACATGGATCTAGGCAGAAGATAATGCTCGAACAGTCAGAACTTGTTTAAAATGCTGCTGTGTAGTAGCATGAATGATATAAGGTGGTGGTCCGTATGAATTGCTCATCCCTCTACAAATGAAGTGCAGTTGCTGCCAAGATATCATGGTAGTTTGTGTTAACTGCCAACTATAGTTGTCTCCAATAGGTTACAAAAAAACATTCATGTTTAAGATATATTAATGGCACTGCGTTATCTCATAATAAAGTACTTGCAAATATGTGTCATTGCTGAACACCCACATGGCACCCTATTCTAGGGCATATGGTACTGTATGCTTTTACTAGGCAGCGAGTGGTCTAATTAGACTGTGCCTTAAATAGGTATTTAGTTTTAAAGGGCTTCATGGTATTTAAGTATACATTTAGTTTCGTGAACAGAAGATGCATTTTCCTAACTGGGTTCCAGGCTAGTAATTCATATTTCTGACCGTATATTTTGGTAAACATCTGAGAAAAATGAGGTGTTAATTTTTAGAAACAATTATCATCCTGACCTTGATGATTAAGTATGATAATTAAAAGACGTTGTGAGTAATATGTTTTATACCATAAACATTCCTTTCTGATTTACTTACTGAAAAAAATGCCATTTTAGAAAAGGAATGAGTATTTTTTTAACATGATTAGCAAGCCATCTGTTGACATTTCAGTACGGTCTCTTATGAAAGTCCCTAGCTTACTGCTTCAGTTTTAACATAGGAAGAACCCAAAATAGTAATGCCTTTTGCAGTTAAATCAGAATAAGGTGATTTAGAAAGGGCAGATTTGAGAGAATAATAAAATACATAATTCCTCGAACTCTGCAAAACTTTTGTAATGAAGCCTGAAGGCAAGGGGAATTCACCCTGCTTGGATTAATTTTTTCTGTTTTTCTGATTGGAAACTGGTCCAGATTCCACAATAGATTAGCTGATGCTGGCAGACTTTTTAGCTAATCTCATCAGAGTTTCAAGATATCTTTGCTAAGATTCAAAGTTTCAGCCTGGGTGATATTTCGGTGAAACCCATACAAGTGTGGGGTTTGCCTCCCTAAAGAAAAAACCTGTATGACTGAGTAGATAGTTACACTATACATTTCTCTCTTTAGTAAGCACCATACTAAAAGATAGACAAAGGTGCTTGAACAAAAAGGTGCTTTATGCTTCTCTTTGAAAGTAGAACAAGCTATCTCCCATTTAATTTGTGCTGAAAGTTTCCTCGTGAAACACATGATAGCCAGGTAGCAATTCACAGCTCTCACACACGCGCATAGACTTCTCCCTAAACTCATGCTGAAGATGAATGAAGAAAGGCTGAAGTCAGCACACCCTTACCCATCTCATAATTACACACCAGTACCCTCCCATTGAAAATAAGAGTACATTCCTTAAGCCTGATTCATCACCCTGGTAGTATGCTGTCCACTCACGGAAATGTGGTCTGTCCCTATCAAATTCCTGTCAAAGACAGACTTAGCTGAGTCTTACTTTGAGATTTGATGTTTATTTCAACTTAAAACTCCAAAGGAATAGCAATCTCAAGAGGTGTATATTATGTCCCATGTGCTACCCATGTCTGCACAAGCCCGAAAAGTGCAGTTTTATAGGTCCAGCACTTGGCATTAGGGAATAAACTTGTGGAGATCTATCAAAACTGACCCATCTTCTGAAAAAATCCAAGTCTGCTGCACCCCACCACACAGCAGAAGATCTCCAGTGATGCAGCTCCTTGTTCTGGGGAAAGGAAAAGGAAAATCCACAGAGCTCAGAGTCCACTGCAGACCTTCGGTCAGGAAAAACTGACATGTTTCACACTTGCAGAAACAAAGATTTTCTAAAGACTCACAAGACAAAAGCAAATATGGGAGCAAATTCCACTTTCATAGATTTCAAGTGCATCGTTGAAAATGCCCTGATTCTCGGTTAACTTTAAATAAACACCTTTTTCTTTTTTTTTTTTTTTCCTTAGGCAGTGCACTAAGAAAACCTAGTTCCATTTCTGAAGTATTCAGTAGGCTAAATATGCTTCTCAGCACCCATTCTCATTTCCTGATATAGTTTATATACAATTTCTCTTCTCCCACCTGCTCTCAATCTCCCCTCCCTTCTCCTGTTTCCTATTTATAGGAAGTCATGCAGGAAGAGAAAAAGGGAAAGGCAGTAACCAGCTAGCTCACAACTGGGAAAGGAAAACAAAAAGAGGAACTGGCAGTATTTTTTTATTTATTTACTTGTCCTAATTTTTCTGATAAGCATCAGTTAAGCAGAGCTTTAGAAAGACACTGTTGACTTCCCTATTGTCTGTGAGACTTCTGCAAATAGAGAATAGCTCCAGGGCTACTCTAATCTCCCCAAGCCACCCAATTAGCATTCGACCCATTGTGAGAAGCCCGTGCATTGAATTTTCAGTCACCTGGGCCTGGCGGACAGCTGTGGATGATGAATGTTTGCTTGTTCTCACGATACAGGGGTCCTGAACAAGTGGACAGCATATGTACCATAATTTCCGGGCTAAACACTACAGTTCTTTGCTAATTATTAAAGATGCAGAAGCTTCTTTCTCTCTCCCCCCTGTCGCTTCCTCTGTCTCTCTCACTTTCTTTATGTCTTTGTTCTGAGCAGCAGCTTCAGCAATGGAAGAACGGCAGTTTAGACGCCACAGTGTCTTGCTTGATTGAAGTGGGTTGAGCACAATATCCTTTCGTTCTGTTATATTTACAAACCAGAACAGCCGAACTCTACATCAAAGAGCAGCCAAAACATTTCTTCTGTCACTTCACAGGCACCATATCTCACCAATGTCTGCTTGTATAAAGCAAGCAATTAAGATTGCATTGAACTCCTTTAAAATACTGATACACCTACTTTGGGCTTCAGTCTGTCTTAGATCCAGTCATCTGAATCTAATCAATTCTGTGGTTTCTGTTTGTGTTTTGCTTTATATATATGTATATAGATATATGTATATATCGATAGGTAGGTAGGTAGGTAGGTAGGTAGGTAGATGATAGATAGATAGATAGATAGATAGATAGATAGATAGATAGATAGATAGATAGATAGAAAATTGTTCTGTGTGAAACTGAAGAAAGGTGAAAAATTTTATAAATTTTCTATTTAGCTATTTCTCCATCCAAAAAACCAATTTGGGACAGAACAAGAACAAAATCTTCTTCTCAGTAGTTATTTTGGCTCTTGTGATCATTAAGATTGCTTAGGTTTTCTCTGTAGTTGAGGAAGGTGATCCTTCTCCTCTACTCAGCACTGGAAAGGTCACATCTGGAATACTGTGTCCAATTGTTGGCTCCTCAGTGTGAAAGAGAAATGAAGCTACTAGAGGGAGTCCATTCCCTCTAGAAAGGGCCATTAAGATAATGAAGGCACTGGAGCATCTCTCAGAAGAGAGTGGGCTGAGAGAGTTGGCACTGTCCAGGCTGGAGATGAAAAGGCTCAGGAGGATCTCATCCATGAGTACAAACACGTGAAGGGAGGGCGCACAGACGATGCAGCCTCGCTCTCTTCAGTGGTGCCCACTGCCAGAATAAGAGGCAACAGGCACAAACTGAAACACAGGAGGTGCTGTCTGAACACCAGGAAAACATTTTTCTACTGTGAGAGGGACTGAGCACTGGCACTGTTGTCCAAAGAGTTTGCAGAGGCTCCATCCCTAGAGATAGCTGAAAGCGGTCTGAACATGGTCCAGAACAAATGGCTCTAGGCGGCCCTGTTTGAGCAGATAGGGTTGAACAAAATGACCTACAGAAGTCCCTTCCAACCTCAGCTGTTCTTTGATTCTGTCTGAACCATGAAACAAAATATAACCACTTAATAAAACAAAAGCAGTATTATTGAAAACAATTAAGATCCACTACCACCTTCACAAAGACTTGTAATATATTAGAAAAATTCAAACAAAATTTCACAAAAGTACAGACTTAGAAGCATGTATTCTACGATTTATGTATGCACTTGTTCTAAACAGAGACAGAAAGTGGATAATAAAGTATTAAGCAGAAAATTGCAGATATCAGCTTTTATATAAAGAGAACTACAGAACTGAGGACTCACAAGTCAGAAGATGACTCTCATAATAACATCAAAAACTTTTTGTTTTTATCAGTTTAAAAAAAAATTCTTCCTTAGGCAAAATTCTAACTGAAGTCCAACACAAAAATTTGACAGAAGAGGCATTGAGTAGTCCACAAAAGCTATTTCATGATGTACACTATTATGTGCTATTTCATGCAGTACACTAACAGACTAAAGCACAAAAGCACTTAATGAAATCATGAGGCAAAGCATTGAGATGAAACAAGTTGGTCATTTTTCTCCCATTTTCAATCTTTTGAACAGTAAAAGTACCCAGCTATCACACTATCAGACTTTACTTTAAAACCTTCACTCCATAACATTACAGATTAATATTTGACCTGTGGAGTAATGGTGGAAGACTTTCATTGTCTGTGTGGATAAGATGCAAATTTTGGCACTCTCAGCTTACAGAATCAAGTAGCTGATTAGTTTCTGCTTATCTACCAGTGATGTTTCTGAGTACCCATGGAATACAGCACTATTTAATGTTTTAAAAGGTGTCCAGAGCTAGGCTTTATTAACCAGCAGAGTCATAAAAAAGTTCAGGGTGGAGGACACATGACTTTCTAATAGGGAAAATGTTAAAAACAGGGTAACAGACAAAATAAAACACAGACAATATGCACTTTCTTCAGTTTAGAGGTAATGCTATTTTTTAGGCATCTATGTGCTTTTGGCTCAGACAGTCTGGAAGAACAGTGTGGATTCAAATTAAACTTTGTGTTCACTTACAGTAAGTTTGACCAATACTATTACATTTTTATTTACTTACAATATGACAATAAAATTTTCAGAACAGCCTAAAAAACTCAAATGAAAATAAGAAGTAAATATATAATAAACATTTAAACCTCGTTGGAACATATATTATTTGTGAGAAGTCCTAGACAGATATCAAAACAATCTTCAGACTGAGGACACAGTTGTCAAAAGTTTGTTCTGGTAGCTGCCTCGGACAACCCGGGTATCTCGTCTGCCCCAGAGATCACTTTTGTCTCTGGATGAACCCTTGACTATGCTGGCAGAACTCTTTCTAACACCGAACCACATGAAGGAACAGATGTAGGTAAAAATAATCCACAAAAAACACCTGTTATTTTGAATCCAGTTCATTTCCTCAGCCTAGTTTATTTTATAACTTGACACCAGCTGAAGAGACACAGCCGAAGAAGCTGATGCAGGACAAGCTTGAGCACTAAGAGAAAGGGGACTGCTCAAGCTGCCTGTGCTAATAAAACAAATGATTGTCAAGCAACAGGTTCGGCACTTTTGCAGACAACTTTCCATCATGGTCCACCTTGTCTGTCTCAACACTTCAAATAAACAGGTATCTAAGAAGAGTATTTTGATTCTGCTGCATCCTTCTGTATCTAACACCTGCTGCAAAAGTTTGAACTATGTTTTTTTTACAAAGGGCACAAGTATATCACCTCACTATACACAACTAGACATTTACTATAAATCTGTACTAGCTTATAACAGGAAATCTAAAAGGCAAATACTCCTATATAGCAGTACAAATATCTTTGCCACTGGATTGTTTACTCTTTTGTTTGAATAGGATCATGTTTTTGCAATAAACTCACAAAACTGGAAAGGATTTTCTGAGCAGGCATACAGTGAAACTGTGCTAGAAATTAATACAACTTAAAGAACAGTTTAAAAAAAATGCTTGCTGTACATTGGATTCTTTTCTACTTGATGGAAACTATTTTATACCAGTTGCAATACTTCTGATAGCAAAAACTTTTCACTTTTTTTTCCCCCCTACACAAACCTGCACCTTGGATCAAGCTTAATTTTATACCATTCCACATACAAATCCCAATCAATTACATCTTTCTGTTGCTCTGTACGGATAGAAAGTAGAAGCCTCTTTCCCATTTCACAAATGACTTAGCATACATGACATTATGCACATTCTGTGACTGAGGAACATTTTTTCACTTCTGGGGCTGTAGGTGCATACCCAGTCGCACTCCCACACAAAGATAGTATGAAACCCACAAACACATCTTGTTTCTGGGAAGGGCCTGGCATGCAGGCTGGGAGGAAAACACTGCTTACCAGCCAGGCCTCATCAACACACATCAGCCTCACAGTTTGCACACAGATGAAGAATCTAGGGCACAAAGACAAAATGTCCATGTTCTCACAGAACACAGCAGACAGTAAGAAATATATGCCAAATATAAAATACAGGGGGGAAAAACCCACTCCAAACAAGCCAGTATCTAATTCCTTTACATGTCATCTCCTTCTTTGAATAAGAGGATATTGTTCTGAACTGTTCTCTATTGGGAATGCTTGCAAATTAGTCCTGGCCTTCTGAGCACATGGCTGATCTGTTCTTAAAGCAGTATAAATGATCATGGCTCTTCCTGAGACAGTCTGCTGCCACCACTCCACAGAAGACAGTAGCAATGAAAATAACTGTTTGTCACCCCTTTTTTCTGGATTTTGTCCTAATGACATCAATTTTCAATGTGTACATCACTTTAGACATTACCTTCATATCTATTTCTGTACCATGGATCTGTTGAGCTACTGTTTTGATGATTCCAATGACAATATCCTGAAGCCCTTCTCTTTCTGAATAGTAATGTAGAATGAGTCCCTTTCCCTTCTCCGCATCAGTACATCTAAAGGAAGGTGCTCGCATACCCGGGTAAATAGTAGCGAGGTGATCATGCAAAGCATCCAGGTTCTGGAAGAAGAAATTAAAAACATGATTATAAGGCATTCACTTATTATTTCTCAATAAAGTAAGTATGTATTTTGTCTAATCTGAACATACTCTTTCTTCTACTGCTCATACTGTGCATTTGCCTTATTTTTTTGAGAACTGTCATCACAGCAGGCTTTTCAGGTAGGCCTCAATGTTCTTTCTATCTACCATAGCAATATTAGGACAATGAATGGCACAAAAAATAGTGTTATTAATAATTATTCCAGATAGTAAGAATTCATGTTTGACTATGCTGTCTTTTGAAACACTGATAATTAAGGACCTTGTGTATGATTCTCAATCCAGTACCTCATCCATTTTCATCCCTTCCAATTCTAGTCTCTATAATCTTCTCCTTAGATATTAATTTAGGAGTCAAATACAAATAAGCATGTCTAAGTAAACATAAGTCTTTTTTTTATTATCAATGAAAAAGCCTATTTCTGACATCATAACAGTCAACCTGAGTTTACAAGGCCTGACTAATTTTCAAACTTTAGAGATTTAAATCCTTGAAAAAACAACATTTTCCAATACGTATTTTCTTTGAGAATAATTGGAAAGATCCACAGAATAAAAGGAACATATAACAGCTACTGTAATAACGTTTCAGAAAGGTTGTTTAGGAAAGGGAAAAGATCTATTTTTCCAGCTAATGTCCTTGACATCTTATGTATTTAAATTTTTACCAGAAAAATTGTGATCTGGAGAGGGAAGCCAAATTATAAATTGATAGGTATACCTATTAAGAACATTAAAGAGAACAATGAGGTCAAAATCACACTTAAAACACACTAGCTCCAACGCTGATTGTGAAGCAATTATCAAGACTCCAGTTTGTTATTTATTATATATTTAACACAGAACAGCCTAGTTTGCAGGGTAGTGTTGCAACCCCCATAATTCTTTATTTATGTTGTAAAATTCATGCAACTTCTTTACAGCTTAAGTCCAGAACATTACTGCACATTTTAAATGTTGTTCTCTCACCACCCTGAAGTAACTGCTACAAAAAGGCTTTGCATTTTGTTTTCTGTCAGCACAGGAAGTGAAGTGAAAATATTTTCAGTGTGCTGTCTGGGCCATTCTCCAGTCTCCAGTTGATCATCCAATTTGTGGAAGCATACTGAACTTGATTTCATGTGAGCTGTGAAGTGCTCGAACAGCTGCCTCTTCTGGAGGCCTCCAGAGGAAATGAGAGTCTTAGAAATGAATTCCGTGGGATGCACTCAGCCTGGAACTCCCTCTTTCAGTTTTTTAGCATATTTCAAATTCATGGTTTTGTTGCTATATCAACATCTGCAAATTAAAACTTGGAGAGGCAACAATCTAGGAGTCAATTCATTCCAGCTGTAAGTGGGCATTCAACAGCAAAAAAAATAATGCTTGAAGGCAAATTCTCTAAGATCTTTGCAGGGTTCAAGACAATGAAATTGAACGATATTGCTTTCAAAGAGTGTGAATGAGAAAAGAGAAAGAGACGACTGGCTCTGAAAGATTGCCCCCCAACCCCCTCAAGTGGGTGTAGAACTGTGGTTTCAGTGCATGCGCCTCAGAAACAGCCAGCATACACTGAGCTTTTGGAAAAAAAAAATTGTCTCTTAAGGAGATAAATGGGAAAACAAATAATCTTCCACTTACAGAGTCATCAACACCTGAAGAAATTCAAAATGAGTTTTTCATGGGGAAATGGTCAATGTCATGGACAGAATTTTTACAAGATGGTTGTCTAATTATTTACACAAGTCTGGCACAAATGTGGCTAACCACTGGCAACAGCCCCATTCTGCAAAACCACTTTGCCACCCCTCTACCCCATTACTGATATCTTTGTTCAAGCATTGCCACAGGAAAGTCCATGTGATATGCCTTTCAGGTTTTGCTCTCTAACCATGCAAAGTGGGGGCCTTGCAGCTTGTTGTATTCAAAACTTGCTCTAACACAGTCAAGAAGGAGTAGACATGTTCTTCCAGATCAAGGAGCTGAAATCACTCACAGATCCTGCCATTTAGACATTGTCATTGCTACTCCTACTCCAATTTTTTGTTGTGTTTGATCCATTTTAAATTGATATTGCAGCTTCTGGAAGAACAAATGTGTCTTTTTTTTCCTAGTGTGTTCACCTGCTGTGAGCCAGAGGTGTGGTCAGGTACAGAAAATAGGTTTAAGCTCTCTCACTGAATTCTTGGCTCCTAGACTGCTCAGGTGGATGCCAGAGTTTGTGCTGGGACAGAGACAATAATTCTAGAGCCTTACAGAACATTAATCCGCTCCATGGTGAAACACAAAGGGATCTCCAAGCAAGAGCAAGCAGTGATACTAAATCAGACAGACTCTGACCCATCTAAAAATGAGAGTTGTGATAGGCACCTGAAATACAAAGATACGCTGTTCAGCACAGTGTGGTACAGAAATCCAGAAACTTACCTAAAAGTTAGGTAAGTTTTAGAAACTAACTACTTCCTAAAAGCGGAACTAGTCCCCTGAGTTTTATTACACTGCAATCATGAACAACTAAGTAGCAATGTAAATGATTTCCCTAAATGAGAGAACTAGCCACTACTCTCTGATTTTCACTCAGTAGAAAACTATTGAACTTAATATAAAAGCACATTTTGGGTTTCTTAGGAGGTACCTCTTTTTATATTGCTTCTCTTTCCACAGTGTCCTTAAATAAGATTTGCAAATTTTCCATGACCGTGTTTTTCACAGAAAGTATAAACAGTAGATTCAATTGCCCTTTTTATTTTCGTCTTTCATTAAGATTGAAATACTTGTGTTTCAACTATGAATAAACTAAATTTTCTTGAGATGTCAAAGGAAACAAATAAAAATATCAGATTTATTTTCACATAGTTTAAAAAGTTGCAGTCCTCAATTATTTCGTATATCCTGGACTCAGCACAGATTTCAAGAAGCACCTTTTGGAACTCTATTATATATTTTAGGAATCTGAGAAAAGAAAGTTCAGGACACAAAACCAAATCTGCACCTATTTTTGTAAAAGGTACATAAAGTAGTTTCCTGACCTAATCTGACTGCTGGAATATGCAAAAATAATAAATCACAGATAACGTTGATTTACCATCATAATAAAAAGCTACAAAGTACACTTCTGGCACAGCTACTAGTACATTAGTCCTGTTAACATTTACAGAAGTATTTAATAGCCAACGTCCTCTGTTAATACTGAAATTGAAACAAACCAGTTTAAAATACTGTCATTAGAAGAATATAAATGTAAGCTGTTCCCAATTTTTAAAGATGTTTGGTGTGCATAACAAACGTGTCCAGTCTTTTCACCATCACACACAAAAAGGAATGAAAAGAGAAGTATACTACACAGAAAAGGGCATGAGTGAAAGGAATAGGAAAGGACTGGCCCATACATGACTAACCAAAGTGATGAAGCAATGGGCCAGCTACACCCTTCTTTTCCTCCTCCCTTATTCTTGCTCAATCCTAACTGCAGCTTCAGTACCTGAATTATCTTTAAAAATTACATTTATCTGAAGGCTAAGTTTAAGGGCAGCCTGTGAATGAAGCTATGAAATATAAAGGATGTCACAACCCATAGACAGACAGTGGTTTACAGATCACACATGATATACCTATGTTGGAACATACACATACCCTGTCTGCACAGAAACTACAGTTCATGGGATTTGTACAAGAAGTCTGGGTTGACTCCACCTAGGATGCTCTGGAATGATGCTGGTTTTGGAGCAGATTGTAAGACACAGAAGTAAATATTCCAGTAATCCAGCAAATCATGCATTCTGCTTTTTCACCTATCGCTGCGGAGATTTTAAAGGTACAAGACACTGCTAAATTTTCAGTGAAAATCAATAGACATTTCACATTCAGCTTTTGGGCAATCTCCAGTTCAGTGGCTTTTAAACTCATTACAGTACACAGTTCTCTCCAAGACTGATAAAGATCACAAATATGAAATCCAAAGGGCTTTTTTGAAGTGTCAGGTGACAAAAAAAGGGAGGGCCATTTTTTCTACACTTAGAAATAACACTTCAGAGAAGTCCCTACATTTCTTGCATGCTGTTGAAAAATCATTTTAATTTTCATTTTGTGAAGTATCAGACTGTTCTGCAGGTAGGAAAGCACAAAAATTGACTTAAACACTGTTGCTTTATCCCCCCTCAGTTCATGGATGAAAGATAATGTCTTAGAGATAAGTTATGAGCCCTAGCTTTGTATATAACACAGAATTGGAAATAACCAGTATCTTATTAGTCAGAGACAACTTAGAAGAAATACTCTACAAATCTGATGACCATATTTTGTGTTAGTATAAAAAGGTAAGTCTTTTTACTTAACACACATGCCTCAATTTGTTGCATATGAAAACTCGTTCTTCTATTATCTGAAAAAAATTGACACAAAATTCTTACCTGCAAAAACTCTCTGACATTTGAGCCCAAGACACGTAGAATTGTATCATAACCAGATTCTTGACAAAACACAAAAAACATCTTCCCAAACATCTGGAGAATTTCTCCAGCATTTAGATCTAGTCAAAACAGGAAAATACAATTCAGTCCAAATATTGTATTTCACACACTTTGCTTATTATTTTACCTTCGTATTCATATACAAGAAAGACAGTACCTAAACTCTACCCAGATCCAGTAGGTGTCCCGCAGGAGAAAAGCAAGATTCAGAATTCATATGGCAATACAAATACAGGAATTTTGTTAGGATTTACCAATTACCATCATTACCTCACCACACTGTGCATTTCAGACACGCATAGTATTTCGGATTTTGATGCAGAAAATAAATCACTACTTGAAAATAAAGGAACTCGGTTGTCAGTAGTGCTCACCTCAGCAGAGTTAATTCTCATTTACAATAGCATGAAACCACATCAGCTGCTCCAATTGAACATTACTACAGTCATCACAGTCTTATAGGTTCTTGACTAATCAGCGATGCAGAACAAATTCATACCGCACTTGGGTCTGCAGATAAAATAATGCTGATGGGCATAATTCTACCTTTTAAATTCTAGACCACAGCTGCAGTGACTGAAAATGAATGCAACCGAAATCAGCGGCTGATATGAAATGCGTCAACACCACAAACATTTCTGTAACTCAGCATGCTTTTTCAGCAGAGATCAAGGATTCATTCATTTGTTCATTCACTGTTCTTGCAGTAGTAGTTGAAACCTGCGTGTATTGCCAAGGTAGTTGCAGCAGTATATTGTTACTTCATGACTGCTTCTAACACTGCCCAGGCTTTGTGAACAAAGTATATTACCTCAGTTTAAGATGGAATACTTCAGAAGTAACAATTTCAAGGAATAAAAGGAATAAAAATAGCTTAGAGAAATAAAAGAAATACAATCCTTTCTTCTGAGACTTCAAAAAAATTCACTTTGACCAATACTCTGTTTTCACTTCCTCTGTGCTAAATCCTCTTTCTCTCTAGTACATCGATTTGGGGGGAGAGGAGGGGTATTACCATTTTCGTGACGAGGGGGCAAAGAATGTATCTGTATTACTTACTAAGGACTTTGCTTGCAGCTGCAACCAGATCATAGGTTTTGGAATCATCATAAATTATTCTGACCAGGAACTGTCCTTCTTCATCCAGCTGTGCCTCCTTCCTGAAGAAAACAGAATAAAATCTTTTCATATGGGGGAGAAGCACCATATTGATAAAAGTATTCAATAAAGTAAGTTTGTAGGGTTACTTAAGATAGAAAATTAGAAATAAATTTGTTCCATGTCTCAGTCATTAGTGTACAATACAAATATTTCAGACCAGTGTTCTGAAAATAATAATTAGTCATGAGAAAATAAACACAACCTTTCACTACAGAGACTCAAAAAGAAGTTGCTGAACTCAGAAAGACACAATTTGTATTTTAAAATGGGAAAATATCCAATAATGCAGCCCAAGATGGGCCCTTCAAACATTGTTTAAGCTCCTTCATTCCATCCAATTTTAATTACACTTTATTTACAATAGGTGGGATGGTTTTAACAACCAGTTGCACATATTTTCAGAAAGGAATTTAACATAAAGATGTAATCAATTATCTCTTTTCAGAATTCTGCATATGCTCAGTAGATAGGAAAAAAAAGATGCTAGGATTTTGCAAGGCCTTGTTCTCGCATTGCACATCAATTCTCATGAGTAAAGTGTCACCACTTAGCTAAAGTACAACAAAAATATACATTCCTTCACTAAAGGAAACAAGTCCCAGCCCCAGGCTTAAGACAAGACTCATGCCTATGTCATGTGCACAGTTACTACTGCTACTAAGTAAAAAACCAAAACGACTGCTTAGTTTTTCAGGATCATTTATTATTCTCTTCAATTGAACTGGACTCAGCAGCTTGTCTAAAAGGCAGCACAACCCTATAGGCTATGTTTTTTTCCTGAGGAAAAGAAGTTGATCCCCCCAGGCAACAAAACGTAATGCCTTCCAAGCCTTCCATTTGACCCAAGTGAGTTACCAGGGAGGAACGCCAAGTGCCTTTCTTCCTGTTTTACCCCATCTGCTTAGCACAGGAGCCAGGCCACTGGTGCTGCAGTGGAGGCTGAGTCCCAGCTCTGGAGAGGAGGACAGGGAGCACCTTCCTGGGCAGGCAGATCCCAGGGCCCTGAAGAGCCAGCTGCCCCATTCAGGTGGTCCCACCATGCATAGAGCTTGCCCACAGACATGGCCATGATTCTGCCCAGCTTCAAGTCAAGTTATATTCTGTATTTGCTTTTTTCCCCTTGTATGTTCTCATCCAGCAGAGAGAAGTGGGTATGCAGGAGGACACAGTGTAGTCTCTGATGAAGTCATGCCCTGTTTATTCAAGTCCTCATCTGGCAAATCAGCACAGACTCCTTTCTCAGCATATTTTGTAAAGTAAGTGTTCATCCTCTGTGGTTATGCCTACGACTCTCTATAGAGACACTGCGCTTTACAGAAATAATGACAGAAGAGGAGCCATTTGTAGGTACTCGCGTTCTCATTTATGTACTTAGAATGAATTAGCAAAACTAATATGATCATGGATAGCATCACTAGTGTATCTGCAGGTGGAGGGTCACAGCTACCTCATTAAAAAGAAATTATACCCTTTCATCTAAATGCATCTTTATGCTGCAGAACACTTCAGGAAGCCAAAAAAAAGGCAAAGAGACAGGAAAGCCTACAAGTGAGTTACTGAATCACAACTTCTTATATCACACTCAAAAAAATTCACACAGGAAGCTTTAGAATTAGAAAAACTATAAAAAAAACCCGGAATTATGAGGTAGGTTTTATAAAAAACTAAGCATATGGGATACAAATTGACACGTTCATCAACTTGGTACTCAAGTAATTATTTTTCTAATGTACAAATGAAAGAGAACCATGAGTAAACAATTATTTACTGCACCATGGTAATGAAGGCTTTTCCCAGAGCAGAACAGAAATACTTCCTGAGATAATGCTCAAACCACCAGTTTCTGACTGCTCTGAATTTCTCTTGGTCATCAGAGGAACTATAAATGTACAAAAAGTAGATTCTGAATCTCCTTTGTAAAATCTTCTATACCCTTTTACATCAAACTTTTTCTCTGTATCATCATAACATGATCAACCATTAATTAAAGACTTTGAGAATGAAACTCAGATTTTAATTTTCTAAAGTGTGCATAATTTATTTTAAAAATTAAATAATACAAAATAATAGTGCCTTCACAACAATTCACTTACAGATGTAGTCCAATTATCTATCCATACAAACAGAAATATTTTCTGTGATACTCAGGGAGAGGTCTGAGAATTAAATACTCTTGTTAATCTGAAAACTGCTAGATGGCAAATGGTACTTCTGAGATGGCCTGATTCCAATCTCATATGGCAATATTCTGTTGAAATGAAATGACTCATCATTTAACTCTCCATTTAGTAATCATCAGTCTTTGATAATCCATTCATTATTGATGGATGTCTGGAATCCATCAATTTCTTTTAACTCTTCATCTTCCTTTAATCTTGCTCATCACATTCTTCCCACTGACCAAAAATTATACTATATTGTTTTTATATTTAAAAAATAAATTTAATTTTTATTAGGTAATGAAGTACCATAGCTACTACTTGAAATAAACATTTCTATACTCACTCTAAGAAGAATGACCTAAAAACAAGCTAAGCAATTTTCCCAAAGTAATATGACAAGGCTAGAGGGGAGGTGGGATTAAATATCCTACATAATTCTACATAAAACGAACATCATTCTCTATCCAATGACACAAGAAGTATTACAATAAACTCAATTGAGGGGTCTTTATTTTCATATTCCAAAATAGTACTTCTGGTCCTTTTACCCTGCCATTCTCTGAAAACTTCACATCAGTCTGCAGGATATGAAGTCTTACAGATTACTGGAAACAAATTCCATGCCACATATTCCTTCTTTTCCTAAGGAGGAGGAAAGGTGGAGTTGGTAGTGGGAAAAAATGTCTTGAAACATATGAGGTCAGTCTGGCACAAAAAGGTAGAGTTTACATTTCCTAAGAACAAGAATACAAGAAAAGAAAACCATCTTGATTCTTTGATTCTCACAACATGGTATGTAGCTGCAAGTCAGCTACAGTTTGGCAGGAAGTTTGCAAAGCATGAACAAACTTTCCCACATCCCTGATACATGCTGCGCTTTCTTTTTGTCTCTCTGATCTCAGCCAAACCACAAAAGACAGCACACACATCTGGAAAAGCAATGAACATCCTCAAAACTGCTGCATACTTGAACAGTTCAGTAGACAAGACTTTTTGTGTGTGAGAATTCTCTCTATGAAAAACTGGCCCAGATTGATGATGCTGGTATCTCTTGTTTCAAAACTTCTTACATTTCTTTCCAATTATATTGACTGGAACTTTTCCTGTTTGCTTGTCTGTGCCAAGACATGCTTCTTTTTTTCTTATTTTCTTTGTCAAAGTTTTTCTTCAGTGTCTGCATTTCTCTGAGGCACCACTTTTTAAAATCACCACTTCTTATTTCTATGTCTATTCCATTTATTGTAACTATTTTGTTTTTCTTCAGTTTACTTGAGATCCTTTGGATCACTTGGCAGCCATCTTCTCAGTAGCCTTAATGATTTATTTTCCCTTAAAGTAACCTTTTTGATAAATGTAAGTAATTTTTTTTAGAAAATTTTTCAATATAAGTATTTATTCCTGCAGGGAATTACACTCCTCAGTCAAAATGATGCAGGCAAAAATCTCTTTCCTTGTCCTACAAATATGGCAAATACGAAGACAATGTCTAATCTAAACCTGTGTCAAAAGATAAATTGCTTTTTTAAAGCCCATGCTTGAAAATTATTAAATTCCGGAATTTTTTTCTACCTTACCAGGTCAATTCCTTTTCCAAACCTCTAAGATGGCTTGTACAGGTACATCCCAACAATTTAGCTAGATGCTGAGCTGAAATACAATTCAGTTAGATACTTAGTTTTCTGTATTATTTTTTTTTTGTAGATGAATTTCCCTGTCTGCTTCATCAGCTGTTTGCAGAAGTTGCTGTGCATACAGAATGTGTGGCCAGACAGACTGAGTGGACAGGAGAGGAGGTTCAATGAAGGCAGCTGAAGGGAAGTCAGCAAAGTCCCTTGTCTCTGGTGAGCTTGGTCTGCAGTTTCTGAAGTCCTTATTCCTCCCTCAGTAATCTGACAGCAGTGAGAGCTTCCAAAAGTCTTTCAATCTGAAATATTAGTCTTAAGACTGTATGTGATGGGGAAACACTGCTGAAAGGTTATCCAAAGTGGCCACTGCAATGTGAAAACAACCATGCCGTGACCACCAGCAGTCTAGGCAACAGGAATGGGAAATACCTAAGTGATTTCTCATGGCTGCAGTCTTCTCTCCTAATTACCTGAGCCCTACCTGATTTATCAGAGCTGCCTGCATTTATACTAAGGAACTGGTTCTACATGGGTGATATGAAGAAATTTATGACAGTGTTGTGAAAACTGTTATAACTAATACTCAAAGTGTCGCTGCTTTGTCATCTCTGGGGAGCTGCTTTGGTTCCTGTCCATTGACAGGAATTTCTACAATGTTACACAGCTGTATTTAACTTCATAACCTCTCAGTACCATGCATGAAAACAAACCTGCCTGTGTGGAACAAGGTATAGCTACAAACCCAAGCACGTGAACTTTAAAAGGCCAGAAAGCTGCAACTCTTTTCACGTGAACAGCTTTCCCCTCCTGGCTGACAGGGAGATCAGGAGCTGGGATTAGAACTGCAGTATAACAAAGTATCCTTAGATGCAAAGAATTGGCTGACCACATTTCACAGAAAACTTCATTGCTTTGCAAAAAACTGTGGCACTTCTTTTGAAATGTTTTGCTGCAATTTTTAATCACAGTTTTTGACGAGATAAAATTATGGGAGGAATTAACATAGTTCTAATGTTTTCTGCAGACTGCAGCGTTTGATCACAAGGACATCAACAGCAATAACAAGTTGTTGGCTTTCTTAAGGACTTGCCTGGAAATGAGCCAAAAGCAACAAGTTCTGGCAAATTCCCAAGACCTGGATAGTTCTTTAGTGAAGTAGCAGCATTACAGTAGCAAACTTTTAACTTTAATATGGCCTTTCTTTAAAAATAACTTCCAAGTCAAATAGAACAGAATTTACAATTAATGTCTCATTTACATTTCTAGAGACATAAGAAGCGTGGGTTTTGCTCCCCTCTAAGTTTCTGTTCAAAACTTCACAAAAACCTCAGGATTCTAATGCTCTTGCCCAAGTTGACTCCTGTCACATGAGATGTGATATTTCATGGTTCAAAACTTACATCCTATGACATGCCTGTCCTAACTGCTATGGTCTGGCAGCTCTTTTTATTTACTCTGGACTAATTTTGAATGATTACGCAGAGCTATTTGAATTGTGGGAAACAAAGATTCCAGCCCAGACTTTTCTAAAATGCTTTTGTTTTCCTCCAGAATGTTTGTATTATCCAGGTTAATGTGAGACATTTTACTTGGGAAAGAAAAGAACCTTAATCATTGCACCATGAAAAATAACACTGCTATAGGGGCAATTTTTCACATACAGATTTGACCTTGAAATCAATTGAAATATTCCTATTGAGTAGATCAAAGCAGGATCAAGTCTTAAAACAGCCTTTCCTCCATCAGTCATGCTAACACTCCCAAACTTCTGCTGATGTACCAGCACACAACAGCCTTACAGGCGATAGGAAGTGTGTACAATGGTCCCTTTGAAAATCTTTCCCATTGTGCAACTAGTTTAGTATTTGTAAACACACTACTAAAGTTAAAAGGTAATGTTAATAATTAATAGAAATTGATGAAACATTATGTGTGGACAAGTATTCCAACAAAAAAACTATTCTTAAAACCAGAACAGATCCTGCACATATTTTGCAGATTGTATTTCTCAGAGGAAGTATTTTCTCTATTTTGATGCAGTAAGTTTCTCTTGCCATCCTTGGAGATTTTACAGACAACAAAATTGGACAAGGTGTCATGTCAGGTTGGTCTTACATACATAGTACATTCTGAACAAGGTGAATTTTAATGTAGTTTTGCAGTCAGATTGTACTACTTAAATGGAATTTGAATAAATCATAATCAATTGCTGCTGTCAGAACTTTTTTATTCCTGTGAAGTAGCACTTGCTGTCCTGCTTCTGTAGTCAGTCAAAAAGCTGCAATTATAAAAAATTCTTACAGAAAAAGAACCCTTCCCATTGGCATGCAGTAAATACAGAGGAAAAAAACACAGCACAAGACAGCATGGAACAATTCCTTTGCATACTCAAGATGCACAGGCTTCTCTGTGATACAACAACATTATTATTTAGAAGCTGTTGCTGCCACTTTAACACATCGTTCAGTGTCCCAAAAGCATAACTGGATCTCTTCCTATCAAAACTCCAGTCCAAAGTGTGTGCACTGGGTGTGTCGCCTCGAACACACCAAAACAGAAGCGAGTTCCAAGACCACCTCTAGGACTTCTTCCATGGTGGGTATTGTTTCTGTTGGGACTTTTGCCACCATTGTGCTTCACTATTCTTGGTGTATCAAGGATGGAAAAAGTGCTCGTTAAATTGAAGAGATCAGTCAAAACAATGACAAAATAACACTACTGCACTTAGAAACACAGCATGGTTCTGATCTCACTGATAGGAGCAAGTCAAATTTAATTCTGTTCCAAGAGTAGCACTATTAAACAGGATTACATGTGTCAGAACTAAAGATGGTATCTGTGAAACCAGAATCATGTTTTTGCATCTCATTTACATTAAAATGGCAAACTCACTGCTCATTATATTGCTTCACAGATGGTCGGTGTTTCCAAAATACTTCTCATCTTTTTTCATGTATTTCAAAAAGATTCTTTACTAAAAATTATAAAAAATATTTAATCACTCTTCTCAAAAGGAAAAAAAAAAAGAAAATAAGACTTGTACATGTTGTGGATGGTCCAGATATATTTTAAAACACACAGCTGGGAAAAACATAAATTATATTAAGTTACAAGATTAAATAAAAATGGGAATCTGTCCAGGAAAATGACGTTCTGGGTAAAGTAAATAGGTGTATTTATAGGATTCAGAGTTCTGAGCTATTTCCCAGTTTTACAGGCTGGATACAAGAGTGTTTAATGTAGGATTTCAAAACAAGATAATCCTAGAAGATAGTTAAGAAAAGTACAAGTTCTTTGCTACTACTACAAATACTAAAAATATTATTAAAAATATAAAGCTAGTCTTATTTTCCTTCCTTTTACGTAAGCCGACTAAAAGGAATGGTATTTACAAAATACTCTTTCAAGTATTTCATTTGTAAGAGTGAGCGATATGTTTATAACACCTGTTATCCTGACAGGTCTAAAAGCACTTAATTCTGGGAAAACTAAAAAGTACCTGAGAGATACTGCAACAACACTCACACAATGTTTCATAACATGCCACTATTTCCTTTTAGCCAACTTTTTCCCAGACGAATTAAAGAATTTGGCATCCACTCAGCTTAAACTCCTGACCTCCAAGCAGGTCCTTCCGCTATGAGGAACTGAAGGAGCAGACGTATAGTGTCCTGACCCTAAAAATCTTGTAAATATTAACCTCCAGACCCATGAAGAATCATCTATTCAGCATCAGTTTAAAAAAACTTATAAAATACTGCTTAGAACTTTGGAATAGTGTGAAACAAGAACTTAGAAACATGAACAATAAATGTTCCTACTTAACGCCACTTTCTGAATAAAATCCTCGTTAATGTTAAAGATGTATGGATTAAAAAATAATAATTTATTGTCCTTTCAACACTAATGACTTTTCAAAGTCTTTTTCTGACATCTATTTATAAGTTACATATTTTTTTCAAAATTTTCATTGGATTGATTGAACAGAATACTGTCTTCAGCACTCAGTAAAACCTTATGCTAAGAAGGCAACAAAGCCTCAAAAATTTCATGTGTTTTCATAGATCACTGCAATTAATTACAACTGAGTCCTACATGACCCAAAACAAGAATGGGCTTACAATCCAAAACTCTAGTGAACAGTCTATTTTTTCACCAGTGTTTGTTGTGAGAAGACAATTAAAATAATTAACACTATGTCTGCAACATTACTGAGCATGAAAAAATCATTAATTTAGGCAAACTGTAAAGCAAGCATTCTTTGTAATAAATTAGTTGTGGTCTGGGAAAGGGAAATACTGAGCAAGCTCAGCGCAGTTCAACACAGCAGGAGAGAGGATTCATACGGGACTGACTGACATCACTGCAATATACAGGTATATATGTCTATGCGGAAAAATCCATAACCAACTTGTTAGCCACCTGGATTTTTTCTACAACTCCTTGGAGGAGAAGTACGTAAAAAAGCAACAGGAAAGCCAGCACTTTGATGGGAGAAATCCCAAAGGCATTAATAGGATAAAATAAAATTGAAGTCCTAGACACATCCAAACCTACACTTAGATATTTAAGGGTTTGGCAACAAGGTTCTCTTGCAAATCAGCCCTTGATGAGAAATACCGAAAATAACTGGAAGGCTTTTCATTCACGTTAGTTACACGATTACTTATTGAAGTGACACACATTTTGTACAGGTATTTGATTCTTATCTCCTGTTTAGTTTGCATGTTTTTTGCCCAAGTCACATTGGCCTTATGTAGATATAATATGCATGCACACACACATACACATGCACATTAGCATTATATGCTTATGTAGCTACATATGCAAATATAGCTTCTCCAAAAATTTTATATTCTAAGCTGATGATTATCCATCTTCTCTTCTTGCAGAAGTGATACTGTTAATGCTGCAGACAGTTAGGTTTAGACTATAGAACGGTTTTACATGCTTTTTTAAAGGGTTGCCCTATATATAAAACTACAGTCAGCTGCAATCTTAAGAAACACTTTCCAGAATAATTATGAAGAAATAAAACATGTCTCATACAGAGCTATAAGCATCTGATGAGCTTTTTTCTGTTTAGTTTTGAAAGCAGGAAAGATGGACTCAGGTCCACTCAGAGGAACATTACCCAAGTCTGCTCCAAGCCACATTTCCCTGCCTCTCCCTGAGCCTGCATGACGCAACCTACACTCACACCCACAAGCCCACAGAACCTGTTCCTTTTCCTCCAGGCTACCAGTTTTTTTCAGTACTGAGGTTAGATTTTACTCTGTCAATGCACAACTATTCTGTATTTTATGTTATCCCATTCATCAATATATAGCCTCAGCCTTGATTTACAGCAGTATTCAAATCCAGCTCTGAAGACAGAATTACTCATTTCTATCAAGTCTTCCTGTGGAATTGATCCCTATACTATTTGCATACCAAGCATTAATTGACTTTTGAACAATCTTGTGAGGCCAATTATATAATTTCCATTTTAAAAAGGCAGGAACACCACGGATCAAAAAGATTTCACTAATTCTGGGTACCCAGTATGAGAGAGGTGGTCCTGTTCTTCCAAGGTACTCAGAGATTCTTATACTCAAAGCACAGTTTTCATGGCCTTTACAGGTCACCAGCATCAGACGTACATGTCACCTCAATTCCAACACTTCTTAAGAGCTTACTATTGCAACTTACAGTAATAGTCTTCAAGCTTTTGTACATATTTTTCTGTGTTTCTGAAAAGGCAAACTACACTATCTAATTAACTACATCTAAATATTGTGCTAAGCAACAGTAGTACGCCAAAATCTTGATTTTTACAGGATTTGTCAACAAATGTAAATTGTGCTTTGACTGATTAATAAAAAGAAAAAAAACGTCACTGACAAGGTAACATTCTGAACTCAGTATACAAACACAATAAATCAGCTAATACCTTTATTCTGCAGCTAAAAAAGGATTTTTTTATTATTTGTTTTATTTAAGGAGCATAAAAATGGGCAGTTTTTGCAATGTGAGAAATTCCAAGGAAGCAATGCATGTTTAAAAAAATCTAAGTCTGTCTCCTGAAAAAAATTATAAAATATATTCTTAAAGGTTTTTCATATTTATTTTGCATTATTTATTTATATTATTTACTATTTTGGAATATAATCACAAATATAATTAATGAAAATATCACATCCTGTCAATGAGTTCCTAAGTATCTAAATGCTAATGAAAGTCAGTGGAGGACATTTTTTGAAATGCATAAATGAATTAAAAGTATCCACCTCTCCTGACATAAGTAGTCAACCTGCAATAACACTGATACACCTAACTGCTAGGAATGCCTTTGAAAATTTACCCAATGTACACATATTCTTAAATCACCTGTATTTTACTGCAAAAGCCACACTGAGTCACTGAAGTCTGACCTATGCTAACCTTCATCAATAGGATGCAGAAGTTTATGTGTCTGTTTAGTTTTCTAAGGCAAATGATAGCCCTGCAGTTTATTTCACTCCCCCAAACTGTACTGAGTTTTCTACCGCCCCAGTGGAACCCAATTTTAAATGTAGCAGAGCACCTTTTCACTTTTCCACATTTCACCAGCATAAGTTCTCAGCCCCCAGAGTGTCACCATTTTAACCTTAACAGGGGACTCATAGGAAAAAAAGTCGACTAGCCTGGAGCTTTGGTAGGTGATAATCTGTGAAGCCTGGGAAGAAAAAAACAGTCCTTCATAGGACAATTAATTGACTTTTGCTCTTCCTTTGTGTGCACTTCAAGACCACTGTGTCAGTGAGTGTGAGGTTTGTGCCACTCAGCAGGTTCTCCTGACCCAGAGTCTTGGCATATGTGGACCCCACATGCTGGCCTAACCTTTGAAAGGAGGTCAAAGCAGGGCAAAGGCAGAATGATGCCTTAATTCTACCTTGAACATTGAGCACTACGAAAATAAGGCTATTACTTGCTTAATGTATCCCACACAAAGGATACATGGCTCTTCGGGCACAAAATGCCTGTTTTTCTACTGTGCAAGTTTGACCACTTCTGTAGAATCAAATAAAATGTGATTTCACCTTTAGGTAGTTACTTTTTGCAAACACTAGAGTTTTCAACTTCTATTCTAGTTTTTCCATGCTTGTCAGCCTACACATTTTTGTGGAGACTTGTACCATTAAAACAGAGGGAAGATGAAGACTGCAGCTGACAGGTTGTGCCGTTTCATTTCCCAAATCCAGACATTTCACATACCTGTGTGGGAATACTAATTTATTCTACAGGCTTGTGATGAAGCATTTTAATGCATTTCTTAATAAGATATTTTTCTCATTTATTTTCTTGGCAATATGTTTGAAAGTGTCACAGTTTGAGCATCTAACCTGGCCTCAATTCAGATTTAGGAGCCCATGGGAAAATCCTGTATTCATTTAATCAGACACAAAGGGATAGTGTTGGGAAACACAGGATAGATGACTGTGGATGTATTCCCTGCTGAAAACATTGCTCTAGCTCTCACATATTGACCTGGAGCTTTTTCAAGAAGACATCCCTATTAATGTTTGTTATAAAATGAAACCATTAGAGCTGCTGAATGGAGTGCTCCGAATTTCACATATATCAGCTATTCAGCTCAGCCATATGTAATATCTGTTGCAGAAGAGCTCAGATTTTATCATGACAGAGGCCCCTTTGAAAAATGTATTACCACACACCATAAAAATATGCCCACCAAAAAACATACTAGGGAAGACAACTTCTTAAGCTCTGGAAATTTTTTTTTATTTTAAAATATGAGTAATCTCTCTGTATTGTTTTGGACAGGTACACAGACAGTAATTCCATGCACACTGATTACAATCACGTTCACATGCTACCCTATCACCTAGCAGTACAAATTTGGCCTTAAACAGACATGAACACAGAATTGCATGTATGTGGGAATGGTCAGGCCAGACAACTTTCAGATTATGTTAGCTAGCATTTATGTTGGCTGCAGAGGACTTGAAGATCTCTAATGCCAAAGGAATCTGGAGAACCACCCTTTCAAGCCATTGCAATCATAGCCACACGATCTGAAATAGCCCTCTGGATTTAACATTGACAAAATAAGGGATTTGAAAGAGGTTCTCTCTTAAGCAGGGAAGGAACAAATGAAAAGTGTCTTCTCAGCAAAAATGCGGCTATCAGGTCTAAGTAACAGTTTATTCACCAATAACTCTTTGCAGAGCTAGTGGAGTATGATCAAAGAAGTCTGTTTCCATGTATTCCCTCCAGGTCCCAAGCCTACCCTTCCAAGGACTGAAGTGGTGAATGACAATGAGCAGTGTATATGCAGCTTACAACTCCTAGTAAGCACAAGAAATTGCTATGCTGAATCGTCTTCACTTTCCACTATGAAAAATCTGCTACTGCAGAAGGACTTTACTCTTGTTCCCTCTTGCTCATCCAGCTTTCCTACATCCTTCTAATGCTTCTGGGGCTTCATCACAAAAAAACTGTCCAAGAGCTCAAATTCTCAGTTCTATGAGTGGTAGCCAGAGAAAAACTAGGCAGAAACAGATTTTTGAGACTTTGCTGTTGAGAAATTGAGTAAAGGCTTCACAAATCAAGATTAACTTTCATTGCTTATATGTCAGTTTTATTTATATTATTTTGAATATAGCCTATTTGGGATCCAGAATGTTGGGTCAGAAATACAGGCTTTGAATCATTCTGTGTATTAAGCATTTTAATTCTAGTTCTTTAGCAAAACCAAGCCATACAGCAAAGGATATACTGCAATTTTCCCCTGAGCTTAGTGCCTCATTGTAAAGGCTGCATGATGTGTAAAAAAGGTCTGTTGTCTAGTTATGCTTTGTTTTTAAAGTGGATGAAAAAACACAGAGTCTAACTTTCCCAAGAATTCCACTTTGGGGCATTTAAAACCAAAACTAGTATTTATCTTTTTCTGACTGATTGTGGTTTCATAAGAATCTTGAAAAATGAATGAAATAGCAGAAACAGAGCCTTGAAATGGTCATTCTGACTCAGTTAACACTAAGGGATGGCAACGAAAGTATCACTCTTAGAGCATCAAATTCAACTATTTGGACTCCCAAATTCTCTATATTTAATGTCACTTTTGACTCAAGAAGCTACAGAAGTGTTTTCATGCTTCACATGAAGCATACTCTGTCACCTCAGTATTTAACTTTTTTGAATGCACTTTTTTGACGAATTATCTGTTTTCATTACTTCAGTTTATTCGGTTCTATATTTTCTTTTCCTTCTATCAATATTAAAGTACCAATTCACCCAGTGGCATTTGAGAATCACTCAGCAACCACAACCCACCACTCTGCAATGCTGATTCACATCTTCTGCAGTGACTTCAGAGAGAACAAAACAGCAGTATGTGATCAGATCAAAAAAGCTTAGATAAGAAATTTTGTACTGAACTATCCAGAGGCCTTTCTGCTTCACCAAAGTGCAGAAGTTTTATTGCAAATTCAACCACACTAATACTGCGAAAGTTCTCTTTTTATTTTAACAGACAAAGACTGTTGACTTCAACAAGTACTTCTCCAGACATCAGTGATTCAACTCAGCATGCCACAACACTGGTCTGTATCTTCCCATTGTTTCCTAAATGGTGAACAATTTCAACAAAGTCTTTGCAAGAAGTTTGTATTTACTTATCAGGCATCTAAGCTCTTCCACAATATCTCTGTAAGCGCACTAGAAGAAGTAAAAGTCGCTAAAAATTTAGTGGCTATCAGTTGACCCTGGACCATTCCCTAAATCAGCACCACTATAATCTGTTACAGTAAGATACAGGGGTTAGTTTACTGGCTTGTAAACTCAAGGATACCCTACTTTTTAAGATAAATTCTGCCAAATAAATACCCTGTTGTGAACACCCTTTGTATAAGGACCTATGGCACCTGTTCCATATGTCACCTCCTTCTTGAAGATCACATTCCATTCTTCTCTTTGGGTGGTGACGTGCTACAGTTTCCTTTCAGAAAGCCATCTTCTCTGTGAGCTAATACCAGAGCCTACCTGCTGGGCTGCTACAAGACAGAAATGTTTCTCAGATTAAGAACAGCAACAGGACGTACCAGCTTCCTGAATTTTCACAGCTAACCTTAGAAAAGTATTTTGTATCTTTCTATTAAATTCCTCCAAAACATTAAATGATTAGTACTTCTCATGGGTTTGAGCTATCTTCAGTATTCTTTCAGGTGTTTATAAAATCTTAAGAGACAGGATGCATCAGGAATTCTGGTGGGGTTCTGACAGTCTACAGCATACTCTTGCACAAGAAGATGAAATTTTCTACCTTCTCTGACGCACTGATCTTAAATACAAATTCCTGTCAGTGGGTAATCTCAACAAAACGTGGACCATGATACTTAAAGGCATTTTGGTAAGGGATGGCATGCCAAAAAAGAGTAAACATTTTTAATTATATTTTATACATATTTTATTATAGTTTTCATGGAAAATGATGCATGTATCACTATTTTATTTTACTCTCTCATAACTTACCTATGTCATTAAAAAAATCAAACTGTAAGAATTCATAATAGATCAGTGTGTTTAGATAAGGTATGTAGGAAAAATAAATACTTCACAGCACAAAACTGTGTGGCAGTCACTGAACACTTACCTATCTTATCCACAGAACTGCATTTGATTTATAGACTGACAGGGGTCACTAGAACAATGAACGTCTGCTGAACAACTGTGGACTCACCTTTGGAGATTTTAAAGACTCAGCTAGACAAAAGTCAGAGCTGAGCCCCAATCTTGAGCCAGTAACCATGCAGGTTGGAAAAGAAAATGGACTAGAAGACCTCCAGAAAAGTCTTCCACAGAACATTTCTGTAATTCTCTGATTTCATGGCCCTGTGTGAGATTATCACTTTCCTAATGAATGGTTTTGTGAAAAAGTGTGTCATGGTAACAAAAATCTCAGTTAAAAGCTGGCCTTTAACCCTAAAAAATGTATTAGGACAGCAGCAATGTATTCTAACATCAACACTGACATAATAAAACTGACCCAAAATAAATGGGAAAGAGGAATATAGAAGAAGGTGTCCAGCTGAAAGAAAACCACTTTCTCCAAGTTGCATAATGAACTTTTTCCTTAAACATATATCAAGAGATCACGTTAAACCCTTTCTTCTCACTACATAGTTACCTAAAGCCTTATGAAGTAAGCTTACAACTCTGTAAGCTTTTATGTCTTTTAAAAAATATTTCTTGTAGTTTTGCCCAACTACCATATTTATGGAAAACAGAATTTTGATTGCATTACTCATTTCTGTGCAATCCCGCAATTCATCAAAGGTTTAAGGTGAAGGCAGTCAGCCGCTGAGAAAAATGTTATACTTTCAGAACAGCAAGGGTTGGACATGAAAAAGTAGGTTCAAGAGATGAAAGCCAAGAATCATTTTTGTATTCTTATATATAATTCTTACATGTATTAATGACCTTTTTTTTATTTCCAGATGAGGACATTATCAAAATCTCACACTGGTTTTAGACAGCGTTTATTAGCTAACCGCTGTAATTCAGTTTCTTCAGGGATGCGACTGTCACACGGTTCACCTGGTGGCCTGATGCAAGGACGGGCATCCGCGGTTTTCGGGGCGTTTCGCCTGCCCGTTATTGCTGCCGCACAGCCCGCAGGACGGCGGACCGGACCGGACCCCCCCGGCAAAGGCGGCACGGGGCCGCTCTCGGCGCCCACCGCGGAGGCCGCGGGCGGGACGGGGCGCAGCGGGAGCCGCTGCGGTCCCGACACGGCCGTGGGACCAGACGCGACCCGGCCCCGCGGACACACGGACACACGGACACGGACAGACACACGGACACTCACTTGATGTCCTCCCAGACGGCAGGGCCGTAGTTGCGGATGACGAGCAGCTCCAGGGCGTGATTGACGAAGCCGTACTGCGGGGCAGGGCGAGGCGGCGGCACGGTCAGGCACCGGGCGAGAGGAGAGCCCCTTCCCGCGCCCCGCAGCATCCCATCCCATCCCATCCCACCCCACCCGTCCCACCGCCCCGCCGGGAAGCGGCCCCTGCCAGGGGAGACATCACTCCCGCTCTCCCCCAGAAACAAAGGGCCGGGCCCCGGCTTCCCGCTCCCCGGGTGGATTCAGCCGCCTCCCTCCCACCAGGCCCGGGCAGCGCGCTGCCCCGGCCGGCCGGGCGGAGCTCACCATGGTGCCGGTGCCGGTAGCGCCGCCGCCGCCGCGGAGCAGACGCGGCCCGGCCGCCGCACCGCCACCGCCACCGCCACCGCCCCCGCGCGCCGAGTGGCGCCGCCGCCAGCCAATGGCGAGCGCCGCCGCCTCCACGGCGCCCAATGGCGAGCGCCGCCGCCGCGCTTTCGGCCAATCAGAGGCGGGGGCGGGCCGGCGCGCGGCCGCCGGCTGCGGCTGGGGCGCCGCCCGGGGCTGAGGGCGCAATCCTGCCCGGGGCTGCGGGCGCAGTCCTGGCAGCGGCTGAGGGCTCAGTCCTGCCCGGGGCTGCGGGCGCAGTCCTGCCCGCGGCTGAGGGCGCAATCCTGCCCGGGGCTGAGGGCTCAGTCTTGTCCGGGGCTGCGGGCGCAGTGCTGCCCGCGGCTGAGGGCGCAGTCCTGCGCTCCCCCGGCGGGGGCTGAGCGGGGCCCGGGGGGCTGGACCCCTCCTGGTGCGTGGGAAGGTGGTACCGTAGGGCAAGGTGTGCTCGGTCTGGGGTCACTGCGCTTTGCCGTGGTCGCCGTGGCAGGCGCGGAAATGCTTCCTCAGTTGTTTCACACACCACTGCAGCCACTCGGATTTTAGCAACACAAATGCCTCATAAAAAGTGAAGAATCTGAGGGGCAAAACGATCGCAGGCATTTCTCTTCCTGCGCATTCGTTTTTCAAAGGCCGGTGAAGTTACTCTAATGTGTGGCTCCAGGAATGTTTGGGGTATTTTTCTGGTGCGTTATCGATGCCCCGTGAGCAGGCACCGTGAGTGAGCACTGCACGGGATCGCTCACCTGCTGCACCTGCGTTCCACAAGGGCCCTCTCCATCAGCAATGACACAGCAGTGCTTTGGCACTGGAGGATTACCGACAGTATGCCAAGGACAGTTCAGAAATAGCATACTGTCATCCTATACATATATGTTGTCATATACATGGAAAGAAAAAAGTACAGCACCTGAAAAACCATGTAGTTTAAAGCCCTTTGTGCCATCGAAAGACCTGGCCTCAGCGTATTAAATAAACAGACCTGGCCTCAGCGTATTAAATAAACATTCTAAGGAGACTACTGATAATTAGTTTATATGGGAGGATTATGGGATGAGTACCTGGTGATCCACTATAGCAGCTCTTGGGCAGAAGAGTTGCATGAAGTCACTAAGCCATGGGCACCAATCAATCCAAATGGATTCTAGATGAAAGTAAAGATGCAGAAGTTCAGACCTTAGTAAGACAGAGCGAAGTAAGTTTAAAATTTGAAGTGTTCACATACCTCTTGGAAAAAAATGAAATATCTATGTTGGAAATTCCATGTAAGTGAGCTGAAAAATGTCAGCATGTAAAATCTTTTTAAATTTCATCTATTGCCTGGTAAACTTTTGAATCTGTGTTAAGATCTGTTAAAAATTCTTGTGAGACAGACATTAGCAATTTAGCAAAGTCATATCAGTAGACATTCCAAGAATAGAGGGAAACCCTGCTTTCAGGTCATGTAGGCATAATAATCAATTCTATTTAGTTTAACACATTACAAATCTACTGGGAAAACCAGTTTTAGATTTTTTATAAGGATGACCAAAACCAAAATCCTCATTAGAACTAGTTTAAATCATACAAGTAATATGCTAATTTTGAAAGGAGGAAAGAAAATATTTGGACAAACTAGCCAAAGTGCTGGTTGAATATATCTGTGTGGAAAAACAAACAAAAACTTAATAGATAAAAATCTCTAAAAATCTCTTCAATTTCCAGGAAACTGGCAACAGACATAATGTGATAAATCATGCAGTTGGAACCAGACCAAAGGCTGTGTTTTCCTATAGCTGAGGAGGGGTCAGCTTGTCACCAGTTAATTAAGATTTGAGTACATCAAGTCACTATCTACTTCTCCTATTTGGCAGGAAGAAAATTGGGGGGAAACAGGAAAACATACTCTAGAATACAAAGTTGTAGTTACAACCTTGTATGCACACTGCTGATAGTGATTCTACACTAAGGCAACTGGGACTTGTCCTCTGATGCTGTGTAGTATTCTCATTCCCACCCCTATAAAAGTTTTGGGGACACAAATGCCAAGGAAATTCTGACAGCATATCCCAGGCAGGAAACGAGATGACTGTGTTGAGAATTCATGTAAAAAAATCATTGCCATTCTTCACAGGTTTCAAAGGAATCCACTAGCTCAGTCTGCATACAGGGTAAGCCCTCATGCTCATAAAATATTAGAGAGATTACATGAAATTCTTTTTGGATATGGTTTTCAGAAAGTACATTATCCTGGCAATTTTGTGTACCTGAGTGACACTTTTTCAAAAGTGCTGATATCTTCAAAGGTCAAAATTGCGTTAGAAAAATGTAAAATTACCTTTCTTCTTTGAATTTGGTTCAGGCTTTGTAGGTTGCATTTGCAGGCTGCTCTTGTGATTAATCCATTGCAATACAAATGGAAGTTCTAGACACAGTGATATTTGTAAAATGTGAAGTGATAACACCATAGGCTGAGTCAAAGCAGACAGTGATTGATTTAGTTTTCTAAAACAGGAGTGCTGTTTTAAAAGTTCTGAAGATGCTGAATTAAAGAATTCAACAAAGTGATTTGCTGAGAGGGACAAGCCTCCATTCCAGATACCTGCAGAGTCAAGACTATTTGGTAGGTCTTAGGCAAGATCTGGTTTCAGCTAAAGGAAAGGCAGCTGTGTTTTCAAGGCCCAACCCTGGCAGTATTAAGACTGTTAAGCAACATGTATTATGCATATCACACAACCATTTGGACTGTATCTGATGCATGTCCTTAAAGTCTGCAGCTTTTTCCACTATAGCACACAATCATATTCCCATTTAGGGACCTTCATACACTACGTACAGCTGATGACCTATTGCCTAGCTGCTTTTTGATATTCATGAGTGGGAGGGTAACTGTGGCACTAGCTACAACTGGGACATGCATGGGATGGAATGCTGATGAGAAAGGAGCCTTTTAGGAAGCATTTTCTGTAACTGAAACCCTTCCAGACAACTTCTCCGCTTTGTGTCCCTCTGAACGTGTTTCTGAGGAAGAGCTTCCTGCACTGGCCATCAGAAAGCCAAGAGCTGCAGTCAGTGATTACAGCTGAAAAACAACTGCTATAGATGTTTTATTTTAATGTTTCTTCCTAATTTTAGATGCTGACTTCATCTGGCAATTCTTGGTGAGATCCATAAAGCAAAAAGTAGCATAGGATCCTTTGATGCTGTGTGAAAGGGCAGTTGCTGAGACAATAACTTTGAGAAAACCACTAGCTGGCCAAGAACATCTATATTCAGCTCAATATGGTTTGTGTTAATACATAAGCACTGTAAAATAACGGAAGTTATTTTAATAAGTGGCATATTTTACTTTGGACTTCGCTTTTACAGTTCATTTTGTTACTGTAATCCTGGGATAAAGCTACCTTATATGGTATTGCTGGATTCCACTTACTGAAGATGGAGTTACTTTACTGACATTGGAATGAATTATGGGTATTTTCTAATTAAGTTTCAAATCATAATGATCTGAGACTTGACATTCGGAATTGTCATAATAATATTTATCAAGTGCAGAAATGTGCTCTTAAGATCACTTCAGCAAGATTATTTCTATTGTACCACTATACACCGCTTCACTATACCATTACATTCATTTTTCAATACTGGTATTGACAAGCTGTGAATGAAACAGCCCCCAGTACATCCATGCCGTTCTGTAATGCAGTAACGTGTGTACATGTGAGAAACTGAGTGCTCTGTTGCTTCCTCCTGTAAGAGGAGTGTAATCTTGGCCATGTGAAGCAAACTAATCGTATGTCCAAATCTTCCTTAACATCATCTGCAATCGGTGGAAAGACTCCTGTTCATTTTCACATGCTTGTAGTCCAAAGCCCCTGGGAATGCCTTTGTCCTTGATGTTTCTTTGGCAGGTTTTGTTTGGGCTGAAAAATCGGGAGAGTGGAAATATATCTATGATTTAATCTACCCCTTTTCATATCCTTGTGATGTTACTGCATGTATTCTCTCGGTTACTTCTCATTACATTGTGTGTGCAAGATATGCATATAAACATGGTGTTTGCTGTAGTGGCACAAAAGTTTGTAACTTTGTACTGCTCAAAAGATGAGAAACAATTTTAGCTCAGATCTTCAAAGGATGCCTTATAATGGGGCTGCAAAGCAACGTGCTCATTTACATTTATATTAGGAAACCACTGGCTCGACTCTGCTTTCAGCATCAAAAATCTGCTGAAGCAGATGAGACACACAACTTTATAAGGTTGTTTACTTTGTTTCAGATTCTTTCACAGTTTATTATTTCTTTGACTGGCTCTGCAGCTTCATGTTCCAGCCTAACTGCGTATTTAACATTCAGATCCTTCAGTTTGTGCTCAGAATATGTATCTTTGAACTGTTGCATCTGAAGGTAGCAAAGGTTCCAGAAGCATTGATTATCTTCTGTCTTTTATTTGTGCTTCAGTATCAGAGCAATGCTTAGTAATATAAGACTGACTTTTACTCTCCCTCTATGCTCTGGAGAAAAGAACTGCCAGTGAACTCATGCAAATGGATTAGGACATTTAAAAAAAAAAAAGGGAAAAAAAATAGCTTATATCTGATTATTTCCTCCTATGCAGTTGTGAGCAGCCATACAATCAGAGGTGGTTTGAGAAGTCTCTAAAGGCTGTTGTCTTGCAGACCTTAGAGGTAGAAAAAAAAGTGCTAGCTCTCATTTTAGAAACAGCCTCAAAGTGAAATTCAGTTCTTGTCAAGCGGGCTTATGATAAACTGGAGCAGGGTTTTGAAAGCAACTCAGTACCTTGTACACTATATGGCAAATAGCCACAAAAGTTATTGCTGTTGCAGGAAACAAATCTCCCACTGCTTTTGCAAAACAATGAGCAGGCATAAAAAAAAATGGTAGCAGCTTGTGGCCTGGTAGGTTGTAGGATGGGTGGGGTTTGAAAAAGGGTTCTCTTGCCAAGATTCAAGAGCAATTCCCCTTAATTCTGATGGCTTTCAGTTGAAAATACTGATTTTGCCTCTTGTATTATTTGTTGCAGCTGTTTCTGAAAAGATTGCAAAATAAAATTATGGGAGAAATAAACTGGGGTTGGGGGGGCTGGGTGATCTGAGTTCTTCCTTCATAAGATTTCCCAGAAAAGAATAGATCTGTCTCAGGGGCTCAGTTATCTGTGCACTTCACTGTTTTGTCATTCTGTGAGTTCATTTGCTTTGCTTTTGCACAGCAGTTCAGCCAGAAAGAAAACATCAGTTCCACACTAATTGCACTTCCTCTAAAACCAGCAATATGATTTTTTTTCCAACATCTCCCTGAAATCTTATCAGATCATGCCTGAATGAAATAAAATTAGCTGAATTCTTTTGCTGTAGCTTTCCCTTTAGCTAGATTCAAAAGACCCACTTTTTATTTATTTCAAGGGCCATTTACACCTCTTTGGGAAAGAAATTGTAGTGTGATAAAAATGTATCTTCCATCACAGTGTAAATGTGGAGAGGAATCAGTCCCACAGAATCTTCAAGAACTAATAAAATAAAATTTTAAATATAACAAAACTGTTTCTGGATATAATACTAAGGTATTTTTATATTTATATAAATAGCATCCCATAGTCTCTGAAGATTTCCACAGTATAATACACTATAATACTATGCAAGACATCAACTTGAAAACAACTCTTTTTTCTTGCAAAATATCCCAATATTGCATGGGTTAAATTGCTTTCCTTTTGTTTATCTCAACAATTTGTGTATTGGCTGATTCCTTTTTTTTTTTTCCCCCAACTGGATTTAAGTGAAAAGATTAGTTAAAAAGTGAAAGGAATATTTTAGATCTAATTGAAAAGATGAGTTAAAGTAATTGTTCATTATTAAATACATATTTATTCAGAAAAAAAAAAGCTTAAACAGAAGAACAGCATTAGTGAGACCCAAATTCTTAAATTATGCTTAAAGCTAAGCAGGCTTGTGTGGTTTTTTGTAGAACAGGTCTGAAGACAAGTATGTTTTAAAGCACTTTCTTGAATTGTTGTCTTAAATATGTGCCTAAATCTTATTTACTTCACTGAGATTCAAGCAAGTTGCTTTCTATGTACACTTAAGCACCTTGTCAGAATTCCTCTCTGATGGTTGACACCACTTAGGAAGGTGTCAGGAACTGCCATGGTGAACGTCCTATTTATTGACAGATTTACATGAAATTTGGCTTTGAGCATAGCCATCATCCAGTCCAGCAATAGTTCTCTTCTAGGGACAAAAGAAAATTCCCTCCTAAGCCTCCCTCCCATTTGGTAGATCTGGAGAAAGAAATCTTTTTTATTTAAGAGGCTATTTGTTTTTAACATTCAATAAATAACAGGGATGGATAGATTCCTGCCAACCTCAGTCGTTACTGGCTTAATACCATAAGCCTACTGAAGAGTCAGTAGTCAAATATTCCCACATTTTTATATCCAGGACCACCCATATGTGGCTACTACTAACCTCTGGGTATTTATGTCAATAGAATAGTACTTTCTGACCAATATAATATTGCAAAAATCAAGATTTCTATAGTTCTTGTTTCCTTCAAACACTACTCTTGAATATGTTACAAATATGCATGCTTGTATATGTGCATGTGCAAGAGAGAGATCTGTTTATATACAGTACAAAAATTTTCGGGTTCCGTTTTTGTGTCACAGAATTATTTCTACGCATCTTGGATGGATATGGTAGACCTCAAGCAATTGCAGGATTCAATGTTTCAAGTTCTGTTCAAATGCTGCTTACAGGAAATCTGAATTGAAATATGGTTTTAAAATGTTCTTAATGATAGACTTATAAGGGCTTTTCTCAAGGCTCTGAAGGTACACGTTCTGTATGACTTTCTACCACAAAATAGAATAAAATAGTATATTGAGCTTCAGAATGTACTAGTCAAGATCAGAAAATGAACAAAATGGCACCTTAGTCTAGTGTGATTGCTCCCTGTGAATATTCAGAGAACAAAATCTGATTTAGTGACAAGTAGCTTGAAGAAAGACTTTTATGGCTTGATATGCCAAACCTCAAGAGTTCAAGTGGTTAGAATAATAACTGATAATATTTGCTACTACTGGAAATAGTAGTATGTGTGTAAGCTATGCAGTTCTCCAGCCTGCAGCTGGAATCAAACTGTACAGCACAGAGAAATTTCTGGACAGATGGATCTGCTAGTTAGAGAGGCAGAATCTTAAACTCAGAACTCTTAACTAACTCTATTCTACCAGTTCCAGAGGCACTCATGTTCCGTCATCCACAACAAAAATGTTTGTAAACTTTTTTTTTTGTTTTAAAGCATTTTTGCTCACCTGAAGATTGCCCTGGCAACTTTAAAGTGAGCATACAATAGGCATTTCCATAATGTCATACCCACATTGCATCCATGAATAAGGATCATAACTTTAAGATAGTGTGCTTCTGTTCCATTTTATAGTCTAATTGGGGTTTTCTTTCTAAGCAAACATTTTAAAGCATGTTTTATTACACTTCTGTTAAAACATTTCAAATTTAAATGACAACAAAAAGAAAACATTTATTGCTCTAATGCATATTAACAAGTAGATATTATTATTTTTAAGTATTTTAAAACCCCTAAAAACTAAAATAGTTTGATGATTACAGACTTTAGTATGTGATTATACAACATTTTAATCTATATTCATTTTATACACAAAATAAAGTTCATGAAACAGTAAGCAGCAACTCTTCTATGCATGTGTATTAGCTACAATTAGCAGCCTGATCCAGAAAATGCTGAGCACCCTCACACTTTGACTCCAGTCCCTGTGAGACGATGGTCAGCAGCTTCTAGGATGGGGCTCAAATGATGCACTGGAAGGAGTATGTGATAGCAATGACAATATTTTAATGGACATTTTCTTATGAAGTCTCTAAGAAAATACATTTTAATAGTCATCGATAAGCACCAGCTCACAACACTGCATATGGCTGCATCACTTGCACATTACGTTTCCTGACAAACTGCATATACAATACATCTAGAATTCTCGGTACAGAGAGAACTGAGTTGTTATGTAGCACTTACAAATTACCACAGGGAAAATACAGTTTATAGTAGCATTTCCAACGAAGAAGTTGCAACATTACTTTAGTGAATATGTTTCTTATGCAAAGGAAAAATAAAAAGTAGTCAGTGACATACTTCCCGAAATTTTAATACTGGCTTTCAGGTGTTAACAATCTAAAGTGCTTGCATGTTTCATACAGTTTTAAAAATTTTCAATTTATATTAAAAAACCCCAACCAATTATTTATAAATTTATTTTTTACATTTCTGAATGTACAATTTAGTCTATTCCTGTTTCCTCACCCAAAAAATTGGCATTGCCATCTCCCAAATCTCTCTTTTGAAACCAAGTCTGTGAGTTTGTTCCTTGAATATAAGCATCCAGAAAATAGCAAATTCCAGGGATATCACTTGGAAAATTTGGTGGAAGCTCTTCTCTTGAGCGAGGTGTGAACACAAATCCTGGATATTCCTTTAACAACCTAGAACAAAAATTAATCATCTTGATTCAAAATTAGTCAGACACTATTAAGTACAGACATTCATTAATTCTTCATGTATGGCAGGGAAAATCCAAATTAATTTTTATATGTTATTTACTGCAAATATAAAAAGATATTGTTTATTTGGTAACCTTGATAACTTATTAAATTGTGCTTCAGTGCAAATAGAAGTATTGCCTCTTCTTTTTTTTTTTGTCTTGTCAATGTTTTGCATGTAGATTCTATGTTTGTTGTAAATATTTTCAAAAATTATTTGATACTGAAAGCTAGCTCACATCTGCACATCAAAAGCACCATAATTAATGTTTCAAAGAATGGAATACTGAAAAGCTTATTAATTAAACTATTCAGATCCTCTTGCCAATCCCAGTATTTTTGCTTTTTCACAGATTGAAACAGATTTCTAATCTGTCGGGATAAATATTGATAACTGGTATTTAAACTTTCAAACAATTACTGCAATGTACAGGAGTTGTGCAAGGTGCCATAATGTTATCAATGTGTTTAAAATTGGTGAACAAATCAAAAGAAAAAAAACACCACACAAAAAGGATGTTAACACATCATTCACTCAGGAAAAAAAAAGCAACACCATAACAATAATAACAATTGTTTACCCATTATGCAAATTGCCTATTTTCTAGGCACTCAGAGGATTATATATGGTTTTCTCAACAATATACTAATTTGAATTATTCTCTTTAGATGAATTCACAGCCATGCAGAAACGTACTTATACCACCAGCGTGGACAAAGTGTCTAATGATTTTAAGAAAAGACCATAGTCAGTATGAGTCAAAATGATTTTCCATATGGATATGGAAAAACAATCACTGTGAACCAGCACTGTTCTTCTGACATACATAAGCACTGGCAATGCTAATGCTATCATTGTGTTTTTAGAGTGCATGATCTAAAAAGTTACTTTCCGTGTGCTCTAATACCTGTGCTACTTTTCCTAAATCACCTACACAAGATAATCTAAAACTTGGCAACCCTGTATGTCACATAGCACATGCTGCAGGGGATGTCAGGATCCTGTGCCAAATTCTCTGTCTGATGTTGGACACAGAACCTTGCCACGAGGCATTATCAGATATGTGGCAGTGGCTACAAGCTGTGCAGGAACAAAGGACTACAGCCCAGAGCTTCCTTAAAAGGTAAAAAATAATTTGTAATATTTCTGGTTATTTCATCCAGCCAGACATATCACTTCCTATTCATAGATTCACTCTCTACAGTACATTCTTATAAAACTTTTGGCCAGTCCAGAAGAAACAATAATCTCTGTCAGATCAGTAGCATAAAATTCAGATCTGGACCTGGAGTTCAGATGTCAACTGTTGTTACCATCACATTCAAAACAGTTTCCTATTGTCTTGCCTGGCACCTATAAGACAGTTACTTGGCCATGAACATGTTGCAAGGTGATTTTGAAGTACAGTTAAATAGACAATACAAGGAGAATATTACATTTGAAGAACAAGAGAAAGATGCTGTATTTCCCATGGGAGAGCCTGCTAGCTCTCTGCATAATCACAGAATACACTTGAGTGGATAAATAGTGCAGCCTAAGTTCCATCCTAAAAGGGTTAAACTGAATTGGTGATCAAGACCTACATAAACTAAACACTGGCGTGGTTGACTCATTACAACATAATCATTGATCTTAACCAAAAGAGAATGAAGATGTGTAGGGTGATGTTTAACAATTCTTCAGTGAGATTGATATTTTCAAGGGCACCTGCAGCCAGTTTGGCATCCAATTCACAGTGAAAGCTCAAAGAAGAGCAAACTATATGAGAGAAGGAGGAAAAAAAAGCAACACATACACAGCTACAGAGTAAGAAGCAAAATTGGTCCAGACAGTTCATTTATTTTAAAGTAATGTCTAAAAAATAAGTGTCAGCTGTTCTGTTTCACCTTTTTTTTCTACTGCTGGTTGAATTCTGGCTATTAATAACCACGGTGAATTCATGAGCAGTCAGATAAAAAGAGAAAAAGGAAAATAAATAGCTGTGCTTCAGGGAAGAAAAAAAAGGAAGATAATGGACTACTACAGTAACTACTTCAGGTGGACATTTTACATATATCAAGCACTGTACCTGTAAGTTGTTGGGCTGACATTTATTTTTCTAGGTATACTGCAAGATTCAAACTTATTAGCAAGGGTTACATTATTTCCAAAAAGGCAATAACGAGGCATTTTTACTCCAACAACTCCAGCAAAGACAGATCCAGAATGAAGGCCAATACGCATCTTTAAATAAAAGACAGAGAACAGCATTATTAGATAAAATAGAATGGGTAAGGTCAGTTTTATAAATTCTTCCTCTATTAAAAAAAATATGAGCTACAAATATAAATTGATTTAGCACAATCTCCTTAAAATATCTGTATTCTGATCATCACTGCTTATGGAGAGGGAACTAGCTGAAGTATATATTGCATTGCACTTTTAGTAAGTAATCGTTTCTTATCAAAGTATGACTGTGAACTACTGGTCTCTGTGGCATTAAATTGATCTAGAAGTATCAGCAGGAGTAACTATGGCAATTGGACACTTTCTGGGAGGAATTACATGACACAGACTGGTGACAGTTCATGAGTGTTACTTGCTTTGTGGTTCAGGTCAGAAGACAAGTCTTAGGGAATAGCAAAGACATTATATGCCACAGTTTGAACTGGACTCTGTTGACAAGGTCACACATAGAGTAAATCCCAATCCTAGAGTACAGAATTTTGATAATTTGATTATAGAATCATTTAGGTTGGAAAAGACCTCAAGTATCATAAAGTCCACCACTAAACCATGTCTGTAAGGATCTCATCTACGTCCTTTAAATGTGTAGGATGCTGGGATGGTGACTCCACCACTTCCCTGGGCAGTCTTTTCTAATGCCTGACAACCCTTTGCATTAAGAATTTTTCCCTAACAGGCA
The DNA here is from genome assembly GCA_035221455.1 of Xenops minutus. Lineage (NCBI taxonomy): Eukaryota > Metazoa > Chordata > Aves > Passeriformes > Furnariidae > Xenops > Xenops minutus. Next base: position 31,169,108 of record JAWWEE010000122.1, on the reverse strand, counting down.
TTCTAAACTTTTTCTGGCAAAACTTGAGGCCATTCCTGTTGCCCTGATGCTTGTTACCTGAGAGAAGAGACTGACCTTCACCTCATTCCAGCCTCCTTTCAGGTAGTTGTAGAGAGCAATAAGGTCACCCTGAGCCTCTTTTTCTCCAGGCTAAACAATCCCTGCCATGGTCCTGCTGGCCACACTATTGCTGATATAAGCTGCTGATACAAGACAGGATGCCATTGGCTTTCTTGGCCACCTGGGTCACATTCAGCTGCCTGTCTACCCAACAATCAACACTCCCGTCCAACTTGGTGCTGCCTGTGAAATGACTGAGGATGCACTCAACCCCTTCATCCAGGTTGTTGATAAAGATATTAAATAGAACAGTCCCCAAAATAGCCCTGGGGAACCAACAGCCGTTGAAATATTTTGAGACCTCTTCTTTTTAATTCATACCCAGATTTTTGATTTTTACTTAGCTGGTGCTGCTTTCTATAGGGTTTTTGGTGGGTTTTTTTGAGGTGTGTTCTTTTTCTCATGTGCATTATACATATGTGGACATGTTTTCTTCAGAATAGCATTCTGACACAATGATGGCATGACATCAAGAAGCTTGCATTTCTACTATGTGTGCTACTCTTTATATATCAAGAGAGTATCATATCATTATGAAGAAGTTGCAACTTCTACTTTTGAGTGTGAAAGTAGACAAACCTGTAACAAAAGCAAAATCCACCCACACAGCAAAGATGGCTGAAATATGTACATTGAAATATAAGTCTGATTTTTTTTGACAATTGATATGTAAAATGACAGTAGACTGTGTGACAAATTTTTTGCTTTGCACAACAGCCAAAGATTTCATGAAGCATTTCATCACAATAAATGCATGCTTTCATTGAAAACAGAAAGATTCTGTTTCCTTCCAAGAAGCTTATGTACTTAGACAATACGACTTTTTTCTCTTTATTTTAAAATTACTTTTAAAAATGTAGAGGTAGCATTTGTGTGTAAATTATAAACATGTTATAATATTTTCAGGATGTTTCCAGATTTTTTCAGTGTAATTTAATTTGATATTGGAAACCACAGAAAGAATAACAATTTATAATATAATACTGCTGTTCTTTGTGATAAATGTGGAGCATGTAGTCTTCCCAATAACCATTTTCTTCATCTTGGAATAAAAAAAAATCCTTAATGTAAAATCAAAAAAGCTTGAGGTTTTCAAAAGGAATGAACAGATAAATGTTAAAAATGAACAAATGAAGGATGTAATGAACAGAGACACCTCTGTTAAAAATACTAGGCCATTTGAACTTAGAAGATCCACATCATTTTTCATGCACACAGGCCTTTCTCTTCTTTTTCTCAGCAAGAGGTAAACCTACGTGAAAATTTCAGTACATGTTAAAGTCGTCATTGAAAGGAAGCCATAAATATAACTACCATTGAATCTAACAATTGCTTTAACAGCATTAACACCATTATCTTATGGTAGTGGTTCAGTATCTGACTCTAAAACAAGAATAGCAATGGAATCCTTTAAAGATGTGTGCATTACTACAATCAGAACATGTCTTTGGTCATTCATATTCATAGATGTTATGTCAAAAGACTTAGATGTCGAATTTTGAGAGGGGATTAGTAATTTCTTTAGAAAACAGAATATTCTATGCCACTGACAAGTTTATCGCTACTGAGACAAAAACTGTAGCATATCAGATTGTACCCTCACTGCATTTAAGTCTTTTGGGTTGATTTGCAGATCTCTATTTCACCTTCTCCACAAAACTCTCATTCACAGAAAAAAAAAAAAAGTTATCTTCTCCAGCCACAGTCACTTGATTTCCCCTAGTTGTCCAGATAAATGCAATGGTGTGAAATTGCCTTGAGTCAAAATCCCAAAAAGCAAGTAAACAAAAATGCCCACTTTAACCATACAAAACACAATAAAACATGTAACCTTGATAGGCTCTCCGTGGGGAGACACCACCTCATCCGACAGTTCCATCATCTTCAGGGCCATGAGTGCTATTTGAACAGCATGTGTTTCACTTTCTTTGTGTAAGCCTCCAGCAACGCAGTAGGCATCTCCAATAGTCTCAACCTAAAACAGGCATTGTTCCTTACTGTTAGACTGATAAATATATAAAATAATAGTCTGGCTTCAGTAAGAATTGCAGCTACATATTGACCAAATCCTATTTTCTCCTATTTCCCCTTATTTAAGTCCTGAACAAATCCTGCAGTATCATGCAAAAAGGAAAATTGCACAACTTACATTTTTTTGCTGGGCATAATTCTAAACTATTTTTCTGTGTTCATCTACTGTTAGGCACTCATAGCTACATTAAACACATATTTAACTCCAGATTCACAGCACTGTTATTGAAATTACTTTTTAAAATTAACTCTTATGTTTTGATAGGTTTCTCTCTTGGCTGCATGAACAGCTGTTTCTGTTGATTTTTTGTTGTTGTTGTTTATTTTGAGATTTATCTTATGTTTTTCATTTAAAAAAGGTTTATAGCAAAATAACTATTGGACCTCGATTATCCTCTGTCCTACTTAGTCTTAATTTCCTTTTGTGCCCCAGAATCCCACAGAAAAACAATGAATTGTGTACCTTGTAGACATCTAGCTCTCCACATTGGTAATCAAAGCGAGTATAAAGTTCATTAAGCATGGTGATAACCTGCATAGGTGAGCATTGGGAACAGATGGCAGTGAATCCAACAATGTCAGAAAAAAGCATTGTGACATTATTAAATTTCTTGGCTTGTACAACTTGCCCCTGCCACAGCTGCTGAGCAACCTCTCCAGGAAAAATTGAAAACAGAAGATCTACAGTCTTCTTTTTCTCTTCTTCAAGTGCTTGATGGGCCTGCTCAAGGGTTGCTTTCAGCTTTCCTAACCTCTTCTTCAGTCCATCCTGGGCTCTGGCCTGCTCTCCTATCAGAACAACATCTCTCAATGCATTGTGAATAGGAATATCTGAGAGATACAATCCACGTCCTGTAAAATCTTCTAGTCTATCCACACAAGGAGATCCCAAGAATAGAATGGCACTGGATTCAAAAATATAGATCATTTGGCCTTTAAGATCCATTACCTGAAACAGTTAAAGAAACAAGAATTCATGCAAAACATGCATGGCAATGGTCTAGAAACAAGAAGTTTTAAAGGAAATATGTTTTGCTGAAATGTAAGAGAATCAAGACTGGTCTGTAGTCCTTACATTTTCATTTAGTTGCTTAAGTGAAAGCACGGGGTGTTGCATCATAGAGCCATCAAAAAAGTTAATTTCTACTGAGTCAAAAGTTAGACCCCAACTTAAGGATAAACACCTAATTATGTTTGAGTATCAGCATCAGTTTTAGCTTAGGAAAGAAAAAGAATAATTTTCTGCATTTTCATCTATTGATAAAATGTTACTGACTAGAGCGGCGTGTGAATTTCTACTAATAATTCTAATTCATGAGCCACCTCCTCTGTAAAATAAAGTGACAAAATTTGCTTCAGTTTTATCATAGGATGTTCAGTACTCACTGCAATTTAAAATTAAAGGCGGAAATGGCAGAAATGCCCCATTTTAGTGATATAAAAAAGAAAAATACTTTGTATGAAGTGTTTTTATGTCTGTTCTGTAGTCAGTTGTGTAATGTGCAAGATGCTGCAGAGCTCAGCTTAACATTGCTTTGAAAGACTACTGTTTTAATAAAACCTGTTTCTTGCTAATAGTCATTTCCATATGCAAGTCCATGCAATTGCAAAGCCAAGTCTACTACCCCTTATAATTGTTCTGGTGCAAAAATGGATCTGAAATTAAGTAGCTAGATTTTTTAATAGTAACTACATCAATAACTGAGTGAAACTTTTTTACTGGTCTTTCTTTAAGTTCTTGGAGTGTTAAGTCTAAAGTGGTAATTCATCCTGGAGTGCCTCAGGTGTATATAAGCTGGAATTCAGCTGGGACCAGAAATGAATAAAAAGAGTAATTGAATACTCAGTTTTCTTTACTGTCCCAAATCATCTGCCAAAGAGGCAGCTTCAGCAAAGATAGGAAGTAATCCCATCAACTGAAACGAAGTGGAACCTTTGGTGGTTGCCTCTGATGAAAACATCAGAATATCAAAGTTATGAAAATACCAAAGGTTGAATGATCACAGGAAACATCTAACTTCTTTTCCCCAAATCCTAGAGATGTTGTTTTCAAATGATTTGGAGGCACTGGTAAACCTTTCTCTGCCACTGTTTTTCTATTGGGGATGTCCTTACTGTCAGCAGCATAGTGTATCACTGGTTTTATCTCAACATTTCAAATTATGTAAATAAAATCAAGTTAGCAGTCAGATTTTACTTGCTAAAAGTCCTAAAGCAGAGTTTTGACTGAACATTGGCTTCCGAATCTGAATAACATTTGAGTACCCTAATTAAATCATTATAGTACAGTTGTATTAGATATTGAGAGGTAGAAAATGCAAAATGTAGCTATTTTAACTCCATCTGACGAAAACAAATTCCTCACAGAAGTCATAGTGATAAAAAGTCTCTTACCATGGATGGTTTCATATCAGTATTATCCCATCTTCTAACTCGTACAGTAAACTGCATATTTAGCATTGTCATTATTCCACTAAAAGTGCAGCTTACTTTGGGGGTAAGAATTTCAAAATACTCTTCAAAATTAGGCTTAGCTTGAAATTCTCTCCTGGTCAAAAGTCTTCTTATCCCATTTCCAATTTGAAGAACTGACATATCCTTGTCAAACATAAAATGAAATGGGAAAGTCTTACAGAACACAGAGGCAGGAATCACAAGTGAAGACTGTGGTTTACATGGAGATAGGGAAGGTTTTGCACTTTTGACTTGTATAGAATACAGCAAATAAGGCTGATTAGCGAATTCAGTGCAGTCGTTATGAAAACAAGGAGGCAAGAGCATCACTTCCACCTCAGTTTCATATAAAATATGAGCTGCTGCTTTAATGATACCAGATAGAATTAGACTTGTGATTTTCTTAGGAAAGAAATAATACACATTTAAGAAGTCCTGATCTTTTTCCAAGCATAATATGGAGGCATCTTCAAGTCTGTCCTTTTTTCCTGCTTCTTGGCTGTGGCCACTCTGCTTCAGCAGAGTAGTGAAACTGTTCAAGAAGTCCTTAAGGGTCCCTCCAATAACCCCTAATATGTGTTCATCCTCTTCATAGCATATTTTAAATAGCTCTTCACCAAGAGATTCCCGTAGAGACTCCACGGGAACACCTGCATGGAAGCACATTTTAGTCAGAACTGCATTCATCATTCTGAATCACAGGCTAACCTCCATGTTTTTTTTATCCTAGACCAAAACAAATTAGCAATATCCTTCCCTGATCCATCATTGACACCTGAGGGCACTCTCATTTAGGAGTACTGCAAACAGGGCCTAGAAACAGGGAAACAATTTGTTGTAGTTTAGAAAGATCCAAGATCAGGCATTCTTTGAAGATATGTGGACAAAATGAATACATGCTTTGGCCCAAGATTTAACTCAAGTCTGTTAGATTGATATAAAGGAGTAAAATAAGAATTTTAAAAATTAACAAAAGAATAAAATAGGATATGCAGATATAAGTACTATGCCTGATCCAAGACGCTAAACGACCCTAGGAATATTCTGGAGCACTGAGGCCAGTTGGCATAGAACAGCTCACCTCTTTGCTAGTAAATTGGTTTTAACAGGATAACTGCATGCAAAGTGACTGTTGGGAATGTTCCAGTTCCTCAACTGTTACTGGGAATCATTTGGAAAAGTGTTTGTCACACACCAACTGTGTACAGAAGACCATATTTCAGTTCCTGGAAATGTTAATTTACTATTACAGATATAGTCAGTTACATATTACAAATTATAGCAGTTCTGACACAATACAGTCCTTCAGAAGATGAAAATGATCAAACAGTTTTTCATTACTATAAAACTGTAACTTATTACTGAATGTATAATTCCTTCCAGATGTTGGATCTTAGGGGTGGTTGATTCTATGACAGCTCGGACTCAAGAAACTTGTCTTCTTAGCCCAAATTTTGAAACTCTGAACTGTTAATTGCAGAGATCACAGTTTAGCTTCTGTTTTGGCAGCATCACCACAACCCTTACATGGAAGAAATTATTTCTTAGAAACAAGATTAATTTACATAAAATATATTTTTATATATATTTAGCATATATAATCTATGTATCTCTCTATATACTATTAAGCAAGTTTACATTACCTGATGCATTAGCATGATCACTGATTATTTTTTCAAAATCTTCTCTATCCCCAGTTATTCTGTAAAGATCATAAAAATAGAAATAAACCCCCTAAAAATTAGGATAAGCATGATAAAAATAGTAAGTACAGAAGTTACCTACCTTGTGTTTAATGTGTACACACCAAGTTTTGCTGATCAAATAGGAAGTTTTTAATTAATTCAAGGTGGGGTCTTAGTAGGATCTTAGATTATCCTGTGCATTTCTGGTAAATTAAAGTTTTGGTGGTCTGAGTCAAATTATGGAATGAGGCCGAATTCCCTTGCCTGTCATTGCAACAGTGCTGATTTTTATTTGGTTTGTGTTTTTTTCTTGAAGCCACAACTACATTTCATAACGTGTTGTATAATACAATTGGAAATTATATACATGCATTTTTTGAAATTGCATTGCATTAAATTCAAAAGAGGTGAGAAAGTATTTCTGCTTTGAGAGGAAATGCCAATAACAACTATGAACTTCAAAATTACTTTTTCATTAATAGTAATCCAGAATTTTGACACAAAACTGCAGTCTCCTGAGTTGTATGAGGACAATAAACATCAACCTGAATGTCTGACTCAGAATTATAAGAAGGATATGTAGCTTAGATTAACCTCCATATAACAATAAATTCCAAATACATGCTTTCTGAATTTCTTCATTTGAAATACCATAGATATATTTATATATAAAAGCAATACAGACATTTAGATTTGTTTTACATTTGCATTATTACTTCATTCAGAATATCATAGCAATCTTTTGTTTTAAACTAGTACTTCAGGAAGCAACACATAATTAAAGATAGGGAAAACATTCATAGCAATAAGAGAGACAGCAATTGCCATGCACATCTGACCAGCTATCTTTGGTTCAGTCAATGTATGTAAAGTGCTTTAAAAATATCAAGTGTAATTTTAAAAAGATACATTGCAATTATCTATTCTTCTCATGGTGAGCAGCAGCGTAGTTTCCAACTTGGTTATTTTTCTTCACTTTGAAAGGAGATTTAAACTGAGTGGCTTATTTTTTCACATGCATTCAATAAATTGAATCCTCAATGTATCATGACATGCTAATAAAGTTTCGCTTCTTACAAGACTCAAATCATTAATATCGTATTAGTACTAAGGAGAGCTGCAAATCAAGCTAAGTTTCTCAGAAACAGAAACCAGAAGCCAAATGAGCTTAAGAAAATGTATGTCACTATCTGGAGTGTATGATTGTTCACTGTATCAGAAGCCAAATTCTTTTGTATAATACTAATTGCTTGTATTTAAAACTCCTTGCCTGAGATCTTAGAAACACTGGGCTAGATCCATACACAAAGATATCTATCTTTCCATCTATGCCCAAGTAGTCTCTGGACTCCTCCAAAACATTTGCTCATTTTAAACAAAGTCCTTGCCTGTTTCCCCGTACAAATGTCTGAACTTGTCCATTAAGTCAACTTTGTGAGTGATATAAATATTTGTGAATATTTTAAAATAAACTAAATCATTACTAATTTACACTACATGAAATGTTACACACCAATTTGACAAGATAATTGAAAACAGATTCCAGAGGTCCTGATTCCCAGTCACCACCCCAGTCCTTATGAACTGTTTGAAAAACATTTTTGCAGTGAAGTTAGTTACAAAACCATTACGCTTACATACCTGGTGTCTTTAATTTTGTGTTTTGCAAGTGTTCTCTGAAGTGCAAGATTTAGCCTTTCAAACTGGGAGAAAAAATACATATGTTGATTAAAATGTCATTGCTGAAAATTTGATCATAAGAATATTTGATCATAGGAATAACTTTTTTTATACAGAGAAGGATTACTTCGCTGTCCTTGGGACTAACACCTTTTTTCAAGATGATATCACTGTTAGAAACAGCATGTCATTTCTATGTTTGGGGTTTACTTTATGTTGATGCCTTCAGCTCCAGTACCACTATAATTAAGCCCCTCAGTTCATGTACACCAGTGGTTGTGTATTTAAATACAGTGATGGTCTTTACCTCCAAGTTTTCACATGGCAATAGAGTGCTCCTAAGAAACAGGTATAAGTAACACAACTTTCTAATATTACATATCTCCCCCAAAAACCCCACAGTACCATGGATTCAAAATGTAGGAAAAAATCTTTCCAGTCTAAAATATTCTAATGGAAAAAAAGCCGCTTAGATTCTGCAATATGCTTAGAGCAAACCAGTTAAAACTGAATCTTCTACCAAGTAGCTTTTCTTAAAATATTAAGAGATTTTTTTCAGGGCAATTTTCAGTAGAATCAAGATTGAAATTGCAAAAGGTAACAGTTTCAAATGCAGATATAAAAGATCAATATAGCATTCTGTGCTTCAGGTCCTTTTTATGTTTTCACAACTAGAGCATTTCAAGACAATGTTAGAACCATTATTTTAAAGAAAAAGAATAATTTTAGCTATGGATGCCACAAACTCAAATATCCTTCAGATGAAAATCTAGTTATTGTAGATAACCTTTGTAAAAGGATTCTGTAATAAAAGGCACTTTAGAGCATTATGAGTATTTACCTTAAATTACTTCAATCCCATGATTCCATATTGTGTTCCTAATTGTAACATTTTCCAAATATGCATATTTCAAATTGTTAGGGTATGTAAAGCTGTCTTATATATATATATTCAAACCCCAAACTTCCCATACAGGTAGCATCTTGGAATAGTACTATACTGCCATGACAGAATTTGGCTGTGAGGCTCCCTGTGGTCTGGCTTTTCTGTGGGTCTCGTTCTCTGAAGAAACTAGCAAGTTTTACTGCATCTTTTACTTTTTGTATTTTCAAAAGGAAAGTGTGCACAACCAAAGAAAATACTGTGTGAAAGAAAGGCAATATATTTTGGAGGCTTCTTCCAAGCAAAAATCAAAGTGAGTAACTGTTCTACCATGTATATGAACACAACAGAAATTACATCTGTGTATACACTGATACAGTAAACGAAATGCCATTCAATTCATTACTTATCTCAAAACAATGTTCTCAATATTTCTGTAAACACTGAAAGAAAGAAGCAAAGCAACAACATGCACTACATTACATCTCAAATTTAGTCAAAAAGTTGTTCTGGATGCACCATGTCCTGGACTTCCATGCATAGTTCACTGTTTCCATGAGGAGTTCATGAATCAGTAGGGGCCACAATGCAGGCCCGTTTTGGAGATTCCAAATGGAAGGAAGATAATGTTAGGCACTATGTTTAAGGTACTGTATTTTATCTAAGTAATGAAAAATATGTTTTGTAAACAAGCAAAACACATTTATGGAAAACTGAGATTAGGGAGATGCTTAGGTCTTGACCCCAAATCATGTCAAGAACAGACTACTATACTTGGACAAAGTTCCAATGAATATGACTTGAATAACTGTAAATAGCAGTGGCAATAATCTTGAACTTCAGTGGGTACTAGAATACATGGTCATAATACCCTTGACTTTGCCAAGCTTTTGTCCCTGGTGATGAACTAGCCTATCGTGATTATATAATAGGCAGCTGCATATATTTATACCATTCTTTAAAGAGAAAAAAAATCTGTTATTTCATTAAAAATTCCACCAACGACTATATACTAGGAAAGCAATACAGTGATTGTGACACAACAGAAACAGCGCTTTGCCAGTTAATTCTTGGATTAAAAGTATTCTCCTTTATAAATTTAAAGATCAGTTCAAAGGTTTAAAGGAATGCACTTCATTTGTGTAAATGCAACAGAGGTAAAAATGGGTTCATCAAAAATTGATTATCTAGAGGTTTAGTGAATGGGCAATAGATGAAGACCTGAATAACCAAATCTGCAAATAGACTTAACAAAACTCCAGCCCTTTAAGTAAGGTACACTGAATGTGCCAAGTCATGGAATTGTAATTAGATGTGTCCATTTGCCATTTGTAGTCCCAATATATATTAGTCAGTTCCTTCAAACTTTCCACAGAATCTGAGGCAAGGCCAAGTGTTGAAGGTTAAGGAGCTGCATTTTTCATGTTCTTTTTACAGAAATAAACCATGGTATTCATCTCCACTCAAGCAAGCCTGAACTGTACCTGTTTTCAGTTAAGTTGAGCAGAGACATAAGAATATCTCTGTGGTAAACACAAACGATAATGTTTTTAAAAATAGTATGACAGGAGGTTAGCATCGTAGCAGATGGAAACAGTTTTTTAATTTTTTTTTGTTATAATGACTAATGCACTTAGCAGTATGGATTCAGTTAGGTGAATTGATGAGAAGACCACATAATTTTACATAACTAGGTAACATGACAGAGTTTCTCTGTGTAAAAAAAAAAAATGCAACAGAAATAGATTTAAAAGGCACAAAAAAAAAGATTAATGGAAGATTGCAAACACAAGGCAAAAATATGGAGAAATACAGTGGAAGGAATGGTTGCAAACACAAGGTAAAAATATGGAGAAATACAGTGGAAGGAATGGTGTGCACAAAACAGAATGTGCCAAAATTATATCCAGAAGGAATGGAGGCAGATAAAATGAGGATTTAAACTGTGCAGAACTATGTAAGAACTCAAACTTTGAAATCAAAACAACTTTCTAAAGGCAGGCATAGAATGCTTTTTTTAACATTTATAATTAAATGCTATTAAAGTTTTATTATTATGCAGTATCTATTTACCTCAGGAAAAATCAGTTTACAGATGCTTTCAGTTAGTGTGTGCAGGTACACTCTACTTCTACTTGTTTTCCTTTGTGGAAGGTTTCCTTGACCATCTTTCTCATGGACTTCTTTGCAGATGGGCGGTGCTGCTTTAGAGCTGTTTTCTGTGCAGTCCTTGTCATGTTCCTCAGTAATGTGACCTTGAGTCAGCAAGGAGAAAGGACATTCCCCTGTGATCTTCAAGTCTTTCAGTTTTGTACAGAACATACTGTACGAAGTTTCTCTCTTGAGGTTAAGAATACTTGGCTTTGCGTTTAATAGTTCTCTTTTGTTTACTAACAAGAACAGAAGATGCCAGAACAGTAAGCTGATAAGGAATCCACTGTGGAAGGTTACTGGTAGCTATAAATCACCACAGGAAAAAAATGTGTGCCCCTACAAAACAAGAAAGAGAAAAAAAATTAAAAACATTTCTTTTTTCTTTTAAGTTCCTCAGACATGCCAGTTTTATCGTAAGTACATTAAAATAAGGACTTTTTGAGGACCATGCTCAGGAAAGCACATAATCTCATGTGTCATTTTAAGCATGTAGTCACTACTGATTTCAGTGCTTCAGGTAACTAGAGTTGTGTACATGGTTAAATTCTTGGATGAATTGGGACTCAAGTGATTAAGGTAGAGGACTTGTTTAATCTGACATATATGTGGTCACATAGATGGATGAGGTTTCTGAAAAAGCAGAATTCTAATGAGAAAACCTTTTTAATTCTTCATAAGCAAATATTAAAAGCTACCTGATACGGTGCAATGAAACTCATTTGTTACGGATACTTAAATCTCAATTTACTTGATGCCTAAGATATCCTCTTTGTAATAGAGAAATATATGACTAAAGTTAGCATGAGCACTTCTTAAACAGTAAGCCATCCAAGGCCAAAGGTTAGCATCTCTTGTAAAAACTGACTGGAGGCAACTAACATCATGAGAATTTGACTACATAACCAAAGTTGCCTGGAAACACCAAGGGATTTTTATGCTTTTGAATGTGATACTTTTCAAACAACTTATTAAAAAAAAAGGGCTGTACTTTTCATTTTAAAAATGGTTCCCTGTTTGTTACTGGCTACTGCTGTAAAAGACAACAAAAATATTTTTACAAATATATCAGCAACAAAGGGAGTGCTAAGGAGAACCTCCAGCCTTTATTGGATGCAGGAGGAAACATAATGGCAAAGGATGAGGAAAAGGCTGAAGCACTTTGTGTCTTCTTTGCCTCAGTCTTTAGTAGCAAGAGCTATTGTCCTCAGGGTACCCAGGGCCTATGCTGGAAGACAGAACAGAATGATGCCCCCATAATCCAGGAGAAAATGGTCAGTGACCTGCTGCATGACTTAGAAACACACAAGTCCATGGGTCCTGATGGAATCCACCCAAGGGTACTAAGAGAACTGGCAGAATTGTTCACCAGCCACTTTCTATCATTTACCAGCAGTCCTGGCTAATTGGGGAGGTCCTAGTTGACAGGTAGTAATGTCCATCCACAATAAGTCAAAAGGAGGATGCAGCCTGTCAGCCTGACCTCAGTGCCAGGGAAGGTCATGGAACAGGTCATCCTGAGTGCCATCACACAGCACATGCAGGACAGCCAGGGGATCAGGTGTAGCCAGCATGGGCTTATGAAAGGGAGGCCCTGCTTGACCAACCTGATCTCCTTGTGTGACGAGGTGATTTACTTAGTGGATGAAGGAAAGGATGAAGTCTACCCTACTCAAATAAAGCCTTTGACACCATTTCCCACACTATTCTCCTGGTTGCTCGTGTCTTGGACAAGGACACTCTTTCCCAGGCAAAGAAATGGCTGGAAGGCTGGACTCAGAGAGTGGCAGTGAATGGAGTTTAATCCAGTTGGCAGGCCACTAGTGGTGTTCCCCAGGGCTCAGTACTGGGGACAGTCCTGCTTAATATCTTTATTGATGTCCTGGATGAGGGGATTGAGTGCACCCTCAGTAGGTTCACAGGCAGCATCAAGTAGGGCAGGAGTGTTGATCTGCTGAAGGGCAGGAGGCTCTGCAAAGGGATCTGAACAGGATAGATCTGTGCACTGAGGGCAATTGTATGAGGTTCAGTAAGACCAAGTGCTGGGTCCTGCCCTTGGGTACAGTACCACAGGCTGGGAGAAGAGTGGCTGGAAAATTTTCCAGTGGAAAAAGACCTCAGGGTGCTGGTTTCCAGCGGCTGAACATGAGCCAGCAGTGTGTCCAAGTGGCCAAGCCCAATGGATCCTGGCCTGTATCAGCAACAGTGTCCAGCAGGACCAGGGCAGTGATTGTCTCCCTGTACTTGGCACTGATGAGGCTGCACCTTGAGTGCTGTGTCCAATTTGGGGTTCCTCAATTTAAGAAAGACATTGAGGTGCTGGAGCATGTCCAGAGAATGGCAATGGAGCTGGCGAAGGATCTGGAGAACAAGTCTTATGAGAAGCAGCTTGAAGACTGGGAAAAAGGAGGCTCAGGGGTGACATTATTGCGGTCTACAACTACCCGAAAGGAAGGTGTACTGAGGTGAGGGTTGTCAGGTAACAAGTGACAGGACAAGAACTGGCCTCAAGTTTTGCCAGGGGAGGTTTAGACTGGATATTAAGAAACATTTCTTCACAGAAGGAGTGTTCAGGAATTGGAACAGGCTGCCCAGGGAAGTGGTAGAATCGTTATCCTTGGAGGTATTTAAAAGATGTGTAGATGTGGTGCTAAGAGACATGATTTTATGGTGAAGATGGCAGTGTTGGGTTAAGGGTTGGATTTGACGATCTTAGAGGTCTTTTCCAACCTAAACAATTCTATGATTTATTTCAGTTAGACAATCTGAGAAAGGCTCATTCATTTTCTATTAACTGTACCTCTTTGAATCAGCTCCTTTCATCCTCATATAATAACATTCTATAAAGATAATCCTCAAGAGCTTTTGGCGTCTCTGCAAACAGCTAAGCATTACATTTTTCTATCTGGAGATACAGGACAATAAACTGCTTCAATAAGCCTGTGCACCACACTGCTTGTTTCTGCTCCTGAGACACCCAAAGGGCTTTTAGGGTCACACGGCAACTGTATCAGGGTTAAAAATAACTAATTCCCTGATACAGGTTATCAGCTGCTTCTTTTGAAACAGCTGGAATGAATGTCAAAGCAGAGGAGTGCTGCAGACCCAGCACAAATGGCTTCGATAAAAGAAGAAACAGGCAGAAACTACTTGGATTGGACCTGCTGTGGGGAAAAAAAATATTTGGCAGAAAAGGCCCTTTTAAAGTATGCTGTAATACTGATGTCAGGCCAGCTCCTAGGGACATCTATCAAAATTAAAATAGTATTTTAAGAATCAATAAACACAATCTAAGAACAAGAGACTGAAGAATGTTTATATAACATTCTATATTTCTGATTTCAGTTTTTCCACAGAAACTAATTTGTTTCTGCTGCATGGACATCAGTAATGCTTCATTTTTTTATTCCTGAATACTGCTGTGTAGCAAATAAGGCAGTGAAAAATTTAAAGCAAGAACCAGACTCTAAATACATAAATATACATACTACTTTATACTGTAAGCATTTTTTATATATGTGAGACTATTTTTATTCAGTAGGCATTACATATACCTATAATAATATACCCATATTACTATACTATGAAAGAAAAGCAGAAAAGAACAATCTTTTTTGTAGCTGGACTGATCTGTGTACTGAAGTAAACACAAATATATACATGCACCATTGTCAAAGGCTAAAAAAAATTATGGCTTTGATGGATATCACATACATGCTTTGCTGGATTTGGGCCTTTAATTTCTAGAAAAATCTTGAACTTATAACTACTAAAACTTTTTAAAATCAAATATATCAGAACTTTGAAGGAAAAAATCTCTGAAACATATTTTTTGGAAAAAAAAATATAACTAAACATTTAAAACATCATCTCCCAGGGAATGCAATACTGCGTTTATACATGCTGCTATTTAAACAACTTAAAAATAGTTTCTCAGTGAAGAATGTAAGAGTGAATTAATGGTTAAAACAGATAACAAGAAATATTTACTGCATTTGCATTAATCTAAGAATAAAGAAAGAAAATTACCTTCAGCAATTTTCAGTTGTGATGTCATTATTTTACACCTGGAAAACCTGAAGTCTTTAGAAGCTGCCAAGTGGGAAGAAGAGTTCCCAGAAGATGGTCATGGAACAAGACTTTTTCAGGAGCAAAATTGGCACTGATGTCAGCAAAGCTGCTGGACGTGCAGCTACTGTGTATGTAGCTTCTCTTTGTGATGCCATTCTTTGTGCTGCATGACACCTACATTCAGCCTCTTTCTGCCCTGGTGGGGACTGAAATCTTTGCCCTTGCTCTCTGAATATGACCTTGGGCCCCTGCCATTTGCTATGTATGACATCATCCTTGATTTGCAAGAAATTAGATATCCATGATGTTTCTAGCAATAGTACTGTTATACAAAACCAGTATCAGATTTTTAAAGTCCAAATAATGATGAGACAGCTCCTAAAGAAAGCTTCCTGCAGAACTATTTTCTAAGTATCCTGAAATTCTTGTTTTCCCAGAAACAAATTGGATTCTTCTTTGAAAACAGAGATCCTAGTTCAAAACCATTATCAATTTAATATTATAACAATTTTAAACAGTGATCAATTCAAAACTCTTTCTGAGCTCTGCAACAACAAAATCCCCTAAATCACATCTTTAAATAAAAAAAATGGAAAACCTAATTCCATGACACTTCAGAGGATTCAAATACTGAAAAAACTCTATGCACAGACTAGGTCTTTCTTTATTAAAACATCAAGTTTGCATTGGGTATCTTAAACGCATCTTGCACTTAATGTAACTAATATTCAGAAAGAAGGCTATTGTGTTATATTAAAATATGTCTCACTCAGACGGTAATTAGACAGTGGTGTTAAAGGTCTGACAGGAGAAAGCTAATGAGTCCCCAGTGTAGAGATTACAGGAGGAATTTCAGTATAATGGACCTTAACAAGGTATGAGAATGATGATAGCACACATTCCAGGTTAAGTCAAACACCTGCAGATGTGTTTCAGGAATGAGGAACACCAGCCCTCCCATTGTTCACAATGCTTAAAGACATTTTCTGACCACAACAAAACAAAACAAAAAAGAAACATGAGAACATTTTCTGGTTTTAATTCCTCTCCAAACATGCTTTGAGAGAGCTCATCCCAGGGGAGCAGCAGTGTTTAATGTGAATTCTCCATCTCTGCCATATTAATTGATGTCAGTTACCTTGGGAAACAAATTGAAAATTAAAATTAAATAATCTGCTGTGAGATCAAACTACAAGCAACAAATTTATTCAGTGTCTGACTGAATACAACATGGCACTGTGCCACTCAGAAAAATGAAGATGACTTCACATAGTATAGTCATAGCTGCAGAATAACTTAACAGTGCTCAAAATGCTTTGTGCAAACATTTCATCATATATTTACATCTGTACTTGTCTTACAGTCAAAATGCCTTCCTGTATGTTTATTTGTACTAGTTGCTTCTGAGTATTTCCTCTTTAAAACCTTTCTTGAGTGTCATGAAATAGTTCCATTAATCAGTGATACAGTAAAACCCCAACAGTAACACAGACATTTATAAGAATTAGGCAATGTCACTTATCAGCAATAGCTAGAAGTGTTTTATATTCTTAGTTTAAGGACATGGCACAAAAATTAGAAGTAACATTAAATACTTTTTTATTTTGACAAGCAGAGCATGATATAATTATATAACGTCATTTTTTTATTTTTAATCATATGCACGTTGAGCAATTAAAAAAGAGTTTGTTTTGCAGCAGTCAGAAGATACAGTTGACTGAATCTAACTTTCTCCAGTATGAGAGTAATTGCAGCACTTGCAGGAGCTCACTGTGGTGTGGAAGCCATTGCCTCCACAGACGCAGCTGTTAACTTGTCTTGCCTTTACATAAGGCAAAGGCTTGCTATTTCCATTCAGGTCCAAACTCTGGGGGATTCAGAAATCACTGTCTTTTGACCCTTGCCAGTCAGTGTGCCTCTGCAGAGAGCAAGACAGGTTAGGACTCATCAACCACCCTACCAGTAGCAGCTCATTGCAGCTTCAGCTGTTGTGCCTATCAGCAAACACAGGAAAAACATCTAAATCTTATAATTTTGTCTTATTAATCTGAAGTACAATATTAATCTTAAGTGCTGTGTGCAGCAACAGAATCAAAGCCCTGGTGATTGGTCTGTTTCTAAGGACTTATAGGAGGCTTCTAAAACACTCGGAGAAAATTGCTCAAATCTGCATCAATATATGTTAATATTTTAAGAAGTGAAAATAAGTATTCAATAGTCTTATTAAATCCTGTACAAATAAGTAAGCTTTCTTTGGCTGCTTCCTTCATTGTTAACTTAAACATGTTCAGGGATGCACACACCTTCAAAGCATTACTTTCTTTGGATATTGCTGCTTTGGAGAGCACCAGATGTAAGTAACTGAAGGAGGTATGCAGTGGCAGTGAGTCATACCTAATAGAAAACTGCCAATTAAGGTCATCATGAGACAGGCATTTCTGCTGTTTTAAAATATTAGCATTTGTGTAATAACACCAACCACTATACCTTAATATTGAAAACAGTATTCTTGAAGACAGGGCAAAACCCTAGTTTTAAAGTATAAGAGAATTTCTTATATGGATTTTGTGACTGACTCATTTCCCTGTAATGGTCTGAAACAAATCCTTAGATCCAAATATACCCCTGGGAGAAGCCCAGACTCCAGATGTGAAAGTTATATTGCAGCCACATCTCTGTTTTCAATTAAAGGCACAGGAGAAACCTTAATTACTACACCCATGTTTTGGCATGTAGCTAAAGGAAGGACTGATTCCCAAATGTTGCTGATAAAATACATGTTTGCCATTTTAAGTATCACATTAAGTACTTTCGTAGGGTAAATATTTTCCTATGCTAGGACCAAATAACAGGGAGGCATGCTGAGAAGACAGCGTGGGAAAAATACTCTCTTCCTGTGAGTCAAAACCTATCTGTGAAAACACTCCATAGCAAGCCCAGCAGGAGCCTCACAGCACCTGATCCTCTGCTTCCCCCGTCACACGCTCAGGCAGAAAGAGCAGCCCTTGGCTGTGGCACATCCATGCACCCTCAGCCCTGGTCCGAAGCAGCACTTGTACCATCAGCTAAGCAACGTACTTAGACAAAGATACTAGCCCTGAAACCCTGGCCTCCTTATACTGGGGGGGCTTTTCAGTTTGACTGCTCATGGCCATTTTTCCTGAGACAGAGCTAAAGATACCTCACACTAAAAACAATGTGCCGTCTGCAACAACACCACATTATTTAATTTTGGGTTTTTTCTTTTTGAGAAATACTGATATTGAACTGACATAACTGATGAGACCTCAAACGATCCAGGTGCCCAGGTGAGGAAAGTAAGGAAGGTAATTGAAATAGAGGAGGCACCACAGTGAGGAAAAGGAAAACCAAAGCCAATCTAAAGCATCTGGAAATTGCTCTCATACTTTAAAGGAATATATTTTTAAATATAGCATTAATCTGAATTTGCAATCCCTGAAAGTACAATACTTTCACAAAACTTTGTAAGAGAAAATTTAAGAAAAAGAAATTTATGTCTTCAGAACTTTATCTTTTCAAGAATTAAAACTTGTCCTGAGGACATGCAGTGTTCATGACAGGCAGCAGGAGTTTAATGTAAAGATCAAAGTCTTGCCGATAGCCAGTGGAATCTAAATTAGAATCTACAAAAGAAGAAGCACTGTGGGTCTAGAATATGAAGTCATGGTTAGTAGTAGTGCTTACTGATTTCTTCCAAATACCTACTCTTAGAGCTCAGTCTCTCAAACTTAACAATGCATAGAACTTTACTCATTTAACTGGACCTTTACCTTTTAATGTCTGCAAAATCTGATTTTCATTTATTTCCTAGATCAAAAAATGCTTTTTAGAAGCAAATAAAGTACAAAATAATTGTAATTATTGTAATTACTTTGTGATAAAAATAAACTGAGTTCCTGCAAGTGCTGCAAAAAGATACTTTTTTATCTCATACCATTAGTGAAATTTTTAGCTAGTATTCATGATTAGCCAGGATTGCTGCATCTTCTATAATAAATGAAACAATAAACTATTTAAAAATTCCAAATTTCTAATGCATGAAGTAACTTCTCACTTGAGAACCGTGGTCTGGATTAACAGTGAAGCATCTTTAGAGATGATAGAAAAATTCTCCTACTTCTTCAAAGACACTTATCTTGCTAAGATTTGTACAGTCGTGCATTGATCTGACTGAAGTTGATGTGGGTAACTTTACGTAACTGACATGTAGGTTGGCATAAATACCATTATTATTTTCCCAAATATATTAGAGCATTGTAGAGCAATATAAAACATTGATTGTAGTGTCTAATGACAGTGCATATGTTTAAATATTCCCTTTGTGTTCAGCTTTAAATTATAATGAACAGCAAGTTTTATAAATAAAAGTACTAGAAGTTTCCCTGAACTCTGTAGATCTTACAGAACTGTCTGAAAACTAGGTCTGTAGAAAGCCAAGTGTTTCATTAGCAGATTTCAATTGCAGAGTTTTCTGACTGGGTATTTGCCACCTGTCACTTCTTTTTACAATGTCTACAAAATCATTTTCACACTGAAAATCACTGACAACTACCTTTCATATATTTATTCATAGTTCGGCACTCATGCCAAGTCCCATTGAAGTCAATAGCAGGTTTCTGGATATAGTAGGAATAGGATTAAACCTAACAGGTCTGTGACTGCTGTCACTGAAATACTGATTTGCATGTTTTCTTATTTTTGAACCAGCATACGACCTTTGCTTTTTTAATTTTGGGTTTTGGCAGTTAGATGTGCAGATGTGATGACAATCACAGAACTGAGGTCATTTGAGATTCTAGAAAGGTTAAAAACTATACATGGAAAGGTAATAACAGGAACTTGTAATTAGTGAAAATGCTTATCCTGCAGCAGCAAGGTCATGTCCTCATAATTTTTCTGAAAAAAAATATATTGATTCAAGATGTGTGTTCAACCAGAATAGATGGCTGAAGTGGTGTTTTCACACCCATCATGCAGCTAGTGATTCTGCTTTAGGTAGATCCTGTGGCAAAAAAAAACAGCTCTGAAGAAGCAGAGAAATCAGTTACTTTTCCAATTGTTCTCTCCCATGGTATTTGCAGGGCAGGACCAGAAGGCACCTTCCTTTTTGATTAAATGCCTACAGATGGTTTCTGCTACAAATCATGTTTAAAAATAATTGAAATTGCTGATTTAGCCATGTGCACTGTAAATTAGTACCTTCCTTTCTTATTTCACAGATTGGCCTGTCATTTTCCACACAATAGTACAGGCAGATATAGTTATTCATAGCCCATCTCTTTAAAAATCTGCTCTTCTAAAAAAGATTTGAGTACAGAAAAGCAGTGGATCTTACCTTTGAAAAGAAGTTTCAGAGGTTATCAGCACACCCTGTGAGACTGAACACATTTGAGTACCAATTTGAGTATACTGTTTACTTGCTTTCTAATTCTCTTCTGGAAAATAGTAGATATGCATTTAAAGCAGAGAAATCTAGGTAAATATGTGAATTTATATTGTCTTTAAAACACACAGGCTTCTTTTTTTGACTAAAATGATGAAGCAAAGTGGAGAAAAGAAGTTTTGTGAAATACTGAGCTTGCACATGTGGTATTAAGAGAAATTAATCTTGTTAATTAATCACAACAAATATGCACTTAATGACTAACATTAGCCTGCTGTTAGTGTATGCCACTTGTGTAACAAAACTAAAAATTAAATAAATCAAGAGGCAGATTTTGACTTCCTGTCAAATGTTCAATCTGTAGTCTCCAGTGCAATTGCTGAAGTTATTAAAGCTACTGATCTTTCAAATCCTTCCGTTCCATTTATTCTACTCTTCTTTTAAGCATTTGAAAGAAATCAAATTGCACAGTGTTTCTCAGATTACTTTTGCACAGGAAAAGTCAGCACATGCAAATGACAGCAGGAGGGAGAAGGAATGCAAAATTAACTCAGAGGTAACTGCCATGTTCACCATGTATTCTGTAATAACTTCCCCTTGGCCTTGGCGGCAGTTTGATGTAAAGAGGTGAAAATGTGGCCTGTGGAAAAGTAAGTTTAAAATATTTATGGAATATGCAGCTTTTACATATCTATTTAAAATTAAAAGGAATGTATTTGGCAGATTATAGCAGATTATTTAGATCTAAAAATGTAAGATCCTTTATAAAGAAACTTCAAGTCATTATTAAAATGTAGATTGTTTTAATAATACACGCAGTGAAAATCAGAGGATCATTGAGGTATTGGTCACAACACAAAGGAAAATAAATGGCATATAATGCTACTTTTCCAAACCTTCAATAGTGCTAAATGATAAAGAAAACATGAATCCTTATAGCTAAAAAAATAAAAAATAGTAAAAGCCATGGTCAATGCTGTTCCCTCTGTTATAAAGGATGCATTTAGAAGGGTTTAGGATGTTTCAAACCATGCATTATACTGATTCAAGTGCATTAGCTCTTTAATTGCAGCTTCTTGTAACAACATCAAAGTTGAATATTCAAATCCCACAAAAATAAAAATAATGTCATCCAGCTTTTTTTGAATCTCTAATGTCTGTTTCAGTTCTGGATATTTCTGTGCCAGAGTGCTAGGCACAGACTGACATAGAAACAGATGTTTGGCTTGAAATTCTCCTAAATTCCACTGAAAGTCACCAATGTATGTGGCAAGGGTTTCAGAAGAACAGAGATTAAACAGATTAAGAGATATGGAGGAAAGGAAATCCAAGAGCAGGTTAACAAAGAACAGTGAAGAAACTGTGATCAGATGTGCCAATCACCAGCCTCTAATTTGAGGTACAAATTCAGGGTTTAAATACTGAGGTAAATTATATGTATTTTAATCATAAGGATTCTACTGCTACTTTTCTCATAAATTCACTTTTGTGACTTTTTGCACAAGGCCCTTAAGTCTTTCTCTCATAGGGTAAATACAGATAACTTTTCCATAAAATAAGTGAGATGATTCACTGGAGGTTGTCATTTTTCCAAAAGACTAGAATCATATTAAAAAATCTTATCAAAAAATATTGTCATTCAAACTAACATGCTTCTGTGCTACTGAACCTGAGCTTTGGGTATCATATGAACCATGGGGTAATCTTTCTGGAGTTATTCCAGGCAGAGTATTATCCACGATTCTTCATCTTACAACCTGTATAACTGCATTGGCTGCAATGATGTTATCGCAGGATTCTTACCAAAGTCTGAAAGATCAAAGCTTTGTTCCACTTCTCAGATGGCATAGTTCTTCTACTTTTTCTAATTTATTTTGCAATATCTGCTGCTCTTTATAAAAAGATAAAAAGGAGAGAAGGGAGATACAGATAGGATAAAGGAGCAAGGAGGAAAAAAATAGAAGAAAGTAGAGAAGGAAACCTATAGAAGGATATGAGGATTAAAAATCCTTAAGAAATAAGGAAAACACAGGCAATAGAACAAAACTATTTCTAATGGAACAGATATTTCTCTTACTGATAAATTTATTTTCCTCTGCTATGAATCCACTGAAGATTGGAAAGTGCTTATTCAAATAATTTTTCTGTAATCTGTCATTATAATCTATAGAATATGTTGAAATCATAATTTCAAGAATCTTTCTAGCATTATTTTAGATTTTAGGGGATTTTTTCTTGTGGTTGTGGTTTTGGGTTTTCAATCAACTCTGTTTATTATATATTGCTCTCTGTTCCACAATTAAGGAAGGATACATGTTTATCCCTCTGATTTGGCTGTCAAGATACAATTTCTAGTTTCAGCAGTTTGCCTCACTAGCACCTATTGGGAGGCTGGGAATGACATACCTTGTTTTGTTTCATTGTCCTAAGCTTGGGCATTTCCTATGTTATTTTCTAGTGTTTTGTTTTCAGCAGCATCAATTTGTAACTTAAAGGCCAGATTTAAGATTTAGAAATGATTTAAGATTTCATAGTTTTACATTTTCTTTTTAAAAGATATTTCACTTGTCTTTTATAAGATGTCTATAAGGAACACCTTTTGTCTCTCCATGAAGCCTTCTGAAATACCAGCTAGTGCTGCACATGTATCTGAGTTCCCAGGATGGAAGAACTACTTACCTGGCTTCCTTGAAGGCCCTGACCTGAATCCAGTGAGGCAGTAAAGAAGGGCATTAGTGTCAGCAATCACCCAAAATTGCAAGCCAGACCTTTCCTCCCACTGTGCCACCAGAGACATAAGGAACTGTAAGGGCACACAGTTAGTTCAAGGTGTGGCAATGTAGGCTTCAGTGCTGGGAAGCTTTGGGCTTCAGTCCTCAGGCAAAAGGAGCACAGAATACAGCTTGAGAGTCTCGCTCCAGAGGATAGAGCTCCAAATGGGAATGATGGCTAAACAGAAGTAACCATGGGGTCATCTGGGGTCATTTACTTTGTTGAGAATCCAAACTAAAATCAAATGTAATTGATAAACTTCTTTGTCTCAACACTTCAGCTACTGTAATACTCACTTTTAGTGTAGGGGCTGTCCCACATCCTTCCCAAAGGTCCTTCGAGTGCTATTTCCCACCAAAGTGTTAAAGAACAACCACTCTGTATGTGCTATTTTCTATCATTATATTAAGAAACCATGTTCATTTCAAAATGAAGCCAGAAAACAGGATGTCTCCAATTCAGTGTTGCATACTGGTGCTGTAATAGCAGCTCCAAGCAAGCAAAGAAAACAGTTCAGCAGTTTCAGAGCGACTGGACAGTGAACTATGACAGAAACCTAAAAATGAGCCAAAATCAAATTCTGGCCCCAGTAAGTGCATATGTACTCAGATGAGTACTTCAAATCGGCTTTGATTGTTATTTGAATATTATCCTTAAAAGATATGCTCCTTTGACTGGAAAGCTAAATTTTTTGTTGACTGGGCCCTTGAAAAAAGAAATAATGGAACAAACAATAGGTTCCACCTCTGTGTTTGTTTATGTGCATAGAAAGAGGATGCTACCTAGCAAGTTCACCCTTTTTCTGGGGGGGTAATAACGATATTTTTAAGCATTTTGGTATTCTAGAGCACTCATAAGCACTGTAAATCTTGCAGAGTGTGCTCTCTCAGCAAGTAAAAAGAAAGTGCTGCACTGTGTATTCCTTTACATGAGGTCAGAAACATTTGACATTTCTGCTTACAGTTTAGGTGCTGTGGAAAATACAAAACATTTATTTTAAATGTTTACCTGGCAAGTTCTAACAAGACACAAGCACTAACTTTACAAGTATCTTGTGGCAATGGAGAAATTAAGTTCTCACAGTATCACAAGTATCTTAGCAGCATATTCATGTTGTAAACCTTTGCTCTGGGTTTTAAACTCTATTTATAACAGGCATCTAAATCCCACTCTGCCCATACTATATTAAACTGACATTAAGATTGCATTCCTAAGCAATGCAGCTTCTTTGCTAAAAGACAGAGTACCGAACCTAAGTTTAGCGTTAAAGATCTGAATGCATTTATTAATATTTTGCTAAAGACTATGAGTGTTTTCCATTATCGTAGCGTAACAGTTGGGAAAGAAAACAGTGAGGATACATAAAAACATATAACTGCCTTTTTTGGCATATTTATTCCAGCATTAGATAGATCAGCCATTTACAATACAGTAAATTATAGCAATGGCAATAAAAGCTAATTTTTTTTTTAAATGCATCAACTCCATTAGATGCTATTCTGCCACTACTACTCTCATCACAGTTTCTTCTCTTATGCTTTCTCTACTCAAAGTCTATTTGAAAATATACTTTTACCTTTTAGTTCCCCTCTGTGTATCATTGAAACCCATTTTTGCTTAGATTTTAATATTACTTAGAACTGAAATAATTTTCAAAGGGAAACTCAAAGGAAAATATAATGAAACAACATTTCACATATTAAGCAACTGTTAAAACCACTTTTTACTGCATTTGCTGGTGCACCTCTCTAATATTTCAAGAGAATACTCACTGTCACACTGTCCACCTCTATCTCATGCATGGTATAGCTGCACACTTTGAACTTTGACTGGCCATGCCTCTGTTGGTTCTAAAATTTACTCCTGTTATGGTCAATTACTTTTTCCACATATAGTTGACTATCATGCTGCATCTCCCACAGACCTGGAGCATGTGACATGCAGAGTAAGTGTGGAGCTGATCGAAGTTGATCCTAGTTTTCAGTTCAGCTGCAGATTTTCAGTGTCCTACTACAAATGTACTCTCAGCTTCATGAGCCTGTCAAAATGTTTTGCAAGCCATGCCTAACTCCTGACTGGAAGACTGGTCTCCTCTATGCTACTTGCCACCACACAACCAAATGTTTTTGTCTGCAGAGGGAAATATTTCATTACCTTTTAACATTCATGAAGGTCACCATACAGTCACTGAAATCGACACTTGCTCAACAAGTGAAAATTCTTACAGAGTCTTTGCTTACACTTAAATACTGGTATTTAACCTTCTGACTGGTGAGTTCAACCCTGGGCAGGTTGCTCAGCAGAGAAATTGTATCTCTGTTATCTTGCATTTTGCTCTTTCTCTGTTGCTGTTGCTAGGTCTTAACATAATTTAAGAGATTGCACAAGTTTTTTGGCCAGTTCAGTAGATCTGGGTGATTTACAAAAATCAGGTCAAACCTTATAAAGATTTTCAGCCAGATTTTAAGAATAAAGATGGGATCAAAACACTTGCACACAAGTCAAAATCAAACAGATTTTGCAGAAAGGATTCATAAAAGGGTGCAGGTGCTATATATAAAAGCAGAATAAGGAAGGTGTCCTCAGCCTAAGCCTTCAGGGCTAACATAGCAGGTTTGACATCATTCTCTCATTTCTGAAGGCTTCATTGTTGCTTAAAGAACAGGCATTTCCCCTTGGCTGGTTTTGTTAATATCATGCAACCTGTTTGGGAATGTCTAACTGCAACAAAATAAACATTTAATTCCATCTAAAATTCATCACAATTATGTCTTTCAATATTTCCTGAAGTTTTAGAGAAAAATCAGTTCCCCATTGACCCAAAGCCTTGCTAAGTTACTTAAACCACAAGACTATCCTTCCCTTCATACAATTCCTCCCATGTGTACATTCTAAAATACTACATTTAAATATACCTTGTGAGTTCTATGGACGAATGGCTCTATTTTCACCAAAATTTCAACAGTTTATCAGTCCACCAAGTATTTTTCTCATCATAAAGCAAGTTGTTTTGCATTCTGAGCTTTCCAGTGCAAAGAGACAACTATGAAAACAACTTTGGGAGGGGGGGGAAAAAAAAAAAAGAAATTTAAAATCAGATGGATACATGCTTTCTCCAAAGACATGGAAATTTTGCCATTTTTAGCAGCTCTATTTAAAACACAAACTGCAATGAGTATTTTAGGCTCCAGGACGCCTGCAGTCAGGGCTAGGGAGTGACACAGCTATTAACGTGAGCAGACACCCCTCCCTATTAACCAGAAGACAGCACCTGATTATATTGTCTTGTGTTTTCAAAACATAAAAATAATTATGAGCAAATGCAAACCCCCAATTTCTCCAAGTAACAAACTGGAAATCTTGCTGAGGTGTTCCTCTGTTGTATTCAGGCTTTTACTAATGCTCTTTCATGTGTGAAGAGTTTCTGTATTTGCCGAGGAGGGAAATCAGCTTTCCCTGAACAACTTTTGTCAGTCTCCATCTGTATCAAGTGCCAAGTGAAATGCAAGGTTAAAATTAAATTGAATACACGTTTACCTTGGTCAGCATTTGAAAAGCAGTCATCACTATTCAACACACTTCAGTCTAATATACTTTAGAGAAACCTATTTATGGGATTTCAAAAATAGCTGTGCTATTATTAATTAAAAGTGGAGAGTTTAGCAGCAACTACTGTACGTGACATCACAGAAACCGTAAGTTTTACTGCACTCTCTGGAATCAATGACATTGTACAATTACACCAGGAGGATTCCCACAAAATATATCTTCCCCAAAAGCATGATACAGTTTTTGTTGTGAATACCTTAGAATGGGGCTGAGAAAAAGATTAGCTTCATAAATCTATGTATCTTTCCATTTCCATTTGTAGAGGGGGAAATGATCAAAGAATTTTAGCACATTGCCTTCTAGCAAGAAATTTTTACTTCACTCACACTGAAGCAATTGGATGACTTGCATGGGATATTCCCTGCCACTCTCTAATACAAATAGCTGTATAAGGGCTAGATTCCACAATGCTTGATAACATTTTTGGAAGTGATTCCAGTCTCCTCCATGATGATGCACACCATCCTATTTCTAGATTATAACCACACAATTAAAGCTCTCTTCCTAAGCTACTGCATGGCTGACCTATTTTCTATATGGTAGCTGAAACAATCAATGGGCATAGCCATGCGTAAAGTGCAAGGCATAGCCAAACTGTCCCAAGGGAGGGTTTCAGACAGCTCTATGCAAGTCTCCAGGCATTTCCCTGCTTGCTTCAGGGCAGAGAAAAAGTGGCCTTGTCACTGGAGCAGGGACAACAGAGCATTCTGTTCACATTCAGGCAGATACATATGCATAGGAGGTAGCGATAGGAGGTCTCATGAACGAAGCACCCTCTCAGAAATAACACAAGGTCACAGCTTGGCTATTGTCTAGGCTTGGTATGCTGCCTGTAAGAAATTAGCCTACTGGTGCTGACTTGCACAAGGAGGTGGCTCATTTGAGTACTTCTACTAGCAGAATACCGTTCCCTTGGAACAGCTGCTTCTAGTGTGAATATGTAAGAAGAAAATCAATTCACAAATTGACTTTAAGTAATACAAAGGAACTAATTTAAAGAGTCAGTGCAGTAAAATCAAGAATAATGGCTACCACAATACTGCAGAAGTTCAAGTAGCAGTGAGGGTCTGAACCATGAAAGTGGGCATTTGAACCAAATGAGAATGTCAGTTAAAACAAGTCACAGTAAAATTAGAAACTATTAATATTCTTAGCAAGGGCATGATTCCACTTAGCAAAACTATCATATAATAGGAAATATGAATGAAAAACAAGTGGAAGTGAGTATCACAAAATACTGTGCTCTGATAGGGTGACATTCTCCTAAAGACTGAAGGCCTGTGGCAGCCCCAGAGCTCATACACATGCTTGGGGTCTGAATCAATGAACAGGATGTGGTGAGGTCTCTCTATGGTAAAGTAGAATTAATCCCTAGAGAACATATTTGCTCTGACGTCGGTCATGAAGCAGCAGAACAACTGAGAGCAGAGAAACCTGCATTCCTACAAAAAGGAAGTAGATGTCAGCTTGCTCCAGACTCCACATCTACAAAAATAAGTAATTATCCTGTGTGGTGAGCTACAAGCTATAAATGGGGAGCCAAAATTACATGGAAACACTAGCATTGACCTACGATTGGCATCACCTGAGTAGGACATCCAAAAAACTGGAAGAACAGCATATTACCAAAGGAGCAGCAATTAATAACTATGTTACAAAAAGCTTCATTAGAGATATTAACATGGTCTTTTCAATTGTATGATAGTAGGTGAATCTATAAGCAAAAACTTTATAAAAATGTACTGCTTCTAGCAAATTTTGCTGCTTTTATTACAAAAGATGGATTTGTTGTTTACACCATAGCTAGAAACCCTAGTCAGAAGCACTAGTCAATTTAAACACGTTTAAATCCTATTGTAATTTTAAAATTAAATTAATATTAACATTCTGCCCTGAAGAGTGTTGCTTTCTTGAAAAAAGACCCTGAACGGACTTAAAAGCACAGTAGCTGTTTAATGATAAACTTGAATTTCTACTCCTCGTACAAATATTCACACAAGAGATGCTGAATATACATTATATATATTACAATCATATCTCAGATGCTGAAAACATGCTAAAAAGAATATTCAAAGTAACATCAAATGTGAGATTTGGCCTAATTTAAATTTCAAATGCTAAAAATCTTCATTGCAATTCTAAACATCCACATAAATGCAGTAAATTTTAATAAACAGATAGACAATAAAGATCTCAAAAAGTAAATATTAAAAAACATGCAAGGAATTCCAGCAAAGAAACCCTAATGGCAGCTCTCCGATGGTTCAAATTTTATATGCTAATAAAATGTGCAATTTGAAACTCAATGATTTCTAAACAACACTACAATAAAATTCTTTAAAACATGTCCTGTAGTTTCCAATAACTGTTTTAAAATATTTCTTTTTACCTATACTGAAATGTACTTAAATAAGTTTTTATGAAAAAAACTTGTTGCTTATCTACAAAGTAGATACAAGATGCAGCCAGTACATTCTAATACATATTTCCTTGTTGATAATTTAGAATGTTGCATCTGCTTCATTAGTTTACTGAGGGGCTTGATTGTAGATTTTGGGGTTTTTTCGAGTAGGATACAATTTACAACATTTTTTGTGAACAACTCATTTTAGTTAAAAGGAAAATAATTGTAATTGCTACAAACTCTACCTTGGCTTCCTGGATTGCTTATTTTGAGTCTTGGTATTTTCTTTTGAGAATTTCAAACAGATAGCATTCATACTCATAGTAGTTGTGATATTTTATCTTGTATGGCATGACATAACCAGGTTTTGACTGCTACTGCTATTTGGCGTATTAGATTTTATTATCAATGCTTACTTATGTTTTGATTTCACTGTGGGATCTGATTTGAAACATTGTCCTACAAGGCTAAAGACAGATTTTTGAAAAAAAAAAAGAAAGCATTAATCAGAATAAGACAAATATACATGACTTTAGCACATACTTTTATGGACACTAACTTTTACTTCTCATTTTTAACGGTTCATCAAAAACTTGAATAATTTAAGTGAGTACTCAGCAAGCAAACCAGTGGGAGACAGGAGGATGAGCCATTTTATTGATGTCAAAGAAGGGTAAAAAAAACCACTGTAGAACTAAGTTCCTTACCTTCTCCTCCGATGTTTGCCTCATGGTCTTGCACTGGCATGACTCATGATAGCTGCAAGCTACATAATTCCATAGGAAAAAAAAAATGCAATCAAGGAATCTCTGTGTGCTTCCCTTCTTTCTCCCTCCATACTTTTCCTGCTCTAGATCACCATGATTTCAGCAAATGCATTTCTCTTTTGAGAATGGGGAGCATGAGTTTTTTAGATCACAGCTACAGTATTCCTCATGCATCCTTACAATCATCTAATTCATTTAAGGTTCTTGCTACTGGCAAAGCAAAGAGAACAGTCATCAAAGCTGCAGAATGTGTGGCCATATGTAGCCCCCCAAAGCAACACAATCCAAGCAAGAAACTTCTCTGTGATTAAGAGAACACTTGTAGCACATTTGCACACATTCTCCGGTTGTTTAAATTGCTTATTTTCTCTGATTAATTATGTAAAATAGTACGTTACTAGAATCTCTTCCCAGCACAGGCTGTCACCACCTTTTCTTCCCGACCCTAGAAAAGCAGTAGACCCATTTATATGATTTAAAGTGTATGCTTCCTTGAGACTACTTTCTGTAGTTTGGAAACAGACCATCTTAATTGTAACTACAAGAAAAGGGAGTGGCACCATTGGAAGTCTTGTCTTAGGAAAAAACCCTAAGATTAGACCATTTCCAAATAAGTAAAACACTTTGTTCTATTCATAGAAATATAATTAAACTCTTAGACTTGTTATGAAAAATTCTTCTGTTACATTTTTCTGTAGCTCTGTATTCTGAGACTTCACAATGGAAAATCTGAGTGAATAAAATTTCTCTTTTCCTATTAGTATTCCAGCTAGCAAATGTCTTACCATTTCTTTTTAGACCAACCCACATGCAGCACAGTGTAACCTGTAGTACAGTGAAAGTGAATAGCCCAAATACAGCATGACAGATACACTGCATCCTTGCTTACGACTTTTCCTGTTAATTCATCCTTGGAATTTAGAAAGCCATCTTACTACACCCACAGAATAACTGGACAGCTCTGAAAACAGAGCCATTTTAGAAGCAGCATCAGATCAAGCTTGAAAGAGGACGTAAGATGTATAAAAGCACACCTTTTCACCCACGAGAGGAAAACTTTTCAAGTGTCTCATTATTATTGATAGTGATGACTTTATACAGGGACTACTAGGCCTAGGCTAGCAATGGTCGCCGGACTTTAGCCACAGAAACAACCCTATTCACTCAGAAAAGGAATTACAAGCCTAAAGTCTTGAAAAAATAGAGAGAATAGGGGAGCTAAGAAAATTGACTGAAAGATTGCTAATCATAATGAATGCAACACAGTTTGGGGGTTCATTTATTCTTTATAGGAAAAAAATAATTGGAATAGCAAATGCGAACATTAAGTTATTGTTAAAACATCAAGCATGTGATGAAATACCAGGTTTGTGTCTAAGTCGTGATGTCCAATGACATGAATTACTCTGAACAGATGATGAGCAACCTTACCTAAGCATAACGCCGTAGCACCAGCCTGGCGGGTTCAGTTAGCTTGACGGGCATCAGTAGTTGGCGAATTCTTAGAAAGCCTCACAATGCACAAAGGCCGCCGGAGAGCCCCTCGTGGCCAGAGCCCTCAGCGAGCTCCCCGAGCGCTTCCAGCCCCCAATCCACGCGTATTTCGCGCACGACCATATTTGGCTGGGGGCACGGAGCAAGCGGCGCTGGGGATGCAGAGGGCAGCCGGCTTCCCGCGCCCCCCGCACGGCCCCGGCCCCGCCGCCCCTGCCCCTTGTGCCCCGCGGGCTCGGCGGGCGCCCGTCCCAGCGCTGTCCAGGGTGCCTGCCCTGCCCTGCCCAGCCCTGCCCGCCCCGCCCCGGTCCATCCCGGTCCATCCCAGCCCATCCCAGCCCGGCCCGGCGGGCACTCACCATGGCGCGGGGGTGCCGGGCCGCGCACCCGCCCAGGCGCTCGGGGCAGGCGCCGCTGCCGCTGCCGGCGCCGCCAAGGTGTGTTCGGGCAGCGGGCGCGGCGCGGCGGCGGAGCGGCCCGGCGGGAGGGGCCTCCCCGCGGGCCCAATCAGCGCGGCCGGGGGCGGCGCCACTGCCCAGCCCGGCACAGCCCGGCACGGCCCGGCACAGCCAGACACAGCCCGGCACAGCCGGACACAGCCCCGACATAACCCCGGCACGGCCCGACACAGCCCCGGCACGGCCCGGCACAGCCCCGACACAGCCCCGACATAGCCCCGGCACAGCCCGGCCCAGCCCCGGCACGGCCCGACACAGCCCCGACACAGCCTGGCCACAGCCCCGACATAGCCCCGGCACAGCCCCGACATAGCCCCGGCACGGCCCGACACAGCCCCGACACAGCCCCGCCTCACCGCGGACACGGCCCGGCCCGGCGGCTCCGGGGGGCTCCGGGGGGCCCCCGAGACGGCCCGGCCCCACCCGGTGCCCCGCGGGCCCGGGAGTGCCCCGGCGCCGTGCGGGTTCGGGTGTGGGGAGGTGATGCCCTCTGGAGCTCCAGTCAGCACCTGCCGCTCGGGGGGAGCCGGGGTCAGCAGGGCGCTGTGAGGGATGATGCCTTCGCCACTCAAGCGTCCTTCCACATGCCCTCCAGCCTGAGGACTGTGTGCTGCCATATTTGCTTCATTTGTCCCCTCTCCCACACTGCTTTGATTTTCTTGTTGCTGGTGGTATTTTGTGCAGTTCCTGCTATATACATTCTTACTGTAGCTTTGGAGTGCAACTGGTAAAGCTAATGGCTAAACAAGGACGGAAGGGAAACAACGCCTTTCCAGATAAGCACAGAAAACATGGATAATTTTAACAACTTCAGCATGTTAGGTAGCCAAGTTCAATTTAGAACATGAATTTGTAAAACACTTCTTAGAGAGTTGCCCAGGTCTGAAATCATACTCTTAATTCTTGTATGACACCATCGAAGTAGTATGATAACTCCACAATCGTTGCCAAAGTCATGGTATTTTTACTGTGAAAACAATGGATGGTTTTTGGAAACTCAGGAGCAGAAAAAAATTTGTTGGACTTGGACAATTAACGGTGACTGAGCTCACAGTAGGTTCAGCTGCCTTACCAAGTCACATGGAAGCAAACAGATTTCACCAGGAAAAATAACTGTTATAAGCTGAAGGAGGAACACCATACCTACACAGCAAGAGAAGAAGGGGCATAATTTCTTGTGGTACTGTTGTACCTTAACAAGCTTGTGCAGAAGCGAGAGTCAAAATCAAGCAAAACAAAATTAGCACAACTCCAAGTGGTTTTAAACACACCAGCTTTAGAGAAGAGAGAGCATCAAACTCAGGGTGTGAATGTTTCGTTGTCTCCTTGACTGTCAGAACTGAAAGATAGTTTGATAGATGTATCTGCTTCACACCAAGCTTCCCTCCCTGCTGCGTTAAGAGAAATCTGTCAGCGAAAGAACTGATTAATTCCTTCCACCACTGGTTAGTCAGCTGGAAATAATCTGCAAGAGCCTATTTTCGTACCATTTCTGAACTTATTGACAAGCAATATTGAGCTTATTGAGTGATAAATAGCCCAAGACATTGTGTAATTCATAAAATTACTGTATTAATAGATAACGTATTAATGCAGTATCTTGCCTTCAAAAACAATTAGTCTCAAGGCAAGGTGTGGTCTTCCTAATGTTTGCCCTTATCTGCACACTATCCTAACTCTTGCTTTACATCCTGACTTTTCTTGCCTCATAGAAGTAGACATTTCTGGGAAATGAAAAAAAAAAAGAAAAAGTAGAAACAGCTTGTGAGGAACTGCTATAAATGAATTCCATCATCAAGTTTCTTTACCAAAAGGAATAAGAGCTTCTGTTACACAGAGAATGCCTATTCCAGGATATGCTGTGCATATTCAGACATGGTGATCACTGCAGTGTAAACCTGCTGTGTCCAGTGAGACAAATGCTGGACAGGAATGGTGAATTTGAATATTTGATGAGGAACTGGATCATCAGCAGCTGTATGTCTCCCAGAGTCCTTGGAAAGCCACTGTTCATCCCTATCACATCAATCGTTATGTGTGTGCTAGTAATGACTTGCAAACTTTCACAAAAACAAAGAAGATACTTACGAACAAGATCTTCTCAGTGAGTATTTGGAAGAGGAAAATAGTATTTCAAGTTATATTAATTGAAATATTAATATAAGGTAGTATTCATTTTACTTTAGCTATTGAAAAGTTAGTTCTCCAAACAAAATTAGATAAATTTCTTCCATAAGATCCTACAAATACCAAAAAATATACCATGTTTTCATCAAGAAACACGTCACACTTTAAAAGGGCTACATATTATTCAGGTTCCTCTTTAAAATAAAGGTCTCTTTTTGACAAATAAAATGGGAAGATTATATTACATGTAAAGATGGTAAGATATATATATAATCAAATATAAAGGCATCATAATTCAGAGCATAATTAACACTCCTAAACTGCCATTTACAGGCATCTGCTGTATTTAATTCAAGTTCTCAAATCAGATGTCTTCAAAGAAGAACCTCTCAAATTTATCATCTCCCCCATGGCAACTAAAAATTCTGAAAATACAGAAAGCTGCAGCCCAGAGCTGTGGTGCTGAGTAGCTGGTTGTTCAGCCTGGATGGCTTCAGGCACCAGCATTGGGGGACTGGAGATGCTGACAGAAAGACTGAGCTTGGAAGGCATCTCTGGACTTGAGCTAGTCCAAACCTGCTGCTCAAAGCAAGGTCAAAGCACATTGTTCAGAGTGGCGTCTAGTCAGCTTTCCAGTATCTTCCAGGGTGAAGACTCCACAACATCTCTAAACATCATGTTGCAGTGTTTGACAACTCTCACAGAAAAAAGCTTTATTATCCTGTGTTTAACTTGAATTTCCTGTATTTCAGTTTGTGAAATACACATCCTCCTGTCTTTTCACAGGATGCCACTGAGAAGAGTCCAGGTCAATATTCTTTTCTCTTCCATCAGATATTTTTACCTGGGGACAAGACCTTCCAAAGCCTTCTCTTTTTTAGGTTGAACAGTCACAGCTGTCTCCACCTCTCTTTGTATGTCAGATGCTGCTGTCCCTTAACCATTTTAGCAGCCATTTGCTGTACTTGCTGCAGTAAGTCCTCGTCTCCCTCTTGTACTGAGGAGCCCAGACTTAGACCCAGAACTTCAGATGTGCTTCACCAGTCCTGAGTAGAAGGGAAGCATTACCTCCCTCTACCTCCTGGTTATGCTCTTCCTAATGCAGGCCATATAATGTTTGTTACAGCCTAAATGGTACTATTGACATTTATCACTCACACTAGAAATAGCCTTGCTGCAGCTGTGCAGTTCTCCAGTTAGCCCGTCTGGCTGTAGTGCTGTGCTCATTTAGGTTAGTGCTTCTGAATTCAATCTGGTCATCCAAAATCCTCATGGATTCCCTGGTTCTGTTCACTTCTAATCAGTGGATTACTAAGCCCAGGAGTGCTGTGGCTATGCCATACATCCATTTACAAGGCATGGGCAAACCTAATTCTTGCCTTAACTGTAATGCTTGGCTTTGTAGCTTTGATTATTTTTTTTTTTTAATCATGTTTCTGGTTTGTAATTGTAATTTCTACCCCAATCCATAGTGTCACATTTTCAGTATTACAGTGCAATGACATTTGTTGGTGTCTTGCATGAGAAATGCATTATTTTTCCATTCCAGTGCAGAGGAAGGTCACATGACACAGAAAGGTTGCAGTTATCTGATCCATGGCACTAGTAATAAAACTGGGCTTTACACAACAAGAAATGACGATAATTCCTGAAGGTGAATGAAAACTTGAAAACCTTCAAACAAATTGTATCGTACAACACATATTTTTAAAAGCCAAAAAGTATGATGCTAACTGAAAATTTTATTTAATTTTGCACTATCTAAAATATGTCTGAACTGCGATTCACTGTGAGCTTTGGATACCTCTGCCACCTGGTTAGTATTCTTTTATTGATTCACTTGTTCTTGCTATAGGATGTTGAAAACACTGTGAAAAGCATACTACCACTGATGTATCCAAAGCCATCTAATGGACTTCTTGTGAAAATACATCAAATTCAGAGGAGGTTTGAATGATTTATCCACATCTATCTCAATTTGTCCCTTTCTGGACAATGTTAAATCATCTCAGTTAAAAATTGCCTATTCTTAAGGCTCATAAATACCTTCCTCAGCAACATGTCTTATTCTGTTTGGAAATATATGGCATTTCAAAAGGGTACTAATATTGAATGTTTTACCTTCACTCTTCTTCACTGAAAGACTCCTTTTCAAATAGTACATGTCCTATTCTCACTGTCACTCAGCCATGGTCAGTCAGATGTGAGTATTTATCAGGAGTAATGTCTACATTTTCATCAAAGAAAGCTTTATGCAGTTTCAAGTCTGCCTTGAAGAAAGGTTTTGTTTCAATGAATGAATAAAAATACAGGTTCCCTATTCTTTCATACACTTCATACACCTTCAAGCAAGCTGTCCTGGAACACAAGCTTTTGAAGGATCAAAAGGATTTATGTTGCTTTTGCAAGTTTTCTTGGTAAACTTCTGTTTCCTGGAGGGCAGACTAGATTTACTATGTGTACTCTGACAATATGTCTGTAACTTGTATAAAAATAGAATTTTGTGAAGATCTCATGGTGAATTACTGTGGAGAATCGCAGAAAAGTTAGAAAAGTTCTAACAGCTGTGACAGATAAGTAAGATTCTCAGTTTTCTTCTTCCTGCCAGTTGGATTTGCTTTCTTGCTCAGCGTTTCAACAGTTGAAAGATGGGTGTAATGGTTGTTTGTACTGATCAACTATTAATACCTCATTTTAGACAAGGAAGCAGTGATACTTGGCCAGAGGTTAAATTTATTTCATTTATTCATATTCACATTGAGGGAAACTTTCAACTTTAAATACAAACTCCAGCTTGGGTAATTGAAAACTCTTTGCATCCTCCTCTAATTTAAATTGTTATGGCATCCTTCCTGTCCTGGGTGAGTTGTTATGAAATCTTTGTCCTGTGTTGTACTAAACATTGGCTATGCCTATGATGTGTGATCTGGAAGAACTTTTCAGCTCCCTGCTGCAGGTGTGTGCCCTGGCAACACCCTAACTTTGTCACAGATGAGCTCTGCAAATGCATTCTTTCCCATTGTGCCTTGATTTCCATCAAAGGAAGCCTAGGCAGGCAGGCTGGCTGGCTGCAGGAAGGCAGCTGCAGAGTGCTTCAAAAGGGAGTATAGAGCTCAGGGAACTAGGAGAGCAGGGAACAAATATCACAAAGCGTGCATATGCTGCAGCAAATTTTAGACTTTTTCACATTTTATAGTCAGATAAGTGAATTGATTCCTGTTGGCACAGGAATTCACATCAAGAAAAAGTTTTGTATTTCTTGATAGATAAGCAACTTGATATATAACGAGATTATTCATCTGTTAAATTAATTTCTTAATTAAGCTAGGAAAGACACAGGTGTATTACAGTGGTGGAAAAGTTGTCCTGAGACAATGTAGCCATTCCAAACTGATTTCCCTCCTATTTATCAGCCTTTCATTGATACTGTAAATCAGTTATTATACAGAAGAAAATGTGTATTGCTGAACTGCTCAGTTTTGAGAATGGTTTGATTTTTATCCTGTAGTCCACTGCTGTAACAGCACCCTTTGTCCACAGTCTTTGAATATCATCTTAATTCAGCTGTTAAAATTATGTAAGAAGTAAAAAACCTGTGCGCAAGTTGGCAATCACATTTGAGATGTTCAAATTATCTGTTGTCCTAGCGATACTGAAAACAAGATGAGGTATTAATCTTGTGCATAAAAGTAGTTCTCAGTCAATATTTCAATCTCTGATCCTATAAATTAGATAAAGTTTCATAATTAGACGATTATAAAAATTGCTTATTTGCTTTTGATTAAGAGTCTGTTTTTGTTGTGTCAAATACAATGCAGTCCAGCCATTTTTTTACGTGTTTGAATTCTATGAAAGTACAAATATATGCTAAGATCCAACTTTCTATGCACATACTGTCTCAATTTTCTATAGAAATAATTACTCACAAAGATATTCTTGAGCAAATTCATGAAGCTTCTATTTATATACTGTTTTGCAAACATCTGGATCCACCCTTGATTTTGTGGGAGACTATCATGAGTAGTTAGAGGGACATTATTCCAGAAATTCTTTCATGTCAAAAGAAAACGGAACACAGTACTGAATCATCATCATTGAGAAAGCAAGAACATAATTTGCAAATAAAATTAGTTTGACCTCAGTTTTGCAAACGTTGGTTTGTATAGATAAATATTTCTCTTTTGTTCTAGTTACCTATAATGGCAAATGCTTACTGACTATACTGTAAAGAAGGTAGGGTTTCTTCTTTTCAGTGTTTATTCCTGAATTATTTTAGTTTGAAACCTCATAGCACAGTTCTCATAGAGATAAAATAAATGCGCTACTTACACAGCAAAGGTATTATCATCAGCAGAATCTAGCTCTCATCAGGATTACTGAATTCTGGAAATTTTGAATAGGCTCATCATACTGCAAAGAACCACTTGGAGTTGGCTTTCTAATTCACAATAAAAACGCAGCTCCGTCTCCCCTCCCCCCCACCCATAAAACCGTTTTGTTTAATTTTAGTAAATGCAAATAAATACTGAGGTACAGTGACCTCATTAACTTCAATTCATGTAGTCAGAGAAATCATGACTAGGTAATGGAAACCTAGCTCAAAATTCATATTGGGGGAAAAAAAAATAATTCAATCTTTTTCAGGTTATTCTTTTTGAGAAAAAAACCAGAAAAATACCAAAGAAGGAACCTTTTTCTCACAGGACTTCCCATGTGGACAACACACATGCAGGCAGTCCTGTTTCCTTCTCTGGGAGCACTTAAACAAATGGAAACTGCACTCTCAAGATGTTCCCTATAGTTTTCTTCCCCCTGCCTGTCAGATCTCTCTTTTTTCCCCCCTTTTTAATTCTATGCTCCTCATCTCCCTGTAATTCACCTATTCCTTTTTTTCCCCTCATGTACTTCCCAGCAATAGTACAGGCTACTGTCAGGTACTTTTCCTCTTCTTTCGTTGCTTCTTATTTGCATTTGACTTTTCTGGTAAGGAATAACAAACTTATTGTGGTGAGATAGAAACAGACGGGCTTACAGACAACTGACAAAGGTACTGCCTCTTCCCCTCTTTGCAGCAAAAGCAGTGCATTTCCTATGATATAACACCAGGAAAAAGGCATTCCAATAATCTTTGTGAAGGCCAATGCATTGCGTCAGCTGAGCACTGATGGTGTAAAAACCAGCATATCTTAACTAACTCAAGACTGACTATAGATGAAAATATATTGTCACCTGAACCTGACATATTAAGCATGTTGAGCTTTGATTTCCTACAAAATAAAATGTTGATTTCTACCTGCTTCCCCCCACCCAAATATACGTGTGTCTTTTCCTCATTCTAAAACTTCCTAAAGTAGTTTTTAATATCTCCCACATCTTAGCAGAAACCTTCTGTTTCATGTTCGATATGAACATTTGTCATTATCCCTTCACCTCACACTTATTCATCAAAAAGAATTCATTCTTTGCAGAGCATATTGTCCTATAATGAGCCTGACATTCCTTTTGTTCTGTAGACCTTTCCATGTAATAAGTCTATGAGTAGATTCTTTGTATAAAATCAGAACAAAGTAGCACACTCCCAGTTTTGAATAACTAAATATGATAATAAGACAACAAAAGAATGAAATCTGAAATTGACTTAATACAATGACTAGAACCAGAATAAGAAAAAGGGAAAAGAAGCCAGTTCTGAAAAGCCAGCAAAAAAGCTACCTGGTTAAAGATAAAAATACAGGTAAGAATAAAAAAAAAGTGAGCTCCAATAAAAGAGCAGCACCACTGAGTGATTTTATCCTTTTGCTCCTGAATTTCCAATTCCGTACATATTAGCTGTTTTATGAAAAATTCCACTACTAGATTACACCAAGTGCACTTACTACAAGGTTTGTGCTGTCCAAAATACTCATCATCATGGCTAGGCTTCGCGAACGAAGATTTACAAGGGCTCTACCCACACTTGCTACAAGCACGCTGGTGGCT
>JAWWEE010000122.1:31032629-31128919 GCA_035221455.1 Xenops minutus | reverse complement strand
TCTCTTTGTCAATCTTACCATCTGAGGAAATGATGCTTCCCAGATAGGTGAACTGCTGGACTGACTTAAGCTCTGATCCAAAATACTACTAACAGAGTTAATGGAGAGAAATTAAAAAAGCTTCTAAAATGTGTTTTGATATTTCCAGTCCTGTAATAACTAGTTTATGAAAAAGGTCCTGATAGTTAGAGCACTGTGTTAGAGGAGTTTTGCCCAGCTGGATCCTGTCATCCTTAAAACTGAAGTAAAAAAATTCTCCAGCCAGACTAAAAGGCATTCTTCCTCAAATAGTAAAGATCATATGTGCCTGTTGTTAGCCTCATCATTTCCCCTAGTACTTGCTTGCTATCACCAGGTTTAACATGGTTTCCTTGAGGTGATTTTCTTTCCTTAGGTGA
This sequence comes from Xenops minutus, assembly GCA_035221455.1. NCBI lineage: Eukaryota > Metazoa > Chordata > Aves > Passeriformes > Furnariidae > Xenops > Xenops minutus. The sequence goes on along the minus strand of JAWWEE010000122.1, from coordinate 31,128,521 downwards.
GAAATATTAAGAAAGCAGGGTGTAAAGTACATTTTAATATGGTTGTAAGATCTTCTAATTAGGTACTCTACACTAGCAACCAAAAAATTACGGAGCACATACATGGTTTTGCAGCCACATGCACCAATGTTCACTTTCCTCCTACACCCCAAATGCTGCTGCCCCCAGAGTCACCCATGGCATTTTTTGTAACAGAACCACAGTTCCTTTATCACAAATCTGAATTTAAAAAAAAATAAATCTTTACTTTTAAATCTCTTTTTAAAGTGAAAATGTGAACAGTGGAGAGGCCTTCTGTTAGGTATTCAGGAAGGCTTTTTTCTGTTTCCAGTTGGTTTAGGTGTCTGGGTAGGTAAACAAGGCTGGAAAGCTGGCTGATCTTCACTCTAAGAAAATCATTCCACTGCATGGGCAGCATCACTATGGACTAAGTTATTTACAAAGCTATGGATTTTTCAGTTAGAAAGGCATATATAAATATCATTGTAGCTTAACTAGGATCATTTGTAGGTGGCATGTTAGAGCTTGTTTCTTTATAAAAGCTTTCTTAACTTCAGAAGTGTATTTCATTATTTTTCCTGATTAGGAAAAAAACAAATACATCCCACTAAACAAACAAATGAAAGCCAAGGAAAAAAAAAAACCACCCCGAAACCCTAAAACACCCACAGCAACAAAACCACAAACAAACAAAAGTAATCAATCAATCAAATCAACAAACCAGAAAACAGAAAAGGTAAAGATATTTTTATGGTCCTGGTCTCCTTCCCTTTGATCTTTTAGTCAAAAGACTAAAATAGACTTTGTTTATAGATCCTTTCAGCATGTATCCAAATAAGGAAAAATGTTTCAGAACCAGGGAGAAAAGACTGAAAAAGATTTCTTACCTGCCATCCTTTCTAAAAAAATGCACCATTTTAGTAAGCTTTAGAATGAAGGATCACTTCAGAGGTTCTGGAGTTGTTGGTACATCTGTCTGAATAACTTCAGATAGGAGCTGCAACATGACTTTGTCATGGATTTAATTTTTAATTTTTCAGTTTTAATAAGTGATTTAACTTCAAATGGGGATAAACTATAAAAGTTTAATTTTATTAAAATCTACAAAAGTATATGTCTAGAATACCAGTTCCCTAAAAAAGAAAAAAAAATCTGCACTGTTTAAAAGGTGTACTTGCGATAAAGTGGACAGCTGAAAGCGTATGAGAAGATGGTCAAGCATTATACAATAAGCTGGGTGCTGACCTCTCCAAGTGGGAAGCCAGCAGCTTGACAAATCTACAATTTTTCACTCCTGGTATCTCCTCAGCCACAAGCAAGTAATTCCTTGAATAAAAATTTTTGTATCACAGAGCAATAATAACTTACAAAGTACAAAGCACTCTAAATTCCTGAAAGTCAACACATAGAGCCTAAAAGATGCTTTAAACTACACTAAATATTAACTATCCTATTAAAAAATTATAGGAATCAGGATTTAGTGAATGTTTCAGAATTGCCATAGAGGAACTATTTTTTACAGTTGGTCTGTGCTGACTTTGAAAAAAAAAATTTGCTTGTATTGGTATACAGAAAGGCCGCACCTTATGCTCAGATCTGAATTGTTTGGAACTGGTACTGTTGGAAAAATTATTTTTGTGTTGTTTGATTTAGATTGTATACTAAAATAGCTGAAACCAAGAGTGTTCTAGAGTATCTCAAGAATTTTTATCCAGTTCTTTTTTTCCCCCAGATATTCTATTCTGATCTTCTTCATTTAGCATACACTTCCAGTAGCCAGGCTTTTGTTCCTTTGTTCACCTGTACACGGATAGACAATCCAGTTTCTGACCAAGTCCATAGTTAGTGGATTATTTATAACTAGTTGTAAAAGTTCATGGGTAAAAAAATTATCTACTTGCTGTGTTCATGAATGAGCTGAAAATTTGAAAATTAACCAAAATCATCTTTTTTTCCTAGGAGCCAGTTTTAGAATTGCCAAAACTGAAATGTTGCTGCATTGCTTTCTTTCTTTTAATCTTAATGTTATCAAAGAGCTCACAGTAACAGAATTATCTCAAGGTTAAACAACTCATATGAAAGTCTAAGCACGGATCAACTTTCCTCCATCTGCTTTAATTCTATTTCAGTTTATGAATCACCTCAGTCCATAAACTGCTGCTGTCCCACAGGTGTTTTTGTCATTTGTGATGCAAAACAGCCTCTTTTTGATATCTAACAGTTCTAGAATAACAGGTGGTGGTGTCCTGTACAAATATGTGGGAAACTCCTGAAATAGGTTACTAATTGAGGTGTGCAGTTTTGTATCAGCTTCTCTTTGAGGGTGTGGGTCTGTAAAGCAAGAGCTGAAATGACTCATTGACCTCTGGAGGAATCTCAAAGCATCTAAATGGACTTCCTCTCCTAGGTCCAAGCATGACACTGACTGACTCATGCTCAGAGAGACAAGAGTCACAAAATGGCTTGACAGTCAGGAGACAACACTTAAAAAGCTCACTGAGGCTTCTTTCCAGGTCTATTCACAAACATGTATTTCAAGAGTTTGTCAGTGAAGGAGATCAACATAAGTCTCTTTCAGCAAGCCAGACTGCTGCAAAGCTAAAATTTTGGCTCTTCACTGAAGCTTCACTAGAATTGGAAGAATTAATTTTTGTAACCATGAAATATATTACCTCTTAGTATGCCATGCATTGGTAGAAGCTTTGAATTTCAAATATTAATTACATTAGCTCAACAAGGAAATTATTTTAAATAGCACATTAAATTTTCTGAAATTATTCATATTGCCTTCTTTGCAGGCAATTCATCTTGCCCATATTGCAGGCTAAAAGAAAAACAGTCAAATAACAAAACACTGAAAGTTTAACAGTAACTGTTGTTTAGAGGGTGCATGCCTACTAATCCCTGAAATTTAGAAACCTTGCATCTTACTTATGAGAGAATACTAGGTTTTATGGAAATTACTGATCACCTAGTGTGTGAGTCATAGCTTACGTTTCTGTTAAGTAACAGGAATTTTTGTCTGGTAGAATCTTTATTATCAATGATATACCAGAACAAATAAAGTACAATTGTCAGAGCTTTGGTTGAATTTAAAAGGACACAGATTTACTACAAGCAGAAAGAGTAGAAATTAAACAGAACTGACAGGAAATGGGAAGTGTGAACAGGAGAGAGGAGAAGAAATAATTTTGAATATTTTTAGTTCTGCTCTTTGATCTCCTCTCTTGACTCTTTCAAATATCACCAGCAGAAAAATTATGTATAAAATTTCACAGAAATAAGAAAGCAAACATAGGTTAAATATAGATACGACATGTAAGGGGATTTGCCATATTTCTTACTTCCTGATGTAGCTAAACACATAGAAAGACATATTTTGAAATGGTTTTGATAAATGGCTGCTTAATACAGTTTTATGGTCACCGAACTGCTTGCTTATTAGAAAAGCTCCATCTTTAACCTCCTGAGGGAAAAGCACATAGGAAAACTACTTTTTAAATGTGATTAGGGAAATATACTCAAGTGTGTCATAAAAGTTTAGGAAATGCAGTTGTGTATCTGGAGCAAATCCTAGCTTTTTACAATGCAGGGGATTGGTTTGATCTTCTGACTGTGACTGCCTCATTCCTGGCTGCTCTCTTCTTCTCCTGCCCTCCCTTGCCTTGGTCATCTGAAGGCTTCTGCCCACCAAAGTCACGGGGTGTACTTCCATATCGGCCTGTCACATGGATGAATTGTTTAAACCAGACCTTGCTTGATAAATATCATGTTTTGCTCTTCCAATCCACATCTGCACAGACACCTTTTTCATCTCCAGCTGCTTCAGGTTCTTGTAACAATGTCCATTGTTTCCATAGCAGACCAGCTTTAGGAAATTATTTTTTCTCTTTCCAAACATCTCATAATGCAACTCAGCTGGTAGAGAATAGTTGCAGGCAACACCATGAAGTTAGCTGAATTTCTGAAAACCACCAGCAAGCACTCTGTGCAGCCCCAATCATTCCTAGGTTATTGTGATTATGGTATGCCAAAAATCTTGTGGTCTGCCTGCATGTTTTGGAAATATTTGTTTTCATTCAATGAAAAGTCTACCTTTGGTTTGGGAAAGGATATCCCTTACTGTGACCATTAGAGGAATGCTCACTGAAGATTCTGCAAAATGTAACCTGTAAGTGTAGGAGACATTGACACTGTCCTGCTATGACATTTCTTGCTAAGATTGCTTAATTATTTTGTTTGGGTGAAAGACTATTCTTCAATGTTTCCTCTACAGAAGTAGGATATAACATGACAACACAATGTAGTATTGCAATCATACAGCATATTGTATCTCAGGTTCCAAGTAAAACAATTATTTCCATATGAATTCTGTTTTCCAAAAGGTGATTCACTGTGTCCTACTCTCATATGCACAGACTCGGAGCAATGTTTACAATTCTTTTATGCATGAGAATGAATATGCACATTGTAATGTGCTTTCTTCTATGTAAAGGAATATTTCACAGGATTGAATGTAGCTTACTTTATACAAGGGGCTGACAGGCACTGACTAAAGCAATTTAACTTTCCCATCCCTAGATGGTATCAGAAGAATTAATTTATTTGTTGTTGCAAAGGAAATATGTTTACTTCTGCAGTCCCTAATGTAGATAAACCCTTGAGTTTGTCCTATGAAGTGGTAATTACTTGAAACACATTTGGTCATATTGCTCAGTATTTTGTTAAAAGAACTGCATACTTGAAGTGCTTTGGTATTATTCCTGGTGTGGTGTGTAGGAGTGGGTATTTACAGCTACAGTACAGGATGAGTCATGTCACTACTGAACACTAACCTTGGCTGGTCAGTCCTAGATCATGGAAGACTATACAGCTCCAATTCAGAAATGTTCCCACCAGTTTTCTTAACAGGAAGGTCATCTGAGCACTATTCATCAGTCAGCATCAACTGTATTGGCATAATTGTCTCATAGGCCTCATGTCTAGTCACTGCCTCGTACTCTGAAAGCTAGATACTCTTTAAAAAAAGAAAAACACTTATTTAGTTTGTCTTGTGATATACTGCTTTGGTCTGGATTAGATTTTTTCCCAATGTTTTTCTTGTGGATTTTTGTTAAGAAGCAGATACAACACAACAGTAACAGTTGCTCCATTTCTGCATTTTCACATCTTTACTTATGAACTTTGCATCCATTTTTCTGGACTCAGCTCAGGTAATTACCCTGCATTAAAAGTAAAAAAGACTGTTTGACACGATTCCTTTCTATTGACTTCTCTCAGGCAGCTGGTCTGAGCATTGCAGGCACATGAAATAGTGTCTATAACATATCACTTGTTACTTCCATCTGGCTTTTTTGGAAAAAAAGGAAACTTCTGGTACGTGAAAAAGGCTGCTGCTTAGGAACTAATTCCGCACTCAGCTATATCAGTATATCCAAAAGAAACTAGTGTAAGAAACTGAGGTGCAGAACTCCCTACATAGTGCTGAGATGCTAGTTTCAAGGCCAGTCATGACATATGGCAAAGTTGTAAGACAACATGAAAATCCAATGTCTGCTCTCACTATTTGATTTCTACTGAATGCCATTCTTCATTGCCTTCAGTAGTGTTTCTCCTGGCATGGATGGATGGTACTCAAGAAAGATTCACTCATTATGTTTCTGGTTTAGAACTTTTAACTACTAAAATGAGAAATAGAATGTCGGAGACCCATAAGCTCTGTGCTTGCCCTTGTTGACAACAGTAACTTGTAATGCCCCGTTGGACACGAAGGCAGCTTGGCAGGGAGGGGGTTCATAGGCTGTCTGCTTTTTTCTGATTGGGAAGGAGTGCCTCCGAAGCTCCAGTTTGGGAACCTCCAAACCTCATTATAGCATAGCCTAAATAGTGAGTATCCAACCAAAAGCATTATTGGATTTCTGCTGGCAGGAATGAAAGTCATAAGACAAAACAAAACTCTAATTGCTTTTTTATTTCATTGTGTTTGTGAGTGCAAACACCCAGTTATGATCACCACATCTCTTTTGTCATAGAATCATAGAACAGTTTGGGTTGTAAGGAACCTTTAAAGGTCATCTTGTCCAATGCCCCTGCAATATGCAGGGACTTCTGCTAGATCAAGTTGCTCAGAGTCCTGTCCAGCCTGACCTAATTACATGCTTTGTTTAAAAAGACCATTTCTTAAGCAAAAACTTGATGCTTTCTTTCTCTTTGCTTCCAATACCTTCCTTTTACATTAAAAGTTCAAATTCTGTTTCTAATTCCACTTTAGCAGTATTTTCACAGCTATTAAGGTAATTCTAATAAAAAATCTTGACTGTGTGCTAACAGAGAAAGTCTTATGTAGCAAGCCTTACTACATGGCCTTTCTAAGACCCAACAAGTGGGATCCTAATTGTACAGCAAACCCTTGACATTTATCTTTCAGATAGTGGATATGGATTTATTCCATGGCTCTTCTTAGCTTTTTGCCTTAAATGTTAAGAAAGCTCTGTAAATGCTAGAGAAATTGTTACAATGCAAACTTTAAAATTAATTAGTTTGTCTATTTGATATGTTCACTGTGTGCAAACATGTGCAAACAGATTTGTTCAATCAATGCTTCATTATATCTACTTTTTTCTTTTCTGATTTATTGTTCCATTAGTTTATCTGCAATTTGATGACTGTAAAAATGTTGATGAGTATAGAAAGAAACACTAGTCTCTAATTTCCATAGATCTTATTAGGAGTTGAAGGCAAGGATTTCTAAGATTAACCCTTTCTTCTCCTAGTAATCATCTCTTCTTCCCTGTGTCAGTGCTGGAAATCATGAAATCCCCTTCTCATGCTGTCCCACCACAAAGCATCACCTGACATTGAAGGAGTAAGCCCATCATATTTCCTTAGATCTTCCATATAAACATCTTTCCTGATGAAAGGCACTGAAGTATAGATATACTGTGATGCAACTGCTGGAGAAAAACCTTAAGGATCTAATGCTTGGCTTCTTGACCTGTTTTGTAACAAGAGGGGACATCCTGCCAGCACCAGGTGTTAATGTAAATCTGTCAGACACTTGATGTCACTGAGATTGCTAGTTTCAGTTCTGCACAAAGTCAGCTGGAGCTTATTAATTTGCCATATTTGAATAGGTTCAAGGTTGTAACCCCAGTCCTGCTGAAACTGGTGTAAGTGAGACCAGGACCAAACCACTGTATACCTAGATAGACTTGGACAACATACGTAAAAGATGGAGAAAAAGAAATCAGGGAACTTATTTTCCCTTTAGTTGATAGCTCAGTCAAATCTGAATAGTTTAATCATGATTTAGCATAATGTCACCAATTTTAATGAGCTGATTTGGCATCTGTACAGGTGCCACATGTGTTTCCAAAACCTATCAATTCTAATTGTCCTCACATAGTGGACCTGACATAAACTGTTTCCAGCTTCAAATCAGACTTGGCAGCTGGGACACACACACACCTAAGTTCTGTCTCTTCTTGGGGGGCAAGACAAGATATGAACCCCTAATTGCTGCTCTGAGAGATATTCCAGCCCTGCCAACAGGGAAAGCCAAAAACTTATTTCAGCAAAAATCTTGTCATTGACAGCTAGCTGTCTTCACATAGCTTATGTCATATATTGCTGTGCTAGCTAAAATAAGTAACAGTATGTTACATAAGCTTCCACTGTACTTAAACTATGAAACCTGAAGATAAAGGATTTGTTCATGAGTTTTCAAGATCCCTATCTACAAAGTGATAAATTGCCCTTGTCTCCCAAACTGGTTGTTTTGGCTGGCCCAAAATGGCACATGAACCCAGTGTACAGCAAACAGAAGGAGATTGTCAGTCTGAACTGTTGGGTCCTAAGAACTAGACTGGCTTGACAGTCTGTATTACTCTCTCCTTCCTTGTTACATTTGTGTTTCTCTCTCTTTCCCCAGTAGAGGAAATAAATTAGGGGGAGGAGTGAATGTTCTGTGTGGGAACATAATGAAAAATAAGAATAGAGTATCACATAAAAATTTCAAAGACTAAGTTGCCACCACTGTTATATTCTCCTCCTCTTCAGAGCATTGGAAAGTATTAACTAGAAAGCACTTACAAAAGGCATCTCAATTATTTCTAGGAAAGAAGGAAAAGGACAAAAGATATGAAATACTGTATTAGTGTCTATGTCTGTTATGCATTCTGTAAGGCTTCAAGGAGGTTGAGTTAAAAGTGGAGGCTTTTGTTTCCTTTCCTCAGAACAATGGAAAAGTCTTTTGCCATACTGGTAAACCTGGATGAGATAAAAGCAAAAAAGAAAGAAAAGAATTCCACTTCCTCGAGTACTTGAATCCATTTGGGGACTCTAGTTTTTATTATATAAAAGAGAGGGGAAAATATTTTATTTCACACCAGTGTTGTGTTTTTTCTTTCTGATGAATAACATACATGCTGCAAGGCAAAGAGTGGAAGGCAATAGTTCAGATTTCCTTCTGTGCTCCAGTGACATACTGAAGTAAACCTTAGCATTTGTCCTTCGTACATCCTCCTGAAACAAATCTTTATTAATTCTCTGTTTAAAATAGAACACATTGTGTGTTCTCATAATGGGCCATATCCTGCTATCAATATTTTAACAGATCCCCTATGGACTGTAATGTGGAGTCTGCTAAAAAATTGATGGCACCATTACGCTCAATTGAAAGTATACTTATAATTAAATTATTTTTTCTTTGTATTCATTTGAATTTTTGTTCATGAAAAATTAAGGTGCCCTGGTTAAACTAATTAATTGTGAACACATTGTTTTGCTTATTTTGGTAATATTTGCTTCAGTTTGAAAACCTGTCAAAAATGTTCATGCTTTCTTGCTATGGATTAACATACAAGAGTTCAGCAGCTTAGTACAGATCCAGGAGATGTTGCAAAAGTAGCTTGCCATAATTATAGGAAGTAATTATTCTAACAAAGTATAATATAATTACAAGTAGAGCCTTGTTAAATTAGGCTGCATAATAGGAAGGAAGGCTAGAAATTGCAGAACAGTAAACCTATGATGAAAACTGAAATAGGACTTATGAAAAATTCCTCTTTTTGGCTTTCTGAATTTCATCAGGGTACACAGAGACAGAAAAAAAAGTCCATGAAATTTCAGCAATTACTATGACGTTTCCACTCAAGAAGTATCTAACTTTGGAAAAAAATTCTCCGTGCCACTTAAAGCTTAAGCACACAAATTTATTGGGAATAATACACTGCAATCTATTTAAGTGGGGGGAGACTTTCTAGGGTAGGAGAGAGATTAGGGTAAATTTCTGGGTTGTATTACATTGGAATAAGCTTTTTTAGCTACTGTTTTCCTTTATTGACTGTCTTAAGTTCTTACTTCTGAGTATTTCTTACATTGATATGTGGAATTAGTGTTTTGCTAGCTGGGTTTGAGCCTGTTCTGTCCTTCTCCTGTGCTCTCTGTTTCTCTTGGAAGCTTTTTGAGTTTTTCTTTCCTTCCCTCTCTTTAGTGTTCTGCAGTTTCTTTGACTCTCTTTGACCACTTAAAAATCTTTTAATTTACTAATTTCAGAAACCACCTGAAAGATAAGTTATGTCTGGGTAATTATCAATGAATAAGATGATCAAAAGCTTTATGAATATAATATTTGTAAGTTTGTTTTCATCATGTATGCTAGATATAATTTAGGGTTTTAGACTTTCATACTTCACAAACACATATATCAGTCTGTTACTAATTTTTTTTCAAGTGTTCAGAAACAGTGTATCACTAAAGTAGGTGCATATACCTATATACAGGCTTTATAAATACATTTTTAAACACTTAATTTTGAATGGCTAGATTTTTACGTGTATCTCAGAAAGTTTTTTCAGCCCATAAGAGGAAGCAGAATAAGCCTACTGAGCAAAACTGAAGAACAGAAAGAACATATTACTTCACCCTTCTGCAGTCTTTTATAGAATATGGGAAGCTTTGGGCCAGGCTCTCTGAAATGCTGAGTACCTCTCACACAAACATTAGAGAGAGTGGAGGGCTCTGGACATCTTGATATTAAACAGAAATTCTCTTCTTTCCAGCAAAGTTTCTGACAGGAATGAAAACTGCAGCTTATGAGTGACAATTATTGTGATGAGAATGGAGAACAGCTCCATCATAGCTTCCTGTCTTTACTGTATTAAAGCTGGGCCTTGGCATCCCTTCTTCAATGCAGCAGAAGAGCACATATAGTGTTCCTTTTCATGCTGCAGTGCATTCAAATCATTGTTCAGTAAATACCACTGGAAAGGTCTGTTGTAGTCACAGCATACAGTTTCACTATTGATCATCCTTAGCATGCCTCAGTCTATGTACACAAATCCATTTTTCATGTGTTTTGCCAAGGTACTTCCAAAATCAGACTTTGCTTTTGTATGGCAACTAACTTAGCCATTTATGAGAGAACAGGAGGCAAGCAAATTGTTTCTCATCTTTACTTCTCAGCAGTAAATCAAAATAAACATACAAGTTTAGGAACATCCCCTTGCTTTTTGCAGCTCTACAGTATCAATATTTTCACAGTTAGTTGCTTCATGAATTCTTTAGTCTTGCAAACCAGGGAAGACACATAGAAGTTTAAAAAGTTTTCATATTTATGTATAGAGTTTATAAATATGTTTATATGTGTTTATGCAAAGAAAATTACCTAACCCCTTTATACCAAGTTATAAATGGATCGTTGCAACAAATTCAAGAATCCAATACCCTGTAGTAAAGAAAAGCTCTCTCTTTACAACTGCACAAATGTCAGTTGCTCAGAATGGGCAGAATGACTAAAGGATAATTCTTCTCTGTTCCACACCCTGGTGCATGAGAAGTGCTGCAGTGTGGGTGGTGTAGTCTTGCCATTTATTTTTGGGCCACCAGTATGAGACATGTCTCTTGGAAGGTTACAAAAATTTTTGCAGCCGTGTCTTTTTATGGAATCTGTATCTTTATATAGATCTTTCAGTCTCTTGGTGTAAACCTGCAAAATGAGAAAATACCTTGAAAAATCTAAAAAAAAAATCCCATATACAAAATTAAATTTATACAGCACAGTGAGAGTAGACCCAATCTGGTTTGTTTATAGTTACTTTCAGCAGATCTGCTTAAAAGTGCTGTATGCTGATATATCTCACTGATAAGAGACAGGACAGTAATAATCAGAATATGCAGGATTTTTTTTATGAGGCTTGAACTTAGCATTGTCCTGTTTGCACTTACAACTTATAGATGAACTTGGTGTTTATGCTGTGGCACAATATTAAGTAAATAGATCAAAAACTTTTTTATAGATTCAAGGCTAATGCATCAGCATCTGTTATTGCTGAGATACAGATTATTTCATATGCAAATTTTGCACTAAAAATATAAAATTGATTGAGGATGATCTTTAATGCTATTTAGGAACATTATAACTTTCACATAAGCTATTAGATTTCCTAACTTTAGTAAAGGCACTAAATTTCTGTAATAAAGCTGATCCTACTACTACGTGATGATAAGCCTTTCTTCAGTATCATTTAAATGAACCATAATAATAGTTAAAGCTGAATCTCAACACCTGCCTTAGCTGATTACAGTACAAAATCAACAAATAAGCATAGCTTCAAAGGAATAAAATCAAATCTACCAAATCCCTATGACTACTCCAGCAAAACTGTGGGAAAAAGATTATAAAATAGCTCAGTGAGATGTGTTGTTATGCAGACAATATAATATTTCTTTTGTATTATATGGTAGAGCACAGAAACTTTAAAGCTCATAACTGACAGTTATGACAGTTCAGCCCTTGGCTGAAGTAAAGCCAGAAAAATGGGGTTTGCATTTTTCTTTGTCCTTTATCCTAAACAAATACAGACAATCATATCCTTCACTCCTCTAATGCCATCAGGTAGAGAGTGTGAGAAGTTGGAAGAGGGCACAAATACAGATTCCAAATTCCATGTATTTCCTACCTCACCTGTGGTAGAGGTTCTGAGATTGATTTTTGCCTGCTTGAAAATTACATGCTTCAGATGTGGGTGAAGTAGAAAATTCTAATAACTAGTCTTGAAATTGCTATAAGAAAGCTAACCCTAGTGTTATCTAGCACGTAATGTTAACTTACTGGTAGCAAGTGCGTATTTATCCTTCTGATGCACCACTCTAGGAAATACTGTAGATTTTAACAGGACAGGACTTTTTTTTTTTAAGAATCTGATGCAGATTTTGTATATCAATCATGTCTTAAATTGTCAACTCTTACTCTAAACTTAACATTCAAGCAACACAGCAAAACCACCTTTGTTCTGAACTCAGTGGGATGTGAAATGTCAGTATAGCAAGAAAATACCATTTCTTCAAGTAGAAACAGACCATCAAAGATGTCAGTATTAATTATAAAGTGGGCTGTCAGAAGTACTATCTGCACTGGAAAAACAGATAACAAACAGATTTCAAAATAGGACTAACTTTTTTTTTTTTTTTTAAGTATTAAAGACTAGCTATATGTTCATTTCTGTGTCAGGAGTCAAAACTATACCATCTGGCTGGACAAGGAAGCTTTTCAGGCTCTAGTCACAGTGAATACAGTTGGCTCTGTTTAAAACTGTCTATATTGCACATTGCAGTACAATGTAGAATTGCCAGAGTTATATATAAAAGGAGGAGCTTGAATAAAACCATGTTAATAAAGATTTCTGCTTGGATTAATATGTAGGATTTGTTCATTAAAAGGCCAACTAGATTAGCTTCAGTGGAAATGTTGCTATAGTACTTCTAGTATCCAGTGTAGTGCCAGCATGACTCTATGCAAAACTGCTGAGATAGCTTGAACCAGATTTTGTAGGCAAAATTAATACAGACCATTATATTGAGTATGTGCTACTCCAGTTATATAAAAGTAAATTTACCTATACGCTAGAAATCCAAAGAAGTCGGATGCTTGTCACAAGCCCAGACTGATGATGTTGCAGAGGAATTGCCAAGGTACCATCTCATGGGAATCATTACTATTTGCTGCTCACAAAAAAGTGTGGAAAGCACACTCAGAAAATTACAAGATGGCATTAAGCTGAAGTGTTCCTGTCCACTTTTGTGCTTCCAAAGGTGCCAACAAACTGAAGTGGAATGCCAAACACTAGAATGGTGCAGGCTGGAGCACAAAGCGTGAGAAGCTGAAAAACCTAGATTTGTTCAATCTGGAGTAGTGAAGGCTCAGGACACTGGTATCTTTATTATAACATGGAAGTCTATAGAGAAGATGGAGCCAGAACTTTCACAGTGCACATTGCAAAAAGTGGCATGGTAACAGACAGAAACTGCACCAACAGAAGTGCTGACTAGTGAATGGGAAAAATTCTTCAGAGTGGGGTTGGCCAAACACTGCAGCAGGTGGTCCAGAGATGCTGCAGAGGCTCTGTCTTTTGAGATACTGAAAACTCAAGTGAACAGGCACTTCTGCAGTGATCAACTGAAGCCAGTCATACTATGAGCAAGAGGCTGGACCAGGTAACCAGCAAGAGTCCATTCAAATTGATCTATTCTGTGTTTCTCTGATTTTTAATAGACTATGGAATTCCCGCTGGCCCTTAGACCTACATACTCATGTCCATGCATCTAAACTCTTACCCTCAGGAGGTAATCACATGCACATTGATCACTGAGCCACTGCTTGGTTCATGCTGTCAACCAAACTATTTGGGAAGAGGTTAGCTGGAGCAGGTCCAAAGTACACCAGGAAATTTAGTAACATTTAAAACTGTGGAAGTTGATCAGCCACTGGTCAACCCTGTGGTCTGATTTCCCTCTTTAGTTATTAGCTTGTGCATAATCCTACTAATGAGGATAAATAATGTAGTTTATAATCAGAAGTGATCATCTGAGTTCATCTCATCTGTATATGTTCTATATTTAAACCGTTTTGTATATGTTTTCTAGTTAAACTCTTTGAGCAGTTGCTAAAGTGTCTCAATTCCATTAACAGATTTTCTGCTATCAGAATGTAGAGATGAATTTAGTGAAGTGCCCTGTAAATATCATTAATAGCTGAAAATAGCTATGTAGGTCATGGATGTTTAGAATTATTCTCATTTAAAGAAAAAAAAGTATTTTGATACAAATATGTGATTTTGTGGTTTTCCTAAGGCTGACTTGATTTGAAAAAGTATTGTCTAAACAGAAAGTGTGGTGATTCATTTTTGTTGAAATATGAAGGTCTTTGGTACAAAGTATTTATCCACCAAATGGTTTGAAAAGCTTCTTTTTGTTTTTAAGTTGTCATAGAGCTAAATTCTGCTTTCAGAGCAAAGCATGTGGCTACACTGGAGTCAGCAGATGTGAAGTCATTGCAAGCTGTACATAATCTTATAATGTTACGATTAGATTCAAACCTTTTAGTACTTCTGACTAGTATTTTTTTAAAAAAAAATATATAATCTCAATGTAAAACTTTATTCTAAATGCTTTTTGATACATTTTGTGCATCTGACTGATACAGAGCATGTAACAGAAAGGAGTGGATGACCTTGCAGTATGATCAGTAATTGTTTCTTGAGATGAAAGGCCCCATGGGCTCAGCCTTGCAAAGTTCATAGTGTTGTGGTTTCAGTTCTGCCAATTTGGTCAACAGATACTTGATATTAAACATCTGAGTCAGCTCACAAAAATAAGGAGATTGCACTTGTATTCAAAGATAAAGACAGACTAAAATGTTTCTCTGAGTACAGCACATATTTTTCCACAGGACTCGCTTTCTATATTATGTGCCTATGCATAAGCATCAACTTTTCAGCTACTCTAGTTTTAATCTTATCAGAATGGCTGACAGCAGCTTGGGGAATATGAGTTATAATACCAGTCAAGAATTTATTTTACTGTTTGCTAAGTAAATTAAAAATAACCACAATTGATACTGATGTGCAGGCATAATCAATTGTCTGTATTGTAGATTCATACAGCACTGATCAAGTCAGAGGGCATTTCCTGTAGGTTAATAGCTAGCTGATACTCCAAGCCCATTTGCAGTTATAATGAGAAAGATAAAGTAAGTTTGATTTTAATAGTGCTTCAGCTACAGTACTAGAAGTACATGATATCCAGAACAATGCTTGAAATTAGAAACTGTGTGGTTGACTTCTCACTCACAATTGTAGTGAAGACTGCTGTTCAGTGAAGATGCAGTCAGATCCTTCTTTCCTGGAGTATATATACAAGCCATGTTTTTTGGAGCTTTTCCAGAGCTGTAAGTTGTCTTGCCTCGGTTTTGCCTCTAATTGAAGAGATGCGCAACTTTTCATCAGACCATAACAGACTATTTAAGCTAAAGTAACATGAGATTTCTCACTCTGTCTTATTACTTGCTGCTCTTATTGCAAGTTTTAAACATGAACCACATCATTACTTTTCATCAGTTTATTTTATAAAACAACCCTATCTTCATATACAGTGACATTGAAATTACCACACAAATCCTGCTTTTTCATCAGGTGTTTCCAGCTGGCAGTGAGAAGTTTTAGGGTATTTTACTGGTTTGTTTTGGTTTGCTGCAGTACAGGTTTCCTTTCTGTCCTATCCTGCAAAGGCTGGCTGGATGTCCTCCAGTATGGGTTAAGGTTGCTGTGTGAACTCCTTCTTTAACACATGGATAGCAGATTGGCCCAGATACACTTCCTGAGGGTACATTATAAATGCATTTTCAAATTTGGAGAGCATAGTGATGAATTAGCATATACATTAGAGAAGAGGTTGCCGTCTGAAAATTAGCAAGTCACAGACCTTTACTGCTAACTGCATCATCCATTAAGAAAATGCTTGATCGCTCTCTCTCTGACATTTCAGAGTACACTGTGGGAAAGAGAGGTTTCAATTGAAATTCAAGCCAAGTAAAACAGAAGAGAAAAATGTTTTCTGTGAACTGAAAAACTGGGTTACAAGTTTGTGTAGATGGAAGGGGCTCCAAGGGGTCAAACTTTTGAAATCCTTCACTGTTTGACAAATATCTAAAAATAACAGTGAACTTAAAACTTCCACATTTTATTTTTTTTTAAACTTTGGCAGTTCTGCAACAGTTTAGAATATTTGCCACTGTTTAAAATAAATACCTTGTCCATAATAGGATGTTTAAAAAAACCCAAAAAAACAAAAACCCAACAACCCACCTTAAGTCACTTAAGTATTGCCCAGTTTAGCTGGAATGCACACACTAAGGGGTATGAGACAAGCTACTATACTTAATAAATCTGTAGAAAATATTATTGAGATTACTGAAAATCTTCAAGAGAAACACTATAGTACACTAGTAATGTGACATATTGAATTATGTAAATTCACAACATTTTTTCTGGGATCTGTAATTTTTATTTACATTGACTGATTGCATAACAGGCCTCAGGAATAGAAAAATTGGAAAAAAAATCTTATTGGCAGATCCTCTGATAATACTGTTAATGGACAATATGCATAAGGTTTAAGAAATAGAACTTTCATGATTAATGTAATTTGCTTATATACTAAAGGTGAACAGGAAAATACGGCTGGGCAAGGAATTCTGAGTCTGCTAGTATCTCTTTAGGGTTGCGAGGCCAAGGGCAATACTTGGGTCTTACTCTTAATTTGACAAGAAAGGTTGTCCAGAGGATCCTTAAGGTGTCTTCCAACCTGATATTCTATGTTTCTATCATATGATTATCTATCAGTGTCAGAATACCCCATGCCTAATAACGCATTGATCTTTACACTGACAGCTATGGTTGACCTGAAGATCTTCCTCAAGTCCATACTTAGTGATCATTGATGTTGTAATGACTCCTCCCCAGTGCCCCCAGAAAACCACTTGATATCAGCTAAACAATATTCCTTTTTGTCAAGTTTTTAGAATTTATGCGTATGAGTTTACTTGAGTGCAGGAGGTTTTTAAGTATTAACAAAAAAATTCAATCCTCTTGACTTGCAGCGCTTCTCTTCCTCCCCCATTCTCTTGCCTGTTGTAAGTAGACACAACTCGGAAAGGGAGAAGAGTCTTACCATAACTGTCTTACCATCTTACAAAGGTGATGAGGGGACTGAAGCACGTCCCTTATGAGGAAAGGCTGAGGGAGCTGAGCCTGTTTCACTGGAGAAAAGATGATTGAAGAAGTGTACAAATATCTTAAGGGTGGTTGTCCAGCGGATGGGGCCAGACTCTTTTCAGTGGTGCCCAGTGACAGGATAAGGGGCAATAGGCACACACAGAAACACAGGAAGTTCCATCTACATATGAGGAAAAACTTCTTTCCTTTGAGGGTGACATAGCACTGGCAGAGGCTTCCCAGAGAGGTTTTGGAGTCTCCTTCCCTGGAGGTATTCAGAATTGACCTGGATGCAATCCTGTGCAACCTGGTCTAGGTGACCCTGCTTTAGCAGCAGTGGTTGGACTAGGTGACCTCCAGAGGTCCTTTGCAACACCAGCCATTCTGTGATTCTCTGATAAGGGACAAATACAAAATAAAGTGCATAAGGCACAAATGCAAAAAACATTTGTCTAAGCATGTTTGCATACATTTCTATTCAGTTCAGTACATAAAACACAGAACTTAAAATAATTTAAAATAGTGTTGAGCAGTTAAAAGTAATACTTCTTAAGAAAACCCCGAGAGCACAATATGGAAATTATGCTGAGAAAGGCTGCTTTTTCTGTCTTTTTCATTTTTCATCAGGAATATCAAAACATTGCATTTCTTTTCAGGTTGTTTGACTTGATTTGTTATACTGTATTTCATTTGGCTGTCTCCCAACATTTAACTTTGTGTCACTTCAGTACTTTAGGGGCGACAGGGAGGTCTGTAATGGTGCCACAAGTTGGAAGGCAATGCCTAATTTTTTTCCTCTCTACTGGCATTCCTTGTCGAACTACCGTTTTCAATAAATCTAAGGCAGATTACTTTCTGACTGAGCATCAGACTACACAGTAAAGTCAGCACAGCTGATTGTGAACCCTGGAAGAAGATAATGCTTTGATTTTAGTACACTTTGGCTGCTCGGGGGCTGTAGGTGAGTCAGTACTAACCTAGCCATCTTTGGTACTGACAAAATGTGTCTATGGCAGCAACTAACTTGGTGCATGTTGACATCACCTGACAAATTCAGTAAATACCTGGGAGGCAAGTACACAAAGAGTTCTCTGTTGCCATGGCTACATGCACTGTCATCTTCTAAAATACAGTGTCATTTTGGTCTTTTGTTCCTGTCTGCAATGGAATAAACCCAAAAATAATAAAAATCCCCCCAAAAGTAAATTTCATTTCACGTGCTACTTCACATTCCCATGCTACTCACTTCACATATTACTCTGGATTAGGAGAAGTTATGAAAGTACAATTTGCCTTAAAATAGAAAAATTACCATGCAAGGCACTAAAATGCCAGAACTGATTTCCACTTTTGTTTAAATAGTATAAATTGTTTATTCAAGATTTTCAAACATTTTTTCTTGGATACAACTGGATTTCTTGCTTGCAGCTATTCAAACATGGCATGATTATATATAATATGAGCAGCATTTAACCCACATAAAAATAATCATAATCTGACAAACTGCTAAGTAAACTTTATTAGTCCTTCTCACAGATCAAGTGAGACTATCCAGAACCTTTCTTAAGATACTGTGTAGTACAACATATCAAAGAAAGAATTTACTGAAGCTTATGTAGTAATATGTAGCCAGAGAGTGGCATAAGGCCTTATTGGTGACATAAGATGAGAAAATATAAAAATATGCAACTGATCATAAAAACGTGATAGAGGAATTGCCTTTGAGATTGTTTCTGAAGTGTCAGGCTTAAACAATTCTTAGGGACATGCCAGGAAATCAACTATGGGAATATAAAATCTTCTTAATTCTATTGAACTGCTGTTATATCTGGTCTGCATATTTTGTAGCTAATCGATCATTATATCCCAAAACTTGAGGACTAACTAAGAGAACAAGAATTTATGACCAGAACACAGAGACAAGGGCCCAGTGAGACAGTGTTTTGCCTTCCTGGAAGAATTGTGATGCTGGGACAATCCTTCTCCTAGAGCAACAGTATACTGCAATGTAGAGAATATATTATTGCCTGGTTTTATATTTTTCAATATTAAAAATAATCTAATAAGTTTAATTTTAATAATTCAGAAGAAAATATGGGATATTTTTAAAGCAAAATAACTTACAATTTCTGGAGCTGATCAGTAATACCTCATTTGCTGTTTTCTGATTGTTGATCTCTTAATTAAAGTATCAAGACTCCATGACGTTGAATTCTATTGAGTAAACTCCCGGGAATCTGTTTTTAGAGGATGACCAGTATATGTACAAGAGCTCAGAATAAAATAAAGTACCAGCCATGTAGTCGACTTGTTGGGCTGTTTAGGGAAATCCAGGTATATCATATCACCAGAGAAACTCAAGCCTGGTGGTCATACTGGAGGATATCAGATATTTAAATAACTCTTCACAATCTTTCTGGAAAATCCAATGGGAAGTTTTCTGAACTTTTCTCCTGATTCTTGCTGAAACTTGGATTCTTTCAAGGCAATCTCCTATTTCCTAGAGCTATTGTCTCTCAGTAGAAATCAAAATAACTAGGAACCACCTGAGTATTTCCACAATCCTGCTGATATATGAAGTGATGCTAATATTTGAGAAAATACACTAAGAGCAATTAAATATTTACACATTAAGACAAGTACATTTTCTCTGCTGATTTCACATCTAAGTCTAGAAGTAACACTTGAATTTCCCACCCTATCTATAGTAAAAATAATGTCAATACAATCAGTTTCAGAAAAAAAAAATGACACTCAGAATCAGGTTTTGCTGTGCCTCTGGCAGAGTTATGCAGTAGATATGTCACTGTAAAACTTGTCTTGAGAAAGTTCGAAGAGTGATTTAAGGAATTTAAAATAACTATAATTGAATCATAGAAGAGTTTTGATGGCAGCTATTATTACAAGTTATTTAAGTGAAAAAATTACTAGTGATAACTGAAGAAAGGTTTTCACAATAGTTAGATGTAATAATAGAAGTAGCTGGCAGGGCAACATAGCATTTTAATTTCCCTACAGTCATTTTTGGACTTATCTGGCGCTCAACCCAACAGATAATGGTCAGATTCCAAAGAAAACAACATTCCTCTTTAAAGGCATGGGTATAAAACTCTCTGGTTTATATTCACCGTTTGTGAGACTGCTTCATTCCTGGAGCACTGTTTGAAGTGCAATGCAAGGCACTGGGTCAGCAATCATAGAGACTAAATCCAGCCCCCCAGCAAGGGCTGTCAACCGTGTCATGTAAAACAGACATTGAAGGCTCCTCTGTAAATAAACTTCCTGTGAACAAGGATCAAATATGAGAGACTTACCTTGTTCTTCCAGTTATTAATTAAATATACCTGGAAATTTGAATCCAGTGAGTATTTGCAAGTTAAAATGTAATGTCTTCAGTCTAGCAAAACTGTTATTCAGAGACTGCAAATTCAATTTTAAAGTATTAATGGTATTGGCTGGAGCTCCATTCAAAAAACACAAATCCTGGTAGCAAAGGTTGCCTACACACACATAGGCATACAGGCAGTAAGTAATTTAAAGCTCACAGTGAGAAAAGAAAAAGGAGAGGCATGTTAGTAAACTGGAATGTCTAAAAACAAAATATTACCAGCCTGTGTGGAAACAAATGGTAGTATGGGATAAATCTGCTTCATTTGTTGACACAATGGTTCACACAACATATATGATTTTTATTTACAGAAATAAAAAGAAGTTAGATCTACAAAGAAACTTAATGAAAAATTTTGGTAGCTTTGGAGAGATGGGGCTCATCAGTGACTGGTAGAGGGTGGAATGTGCCTGGTATTGTTGGGCATTACCAGAATTACAGTGATCATATTTCAGAGGACAAGCCTTGGAAATGGGGTAATAGGAATATACCTAGTACTGCTTCTATTGCCTGTGCAAACATCCCTGTTGAAGCTCATAACAGAAGGCATATAAAATAACTTTGATGATGAGGCTATGTATATGTAGCTGACATTTCTCTGTCAGAGGATCACATCATTATACTGAACAGAATTGTGAGTGATATCTATTCTCATATCTATATTTAAGAATAGGTAGCAATGCATGCCAGGATTTCTCAGTTTTCATTTATTGTTTTGACATCAGAGAGAGAAAGTGGGTGTTTTATACCACCATATGACAAAGTACAGGTGATATAGCATGGTCACTGTGGAAGCTGCATTTCTGAAAAAGAGGTTCATATTTGTACTTTGATGTCAGATTGCCAGAATTATAAGTGAAAAGAAGGTGCAGAAAATAGGTGGGATTCTTTTATCTCTTTTTTTTCTTTTGGCTGACGTTATTAACATCATTCAAAGTTTAAAATCTACAGTATTCTACATGGAAGAAACAGACTTTCTAGCAAGAAAATGGCAGTTCACTGATCTTGATAAAAGTCCATTAAAGGCAACAGAAAGTACTCACCCATTTTGATGGGAAGTCATCTGATATAGGAAGAAGAGTCAAAAATATCCATGTTTGCTAGATATTGATTCAGTGTCAGTGTTCAGAGTGGGCTACAACTGTACAAAAGACTGACAGTGTAGTTACAGAGTAGGCTGTCCACCAAACAGCAAAGTTCAGTAGCATTATAATAAAGGCATGATACTCCATCAGAAAAAAATCACTGGTAGAGAATACAGGCTGCACACTGGCCAAGGAAGCTGTCGATTAAAATAACCCTGCCCTAATTTATCTCTGAAAATTATTGGAGAGGCGAAGTGTCAGTTCACTGGCTGGGAGGAAGTATGTCTGTCTTTGCTGGTGCCTTTGTGGAAAGCTGGGGTGGATGGCCATGGACAGGTTTTCTTGTTGATTAGTTGCTGCCCATTATTGTTGCATAGGTATACAGCATTTCTGCTGCTGCATGGAACTGGACTCTTTGACACAAAATTGTGGTGATTCAATTTTGCAGATCCACTTCAAAGAACTGCAAAAGCAGATATAAGTAATGCACTTGGAAGAGGCTGTCTGCAGAGCAACCTGCAATTACATTTTTACGAAGTGATGTGACCATCTCCCCTGTGGGCAGGTGCTTTATTTTTTTTCCTTTTGGTAAGTCTTTGTTACCACATTCAGTCAAATAAAGCCAAAGCCCTGTGGTATGGGAAGCTGCATCAGTGCTGCTGAATGTGATGCCGAGCTGGTATCCTGGAAGGAAGAAAGTGGTTGGTAGGATGTGCCACTTAGGCTGGGCAGTTCTTTGAGAAGCAGGATCAACAGTTCTGGGCACAATGGTGTGGTAACCCATGCCCCTAGTATTTCAAATAAGAGCTCTTTGCAGTGATGCATGGTCACATATGAATGCATTGAGGAATTTTTAGAGTCAAAGCATATAGCTCTGTAATTCACTTTGGTGCTTGTCCACGACATGAGGAAAAGTATTTAAGTACTGAGACTTCTTTTATGGTGCACTTAGAATTGCTGAAGGCTCCTCAAACAAAACAAAACTAGACAAAACAAACATACAAAAAAAAACAAACAACACAACAAAACAAAAATTAAAAAAAAAAAAAAAAAGAAGAAAGAGCCAACTCTAACATTCAGAGGTGGAGATATTAGTGGTCATATTGGGGCTTAAATGTCTGAAACATTTTTCATGTTTCTGTTGTTTAACATTCAGCTGCTGCCAAGCCTCTGAGAAATATGTGCACTCTGACACCTGAGTGCTTTGATACTAAATTTCTTGTTGCACTTGAAGTTCTGTTTCTGGATATGTCAGAAGCCTCTTAGTGGTCTGAAAGTGCTGGTGGCTAACATGCAGATCCACAAAACCTTACAGGGATACACTTAGGCTATTGTTGTATAGGCTCATCTTGTGTTGCAATAGGGCCAGTTGGCATATATTCTGCTTTTTTTTTCAATAAGCCTTTGTTTTGAAAAAAATTTGAATTTTCTGGGTGAATAGAAATAGACTCAATGATCTGCTGAAGCATTTTCTGGCTGTTATAGGGAATAAAACTGACTTTTTAAAAAATGCAAATATGTTAAATGAGTCTTCCATTTTCTATTTCCATGATCTTTTTCCCACTGTCAAAATTAACTAATAATTAAATTATCAGTTAATTATTTAACTCAGTAAATTATTTAAATGATTAGCTACCTTATTTAAATTCTACCAAAAACTGGTTTTTAATAGAAATTTCTACCCTATTAACCTAAACAGGAATGACTATTCTTTTCTGTGTAAGGGTTCAGCTATAAATCATAATGACTGTGTGTTGAAGAGATGGCAAGTGTCTTGCACAACATGTCTTGGAGATATACCTCCTGTCAGAAAATAGTGAAACTAGACTTGTACGGTCTCAAATTCAGAACTTATCTGTTTTAATCTACAGTGGAAATATTCAGATGCTTTTTGTGGTAACAACAATGAAGCCACAGAACAGAGATGCGGAAGGTACAAAGTGTCATCTCTTCATGTGAAAAGTATTTTCAGAGGTGAACTGAACACAGTTCCTTTGCCCAGCAAATAAAGGCCTGAGCTGGAGTGCATATACATTCCAGTTTCCTTATTGTCATGATTTAACCCCAGCCATCAACCAAATTCCACACAGCCGCTCACTCCCTCACCAACAGGCTCAGGGAGAGAATCATAAGGATAAAAGCTAGAGAACTCATGAGCTGAGATAAAGACAGTTTGATAGGGAAAACAAAAGCTGCACACACAAGCAAAGCAAAACAAGGAACTAATTCACAGCTTCCCACAGGCAGGAAGATGTTCAGCCATCTCCAGGAGAGCAGGGCCCCATCATGGTTGCCTGGGAAGACAAACATCGTCATCCCAAAGGTCCCCCCTACCTCCTTTTTTCCCTGCTTTATATACTGAGCAAGATGTCACATGGTATAGAATATCACTTTGGTCAGTTTGTGTCACCTGTCCTGCTGTGTCTCCTCCCAGTCTCTCCTGCACCCCAGCTTTCTTTCCAATATGTCTTTGCAAAAAGCAGATGAGGCCTTGCCTCTGTACAAGGCCTGCTCAGCAATAACAAAAACACCTCTATATTAGCAGTCCTGTGTTCAGCACAGATACAAAGCATAGACCCATACTTGCCATGATGAAGAAAATTGACTGTACCTCAGCCAAAACCAGCACACTTATGTTCTACAGATACCTGTCTGATGTATAGCCAAGTATTTTGCATATCATTTGAACAAAACAGTCTGCTGACAGTACACCTGGTCTCCTATGCAAAGACCTAAATGAAGAAAAGATTTGCATACAAGATGTCAATTTGAGTCCAAGATCTTAATACTTGAAAGTCTCAGGCACTTAGAAAAAAACAGTTCTTCCACTTTCCAGCAAAATGTCAGTAAACTCAAATTTCACTCAAAAGAATGAGGAAGGAGTTTGTGGTAGTTGTGACCTCTTGCAGCTAGTACCCTATGCTGACTTTTAGTATGTTATTTATTATGTTATGAACTTGCTATAAATACTTTGGTTTGATTTGGAGGTAGTACTGTTCTCCAGTCTTCCACAGCATCTTCAGAAAATGAGCATGTATGAAAAGTGGCATTACAAGGTTTCAGGCAGGTATTAGTACTACAGAAGGGGGTTTTTTATTGTTGTATCACTACAATTATATGTGGGTTTGAAAAAAAAAAATACAGCCTTTGGTGATGCAATGTGAACTTTCTTATTGGTAGAGATTTTATAGCAACTACCTGATGACCATTATTTCAACACTTCAGCTGTATGTGACTTTGTACTTGCTTGCAAGCAGTTAGTGTCTTAGAATTTCTTTGACAAAACCAAACCAAACCAAAACCAAAACTGAAATACCCCACAACAATAAAAAAGAAGCATTACCTTATACTCCCACCACTGCATGTTAAATGTTTAGCAGTAACTCTGAAAATGACCTTTCATTAAAATCGTGCTTTACTTGGTAAATATTTGATGTGTTCCATCTCAGATGGAGTAGCTCACCTAAAATTTCCTTTGCCTCCTGTGGAATACAAGGCTAAATAGCCTTAACAGTAATTTTAAACATAACTCTGCTACCTCAACCTTGCTTAAGACTTATCTTGCCAAGGATGGCGAAGAGTATGCTGGAATGTAGCAGCTAATAAAGATCTGAAGCAAATCCAGGGCAAACCAGGCATTTTATTTTTTTAATGTATACCCTAGGGCTTGTAAGAGATAATAAAACACAGGGATAGGAGAGTTGATCTGAAGTGGAACTAGGCACATAAATTCTATTTAAATCTTTAACTATTATTTTAAGACAACTTGCTCAGTCCTTGAAGTCCATTGCACATTACTTTTGACTTTAAGGTCCTTGCAGACACAGCCAGCCTCCAATAGTCAAGATGCAACTCAGTTTTTAGCCTCGTCTCCAGCCACTACTTATGTGTGTCTTGTGGTAGATGATAACCCTCCCTTTCATAGCCAAAGGGTTGGACCAGAAAGTCGACCTAGTGTCAAGTCTTCCTGAATCTGGAGGAGTTCCAATTCAAATGTTCTACTTTGCATTAGGACACTATTCCCACAAGCTATAGCTATGTTATTCTGAGACAGATGCTGTTTTCCCTTGGTTGAACTGATCCACAGCACAGGAAACTCCACTGGATTGGAGAGTCCCAAGATGATGGCTGCTTTACATTAAGAAGTTGACTAATGTGGAATGCTCCAAGCACAGGGGCAATAATTTAGACTGGGCTGTATTATAATCACAATTCAGGGACACAGTTATGTGAACTTTATTTCAGGTCCTGCAATGGTTTTTTTAATACTTGAAATTTGAAAATCCCTATTTGTCTCAGAACAAACCTGGTGTTGGCAATACTTGCAGCCTACATCCACTCAAATCACAGTAATAAGTAGTCATTTGTTAAACCTTTTAACACAATAGAGTTTCAGGTTTGGTGTGCACTATGCCTTAATGGTAGGTAAACTTGATCTTTAGTTTATATCATGTATGATAGACTTCTCTATTATGACTGTAGTATAGTTGTGCTTATGCAACTGTGGTTGTGTCCTGTTTAGGCTGTGAACATTCTGCTTTCGCTTGTGGACATATTGATTCACTCTGAGTCATTCCTTCTCCTGTCAGAGTTGCCAACAGCGATAATTACTCTGAAAACAAACAGAACTGGGTTCAAGGCTGCCACATTTTATTCTGTGGTTTCTGAGGCAGGCAATCAGATATGAGGAGATACATACCAGCCCTCTTTGATTCTCCTGGGAAAGGTTTGGCTGCATGCACCACACTGGCACTTCTAATGCTTCTGATCCTTGCTAAAACACTCCCAAAGGACCCAGAGCTGTAACAAGAGCAGGGGGCTGGAACCAGGCTATTGTAAGCAACACACTTTTGTAATTCCTCTTAAGCTGATCAGTTTATGAGTCCTGAAATCAATTAAGGTTTTATTTTTTTTGCCTTGCACAGCTCTGATTGGAGGACTGTTCCATACCCTTTCTATTGCAATGGTAAAAATCTTTCTTCTGACTTCCACCCTGAGGTTATGCAGAGCAAGTTTTGGCTTCTTTAATTTTAATAAGACACATCCGACAGTATGCCTATAAAGAGCACTCAACTTTTGTTTTGCAAAGTTAAGTGAACCAATCTAGGATATGCTTCTCTGGACATTTTCCCCCAGCCTATCACTAATTCTAAAACCAAATTTGCATATGTGTTTTAATTAAAACTCAATCAGTTTCAAAAATGTGTTTTTAATCTTTGTGCATTAAGAAGTTGGGTCCTTGCATACCTCTGCTGTTTCACAAACTTGCTCTCACATATGCCAAGCTCACTGATTATGCAACCATCCAGAAATTGTGCTCAGGCTCATAAGGAAACTGAGGCACACATGGAACATTAACTCAAGCTTCAGTGCATGTATAATGGTCTTTCATATCCACTGCCAAATAACACATCCAGGGTTTTATCATTCCACATAACAAGCATTTAGGTTTGCAGAAGGAATGTTTGTTAGGATTAAAAGCCATGTGCTTGAGACCTATGTTGCTAAAATTCACCCTGAATCTATTAATTTACCCTAGGCTGCCTGCATGGTAGTCAGGTACTTCTCCTGCTTTAAGAAAGCGTTCAGATTTTGTCTTACTCCATTAATTTCTTTTCTCATTACTTATAATCTTGCCATTCAGATTCAGTTATTAGTTTTCCTTAAAAAAAAAAAATCAATATTGGAAAACGGGTTGAATGGGTTTCAAAACATGACATTGTTTTATCATCCTTCAGGGATACGTATTCTAATATGATCATCAATAGCAAACTTGCACTTTAGAGCTGCATTGTGTGTGAGAGTTTTACAGCTAAAAGAGGGCAAGAAAGTATTTTCTTATCCTTACACATAAGTAAAAATAGACATCTATTGTATCAGTCAATAGTAAAAAGTATGTGCATGACCAGCATGAGAGAATAAGGTTCTCACAAGATATTCTCTTTATGAACAGTTGTTTCACTTCATGGAAAAATCCTAAAGGGTCTGGGACAGAAACATTAATACTCATCTTCGTATTGAATGACTTCTTTCAGATTTGCTTCAACATATAGACTGTCCCCTCATGTGCACAGCATGTGCACATCTTTGTACTAAAATGAAGGGAGTTCAGTCTGTACTTCCTTTACAAGAGTGATTGCACTGTATTGCAGCCAAACTTGAGCAGAATATTGGCATTTTATCAAGTTATATATTCAGCATAATGAAATTCAGTGCAAAAATACAAGTTGCTGTCTTTGACAGGAGGGATGATATTTGAAGTCTGTGAAAAGTAGAGTTAAATGTGAAAGCCTTGATTCTTGATATTGCAGCTAGCTTGGAAATTTGGGAAGAGCACTGTGAAAAGGAGCTATTGACTGACTTTTTTTTAGTCAGTTAAACACATAAATGCTCATGGACTATGTTCCCATGTTTCACACATACTTTTGTTGCAGCTCAGGATAAATGCAGAAATCCAAAGGAAAGCTGTAAAGTACAGGCTGGCAGAAGAAATTCTTGCTAGAGTAACTGATGAAAAGGCTGAAAGGTTATCTGGCTAAAGCACCAAC
Source organism: Xenops minutus (assembly GCA_035221455.1). Classification (NCBI taxonomy): domain Eukaryota; kingdom Metazoa; phylum Chordata; class Aves; order Passeriformes; family Furnariidae; genus Xenops; species Xenops minutus. The sequence continues at coordinate 31,100,449 of JAWWEE010000122.1, read as the reverse complement.
TTTTCAGTTTCTGATTTCTTATTGGAGAGTTGAAAAGGTCTGACTCTAAATGTGAAGCTGAAAGTAATAGAAATAGATAGTGCTTAATCATCGATACTAGCAATAAATGGATATTCAGGAAGAGAGCAAAAGGTAGAGGTGTGGTGGGTTGACCCTAACTAGATGCCAGGTACTCATCAAAGCCACTCCATCACTCTCCTCCACAAGTGGACAGGGGAGAGAAAATATAACAAAAGACTTGTGAGTTGAGATTAGAACAGCGAGAGAGATTACTCATCAATAATTGTCATAGACAAAACAGATTCAATTTGGAGAAATTAGTTGACTTTATTACCAATCTACATTGGAGCAGGATAATGAGAAGTAAAACAAATATTAAATACACCTTCCCCTCATCCCTCCTTCCTTCTCAAGCTCTACCTCTTTCTCCCCAGTAATAATGGATAGCTCACCTATACCATAATATATCCAATCTGATGAAAGTAATAAGTTTGTACATGGACTAAACAATATACAGCTTGTACAGTGTTAGTAAACATAGTATATGCATTTATAAAATTATTATTTTAGCTGTGTGTGCTCAATATGAATTTTTTTTCTTATTGCTGCCATTTTGGATTTTGGATTACATGACAGCAGGTAGTAGGAGATAGACTTTGCACTTATGAATTTTGCTAGCCCAAATTTGAGCATTTTGATACGTCCTCATATCTCTTAGCCAGTAAATATTCTCAAGCTTGACAATTCCTGCAACATTTACATTAGTCACTATTGAGAATGTACTTGTGCCTGAGAGTCAATCATGGAAACGGGTAAAACTGGAAAAAGTAACTCATATTACACATATAGGAACCCAGGTAGCCTGAGTGACTAGTAAATAGATTGTGTTTTGTTTATAATTCAATTCGGATTTATTCCTGAGGGAATACTTAGATATTCTAGAAAGTTATATACTTCATATATGGATGGACTGATATCCTGTGTAAGAGAGTATCTGTTTTTACACAAATGCAGTAAAATTGAGCCAGTGTACCTTGGAACAAAAGAATAGGAAGAGGGACTATTTCTTAGTTTGCTTGAATTATATAGCACCTGGCATATATTGACACTGTAGTTGCCAGAACATACATATTCCTGCCTCCAAGCTTTCTACATAAATGAAGAACAAATTCAAACATTCAGGGAGAAAAGAGGAATAGAGAATTTAGGTAAGCTAGTACTAGCAATGTAATATTAACATATATTATTGTATCTACAACTTTACACGTGGTGCATTAATTTTTTTTTTTTTTTAAACAGGTACCTACTTAAGCAGTAAGCAACAGGATGGCAAATACAGGGATCAGATATTTGTAAATAATTGGAGAAATGGGATTGATTTTTTTTTTCATTTTCTATGTAATATAAACCTCCTTTTCTAGATAATATTACATGACCAGTATTGGAAAATCCTGTCTCCAAATATTTTACATCTTTTAGAAGTAGACAAGCAGAGATGTTCAAAAAATGTTGTAATACCAGACTTTTTCAGAATTTGGTGGGTTTATTTGTAGATTCAGCCTTGTGCACCTGTCATGTCTTGCTGTCTTTTCACATAGAAGCACAGGCATGAAGGAAGGTGAAGTAAGGGAAAGGAGTACTAGAATAAACCCAGTCTCCCTTCACCCTGTGCACCTCAGAGCATGCATGTGAACCCTGCATCTGGTGTTTGGAGAGCACCTGGGTTTAGTCATAACTTTCGTGACATTAACAAAAGGGCAAAGCGTCTCTTTACTTATGTAGGAACCAAATACCTTTGAAAATCTGCAACACAGTACTTGCTTACAAAGAACATTTGATTGACCTGTAGATCTTGATTATTTTTTTTTTTAAATAAGTTTTGAAGGGCTGTGAAAAAGAGGAGGCTGGGGAGGCCTCCATTCTGCTACACTCAATATTTTTTGGCACTTCCTGCCCACTAAATGCCTGAAGCTGGAAAAGGCTGTTATCTTTCCTATCAGTTATATCTTCCTAAAATTTATAAACTTATAAATAATGTATCTAAAGACTACAGGCTGGTCTCTAGAAAGAAAAGGCTTTAATCTGTGAAAAATTTACATCATTAACTGAAGAGTTCTTCTGGCACATTACAGGAAGATTCTCTCTTCTGTGGTGTTGGGAGGGTCTGCTGAGGCTTTAATGTTGCCTTTCAGAGGACAATGTCTAGGGGAGAGCTCTGCAGTACCATGTCCAAGTGAACCTAGCTGTGGCCCCACAGTGCCTGGGATGGGGTGGAGTGAAATCTTGGACTCTCATTCTAGCCAGCAGGAAGTGCTGAAGGTGACTAAATAAAAACATCTTTCTGGGATACCTAATTTCCCATGTGCTTACAGGGGAGCCTTGGGACTTCATTTAACTCCAGAATCCAAGAGAGACTAGGTCCTTAAGAAAGCTGCAAGCTAACACTGAAATTAATTAGGGTATTTAAACATCAAGGTTAAAAGTTCAACTTTTAAATAGTTTGTGAGACTGGTACTGAATCCCAGTATGCTCTGTGTTTTGTGAGCTGACAGAAACCAGTCTGTTTGTAATTGGGTCTTTTGTGTTTGTACACAACTGGCAAGCACTTGGTGTGATGTTGTTTCTGTCTGGGATGCAAGAGAAGTTTGTTATCATTTTTGTAACAAAACCAATGAATGTTTACAGACAAACTTGCACCAGTTAAAATAAACTACTTTAGTGTTACATCTTTCATTAGATCACTGCATCTACTCTGTATACAAGTTTGCAGTCAAGCAGTTGTGGGAAAATGAAAGCTCACCATAAAAGTAATTCTCTTCACTCTTCTATATAAACATGTAATGGAGAAGTAAGAGGAGATCATTACTGTGGATTGTACTGTGAGGCAATTATCATTTCACCAGTGGAAAAATTGATTTTTCCATTATTATCACTGTAAATATATTCCAAAATCATCTCCAAAGAACCTAATTAGAACCTTCTCTAATTGTTAGAGAAGTTGATGACAATAAACTGCCTTCAGAGCAATCTGAACTATTCACCAAATATTAATTTCCTTTTAATTTCTAAATTGTTCTGTCTTGTTGTTCAGGCTACGGTCCAGACCACCCTTAAAAATCCACTAAGTTTCTCCTGATTTGTTTTTTTATTACTTGTATTTGGTTGCCACAGATGTCAAACAATCTGATTCTGAGCTTAATTACATTATGTCAGTATTCTTCTTTCAAATAATCATGGAGTTGACAGACATCAATAATTTAGCAAATATCTGAGAGGAATATTTAGGAATATATCAATATCACTCATTGTTCAAAGTCTCTAAAAATCCTTGGTGGCAAGATAGATCTGATCTGTCTGCAGACTGAGATGAAGAGAATTTTGTCACCTAAGCCAATGATGTTCATTCCAAGCAAATTAGAGTCACTGTATTTCAAATATTTGACAACAGAATAATTGTGTTTCTACTTGGGCTATGAAGGCAGGATTACTGCTGCTTTGCCATAATTCCAAATTTCATTTCCAGTGATATCTGTGCTATTCAAATGTTTAATTTCTGGAATTGCTCATTTACTGTGTAAGTGCTTTCACATTCCTGCTAGTAGTAACAGAAAATAGACTAGCAATAGAGTTCTAATCATTATTATGATATGTAATTTGTCATTTTTCTGTCTAGATTCCTTAAGCATGTCAGCCTTACCTTTGAAAGAGAAAAACATTAAAAAATTCAGGGTACAATCTACCGAGTACAACAGTGATCAACAAAAATATGAATCAACAGCAAACAAAAATGTCTTGGTGCCAGCAAGTTCATTAGTCTGACCTTTTACAGTAACATGAAGAGAAGATTTGGGAGTCAGTGCTGGCAATTACATTGCAGGCCAATCTTACAAATGTGATTCAAAGGTAGTTCTTCCTCTTTACCACTGCAAGATAACTCCATTTTACATTGTTGTTAGATCTATCTTTGGAACAACCTTAGAATCAAGCTGATGTTCACGGTGGATCAAAACAGAAGCAAATTCAAATGGAGCTAATGATATATCAGCTGAACAAAACATGTTAAGTGATGCTTTAATGCTTGCATTCAGATCTACTATGCTTTCATAATTCAGAGCATTTTGGAAATCCCTAAACAGATAAACTTTCTTTCTGCTTATTTTCATGTCCATTATTTGTGCAAAGCAGTATTAGGTTTTAAAGTGAATAGTTGCCTGTGACAGACTCATTGCTTTCCCAAACACTACAACTCTTCCAGAGTTTGCTCTTCTCACTGAATGGAATTTTTTTGATTCATCGAAAGACAGCTGGTTTAATAATATGTGACTTTCCTCCCCACTTTAGTTTGCCTTCCTTTCTTTCTTATTTCTCTGCTACAGATGTATATTTTATCTGTTCTATGCTCATCTGCAAATCCCTTGATTTTCTAGCTTTCTATTTGGCTCTTATCTGTATTATACAAACTGTGCTTAATCTTGCCTGCCTTTCAAGAAAATAAAAAACAAAACAACAAAATTTCTTAACTGTCATTTGCCTCTCTACTCAGGATGGAACTTTTTCTTCTTAAGAACCAATGTAACAAGTTTAGGCCACTATGAACAATTAAAATTCAAAGGCTCAATGTAAATTGCATTTTGATTTCATGCAGTTTCTGAACTTACCAGCTGTCACCCATCATTGTCTTTTTTTCTTGTATCAGAGCCCTTGAATGTTCAGTAGTATCCTACGTAGTCCTCCATTCAGGTATTGTCTCTCAATTTCAATTAAAACAGCTTTTGACAGCTTTTGACAAAATCTCTAATATCTCCCAACAGAAATATGAAGAAAGTGTCATTTTCTTGACATATTTTCTTGGCACTTAAAATATTCCATTTGTGTAATAGTAGTTGTACCCCACATCACTTTCTTCCTTCAATTTCTGTTTTCATATATTTTGATCCCTTTTATCTCCTTGGAGGCTACCCATGATCTTCAATCTGAATAGGGGCATTTACTTTGATATGATAAATCTGACTGTTTATCAAAGGGGAATTTCAAATCTTCTACAGTTATACCAAAATCATAAGACCTGTGAGGCCTTCTTTTTTTTCCCTGGTGTACAATTCCCATGTGTTTCAAAATTGTATCCAAGGTGACTTTCTGTCATGAGGAGCCATCCCTTCCTTCCCCATTCTGTATGCCCTCTTTTTTGTGCCAAAGAGACATGCAGACTGAAAGGGTGAGACACTGCATGTCAGCCTGTTGCCTGTGCAGATAAATAATGATACAGACCTCTGGGACACATCACAGAATTGACCTCCTCAGTCTAGCCCATCGATTAACCTCCTTCCTAGGAGCCTTGTTTTGAAGCATGTTGTGCTGTGCACCAACCAACCATCAGGGAAGATGCAAATTCGCAAAATTGGCTCTTTGATGTTAGGTCAGTCAAACTCCTTTGTGGACTCATCTTCCTGTGCCTCCCCTTCTTCAAAACATGCTGCCTACATATTTGATTTCTGTATGAAAGGCAGAAGAAAATATCTGCAGTAATTCATAAAAGCAATGAACTATGGAAAACAAGCGCATAAATTTAGAACTATTCAGTCTTAGAAATGGCACTACCATTTGCCTTTCTTTTTGGTATAGAATCCACTGTAACAGAAAAAACTTCAATTTTCCACACTTCTTGTGCATTTTGAGTGTCCATTCCGGGACCTAAACTGTTCAATTTCTTCTCCCTTTTTCCCTTTTTCTGCCTGTACTGAGGACTTAGGAGTTTGACTTCAACTAGTGAATAGGTGCTTTGTGCTATGAACTCAGATAATTCTGCTCAGTATCAGAAAAAAAAAAATCCTACAGAAAAAAAAATTAGAAATAAACTAAGGAGAATTAAGAATGAAAAAAAAGGCATCAAAACAAAACAAAGGCAATAGAAAAGAGACACTTGAGTTCTTCAGCTGGCTGATTAGTTGCTCAAGTTCACGTTCAATTGCCACAAGTTGCTTAGGCTAGCATGATTGTTAAATATCTGATTCTCTACTGAAACTGCTCCACAAAAGCTGTTACTATGTCAATTTGTATCAGCAGAGAACTCAGCATAATATCATCAGATTATTCTTTTAACAGTTTGAATTCCATTTAATCAACACAGAAGGAAAGCAGGGCCATTTAATAAACAAATAGAACACCAATGTTATGAATAAAATAATTCAATTTTGTATTAGAACTCTTGTAATTGAGTTATGTCTGTTTACTAGATTTCTGCCAAAAGCCATCAGGCATCAGGATGCTTTGCAGTAACACAAGCATAGCAGTTCTAAGTTGTCAAGGAGTTTGACGCAGTTACTCCATGGGAATATCTACATAAATGAATTATGTGTAGCAATCTTTTCTAATAAAAAAAGTCAGACAAAACCCATTTCCTCCACTTGCAGATTCATTATTTAAGCTGGAAAGCTTGAATTTCTTGGCTATTATGATGAACATTAGGACAGGGAGTGGATTTTTTTTAGGAGACAAAGACAGCAGTGAACAATAAAAATACATGCTCATTTATATAATGCAGCTTCCTCCCCTGCATGTGCCCTTAATTTGCATCCTGATACAGTCAGGGATAAAGAAACATTGCTGACAGCTTTGTCTTCGAAGCCAGACTTTTACAGGAGGGTAACATGAAAAAAACCTATCCAGATTTCTGTGTGCCTTGCAGCAGTGGGAACAGCATGCAGGACTCTGTGTTTACAATCAGAGAAGCTGTAGAAGGTATGGTGGATGAGTGGCATTGAGAAGACGGATACAGCATAACTCTGTTAAATGAGTGACATTCTTGAGCTGTTAGAGAAGAAAACATCAGCTTGATACAAATTCAGATTTTGAGTTATCTATTTAAACTGGGGGTTACTGCGTTGAAATTTTTTGTTCAATTGGAAAGGCACACTGCTCTAACTGTTAGGCTGTAGAATCACTGGGCCCTTTGCCCAAGAATTCAATCCCTTGCTTAAAACTAGATCAACTCTGAATTCAGCCCCAGATGCTCAATGCTTTGTCCAGCTTGGTCTCAAGCTCTTTGAGGATGGAGATGCCACTGCCTTACTGAGCAAGAAACCTGCTCCAGTTCCTGAGGATCCTTCTGCTAACAGTGTTTTCCTTGGGCGTGGTCAGAATCTTGTCTCCGAATTTCTGACCATTCTTTCTTGTCTTCCCATTATTCATCACTGTAAAGAGCTTGGTTCCATCTTTTCAGTAGTTCTATCATAGGTACTGGAAAGTTATAGGAGCAAAACAACCTTCCTTTTCCAAGATGAACCCAGTTCCCTCAGCCTTCCCTCGTACCTTGTGCCCCGGACCCTGATGATATTGGTGACACTCCACTTAGCTTGTTGATTTTTTCTATAGTGGGAGTTAATTTTCACCAGTTCGGAAGAAAGGAGACAATGTATCTCTACACCATAAGTAATAGGATTCTTATTTAAGAAGTAATGTTGAATTTTGATTTCTGCTCCTAAGATGGCTTCTGCAGTTTTATGAAAACATCATGTATTCTAGTCTGGGAATTCTGTTTGATGGTTACAATTGTTTTTATATCAGATTCTCCTGAACAAAAAGTAGCATCTTAACCTCCTCAGTGGAGTTTGGGCAATAGGGTTCTGTACAGTATATACCTACTTGAAATGATAATAGGATAAAAGTATTTTTTGTGGTTGTTTGTGATAATTCTCTTCCATTAGATATACAACATTAGATATTTTCATGGAGTGATTTTACTTCTTTCCTTTCCCCTGTTTGGTTTATGTTTGTCACTTCACAGGTCAATCTTGATCACTCTTCCTCTCAAAGAGGGTAGGTATCCTTCTTGTCAGTTTGTTTTAAGGAAATCATCAACCTTTCTGTTTCTGTTCCCAGTCCTAGTTAGAGATTGTTGTCTAACGTATCTTTCTTTTGCATTGGAAAGTATCATCCATCTGTCTGAATGGGGAAAAAGGACCTGATGATCCATACACCTGAACATACTTTTAATACCAAATCACTTCTTAAGATCCCATAACACTGTCATCTGCCCCAATAGATATGGGAGTTGACAGTTACACAGTACTTAAGATACTTCAAAGAGAACTGCTTTGATTTGTCTGTCTCTGCAACTAAAATGCTTCATGTAGTGGTCAAATTCTGCTATTTATCCGATCAGAAGTTGTATTTTCACCAGTTCAACTCTACTGTAACAAATTTCCCAGACATACTAATTTCTTATGGATCTATTTCTCATCCCAGTGTTAATATAGACTGTGTCTTTCAGGGTGCAACTTTGCAGTTTGAGAATACCTACTAAAATCAGTCAAACCAGATTTTCTTTCCTACTTATTATTTTGCATACTTCAATCCATTTTCTCTGCAACACAGTCATTAAAACTACTGGATAAGTCCTTCATTCTCTATAGCATTTATTAAACTGATTGCATTGCTTGATAGGAATTTCTAGACCTTCCACTAGCTAATATTTAATCAAAAGAGTGGAACCATTACTTAGGCTTGACAATCTGTAACAATCAATAGGTCATCCTGACATTGCACACCTCCAGAAAATATAAACTGGTTCAGAATATTGTGTGGAGGGTCTGTTTCTACTTTTGCCTGTTTTACAGCAGTGGAACTGGCTAGAGACTTTACTATCACTTGTTCTAATCTCTCTTCAGTACATATGATAGAAGCCATAATTACTACTACAGTGTGAGGGGTTATTCCCTAAATGCTGTCCAAATGGAAATTCCCCCAAATCTTTTACTCCAGGTGGTTCTTTTTAGCAACCAATCTCTAAATTTAATTTCTAACTGACTCATCAGATGTATCATTTAAATAGTATAAGTACTTCTTATTTTATGTGATGTTTGACCCTTTATCTCTTGCCTCACCTTAAAATGTTTGGTTTTGTCAAAACTCTTATTTATTTAAATCACTGGCTTTGCCATACAGCTCTCCCTTCTGCTTTGTGCTGTTTCTAAGTTGCCTGTTGCAGGGTCAACAAAGAGCATGCTTTGTCTGGCAGAAGCTTCCCATTAAAGCAATAGGAACAATGTTAGTTTAGTATATATTTATATTAGATGGGCTGAGAAATGAGAGAGATGCATTTTCCCATCCTTTTAGTAAATTAAAATTTCAGTTTTAAAAAATGATAGTCTTATCCTGTTTCTTTACACAAAATATAGTGCCTTCCGTTTTGCTGGCAAATATGTTAAAGATAAAAGGCTCTGTGCTTTCAAATAAAATTGCATAACTAGTATTTTTGCCACTCACTTCCCAGTTCTACTAACTGGAATGAATTTAGCTCTCGAGTTTCAATTCCATTTGTAACCCAGTAATTCCTCTTATATTCCTCTTTAGAATCCTGACTCATGCCAGCAGAGGAACCAACTGTTCCACCTTTTCTTGCTGGTTCAGAGCGCTTGTGGGCTAGTGGGCTTTATGGGCAGAAAGCAATTTTCTGGCAAAACTGCCTTCATTAGTTCTCATTCTATTTTCACAATACCTCTCACCCAGTCTGAATTAGGCAAACTAGTAATCACACAGTGTGTCTGACAGGAAAGACTGTCATGTGTCTATCTGAAGTATAGATGCCATCAAATTGTGTTTTTACAGACGGGGGAATTTGATCTGTCCTACATAAATCTAGAGAAAAATAAGCAATGTCAAATACTTCTTTCTCTTGTATTTTGGCTCTTTAAATGCATATTAAAAACCAGCCAAATATCAGTCTCAGTACTACAACTTTGTTGCCCCAGTTTGTTTTCCCAGGTGAAAGGAGTAGACAGACTGACTGATAGACAATCTGATTTCTTTCTTGTCATTTGGCAACATGTAGTTTGGAAGTGGAATAAGTCACACAAGTATCAGGTACTATTAGAGAAGACCAAGGTGGAATCAGATAGAGCAGGTTTCACCAGCTCCTTTGTTATTTTAGCCCTTCTGCATCCAAGATAGTAAAAAAGCTTGGGGTTTACAAACTCTCATCCACAGCAGAATGATCCCTTCCAACAAGCTACTTAGTATTTCTGTGATGAGGCCATGAGAAAGACTGAACAACATTGCACAAAATTCTCATGATACTTAGAAGAAAGCTGTCACTGTCATATCATGCATAAATGGCACTATCTTCTAGCTGTGTTAGTAATGAACTGATTTAAGAAATCCAATAAAGACTAAAGCAGAACTGTAGGAAAAAAAAGGGTTACTACTGAAAGATACAGAGAACTGCATATTTAAAGAATGGCCTGCCCAAGAAGTATTTCTTCCTAGACCAGTTAAGGATCTCTGCTCCAGCACTTTTCAATTGTTTCTGCCTGCTCACACAGCCATGGCTGAAATAACTCTATTTCTTCACTCACTCCTGAAAGAAGTGCTATCTATATATAGGATTTAGCTACAGTGACTTGCAGAATTTAACTACAATTCTGTGCTGATTCCTTTCTCACGTGTTCCTTTAAAAAAAAATACAAGGAGAGATTATAACCTAGCCATTCATATAGTTAGTTAAGCCAATGACAGCATGATGCACATACCATTACACTAGCAAACCTTTCAAGTGCTTTCTCCCTTCACTGTTTCTGTGTGATAGTTGTCCAGCTCTGCTGTAAGTAATTGCCCTCAAAACACCTCTCAAACTGAGATGACAAACTTCATCCTGTGGTCAGCCACGGCAGTGGCTCCTCACAGGATCCATTTATGTCAAGTACAGAACTGGTATCTTCAGAAATGGGATTTCACCTAGAAACTGTTCCCTACCTGAGCACACCAAACGTGAGGCTATGAGGTTATACTGACCTTCCCACCCAAATTACCAAAACAGGGAAGACTACACCTCAGACTGGAGGCTGAAGAAGTGAGGTCAGACTACCTTTGGGTGGTGTTAACATATCACTGCAATAACTGCGACAGAACAATTTATATAGAATAGTCAATGGGAACAACAGGAGAATAAGAAACATGTTGAAGAAAAAGCTGGTACTGGTTTTCCTTCATACGAGTAAATAAAGTTCCCTATCACAGAGGCATATATCTTGCTAAATTTTATGTTTAGTCAGATAATTAGAATAGTCTACCTGGCAATCATTCACAGTTCTTAATATATTTTTCTTAATAGCCTCTCTGTGAGAGTAGAAAATGTTGCTAACCCCTTATGGCATAGAAAGAGCTGAAGCACAGAGAAAATGTGACTGTTCAAGATCACACTTAATGTCTGTCATTTATGGCACTGGAACCCTTAGTCTGTGATACAATTTATTGCTGAGGCATGGAGGCAACAGTAGTTTCAGTATTACTTGAAAAATTCTGTTGTTTTAAAATTAAATGACAGGGATTTTTTTTAATTTTTTTTTAGATTTCATATTTACTTATGTGAGGCCTCACACAGCAGGAAACTTCAAAGACTCTCATTTTTCGGGTTGAAAGTAAACAACTGGATATCTATTTGTTAGAATCAATGATAAAATATCTGAAACTCTTTCTCAAAATTATTGCTGTAAGCCTATTTAGACTTCCTTTGCAGATGATGGCAAAAGAGATCTTTTTTCCTTAGGTGATCCTATGGTAACCCAAGATAGATGCAAAACCTGCAAAAGATAAAAAAGAAAATTCTACCCCCAGCCTGTGTACTAAATTTAAAAACACAGGAAAGAAAAGCAGTAATAGAAAGTTTTTTCAGGATTGCCTATTCCTCCAAATAACAGTGTATATTCACAGACCTTGTGTCCAAATATGGTACAATATATTTATTACTGTGTGATTTATTCCTTTACAACACTTCAGAACATTTAAATGTTTCCAGGACATATTGTTGGATGTGCACCTCTGAAGGCTATCTATCTTGAAAAGTACCAGCTGCAAAGATCACTCTGGCTTTTTTCACTGAATTGGAGGGACAGGGCAAATGAACTATGTTGGTTCGATGGCATTTATTCATGTGTCAAAGTACCACTTCAAATTCTGTGGTCTCCTTTGCATACATGCTTTAAAATACAGATATATCTCCTGGGTATTTTTAGAGTAGCAAGAGGAAGTTGGCTTATTTCCTTTCAGGTGTGACTGGAAAGACAAACCAGTTTTTGCTTATTTGGAAATCCAGAAAAATCTCATTGTTGTCAATCTCAGTGAAAAGAAGGAGCCTCCTAATTCTTGCTCTGGTAAGAGCAAAGAGCTTCTGCTTGCATGTACTCGGTAATACGGACAGCAACAAGCACATGGGTTAATTTTGTCGTAATGGAACTAACTGCAAAATCAGCTCCTGCATGAGTCTTTATATTTTTATTCAAAACCAACACTGCCCACTGGAAGAGTGTCTAATCTAAAATGTAGCTGAGTGCTTTCAGTTTTAGAGGACTAGTGTAAAGTGGAACGTATAAATATTCCACACATTGCTTGTGTTCTCTGAGGTCTGTCTCCCTGTCATTTTAGTTCCTTGGGTTTGCACTGTTCTCAGAACATTGATCTATTTTAGACATATTAGTCTTCCTAGCATACAGATGCAAAAAAAAAAAAAAATTAAAAAATAGCTATAGTTTGAATTTACTTTCCTACCCTAGTAGCAGATGGACTTTGTTGGAAGAAATTAATTAGTTTAATCTAATAAACAGGATTTTTGAAGCTATGAAATGTGGGGGGAGGTTTGTGAATTTGAAAGAACTAGGAACTGCCAATTATTCATTTCTACAGGACTCCTACTTCAGGCAAGATGTGAAGGTTAATCTATTATGAAACTTTTTTCCTCCTTTCTTTTCCAAACAGTATCTAAAAATTAAAATGATCATCAGTAACTCTTTTTGTGTGGGTAGTAGAGGAGGAGAATTTTTTTATGTCAAGTAAGTGTACACTCCTACATATGGTGTTATTAGGAAGGTTAAATACATAGTGACTTTCTAGGTGCAAGTTTAATCTAAGGGAAAGAAGTTATTCAAAGTCATAAAGCAAGAAGTAACTTGCTTTTCAGCTTCTCAGAAAAGAACATCTGTTCTAAAAACAAGCCCATCTTTTAACTTTGTATGAGGCTTTGACATTTGCTGTATTAAGGGTGAACAATTGCCTTACTTGCCTTGTTCATCAGTTTGTCTGGAGGATGCTGGTAACTGTTCAGCAGGTCAAATTTCCATTGAGGGTTGTTGTTCATTTCCCAACAATCATGGTTGAACCCACTATGTGTGCTGAATTGCCATAATACTCTAATTCCCCTCATTGTTGTTTGGTCTCCTTATGGGACAGTCATCAAAATGAATTGTCTATTTATGAAAAATAAAATTAAAAAAAAATTCTTTTCCTCAAAGGAAAAGGCAGCCAGGATTTTCCTGCTGTTTTCCATGGACAGCATTCTTTTGGCATATATCCAGAAATTACTGTGGCTTGCAGATGATACATATTTTCATTATGCATTCAGAAAAATATTACCATCACATGTGTCAAAATCTTGAACACATACAGATGGCCACAGTGATACAAACTGATCATTAAGATAAAAATAAGTATCTTATCCTTTTTTTTTTCCTTTTAATTTCTGATTGTCCTTCACAGGATTTATTTCAAATAGATAAAAATTTAATGATAACCTATACTTTCATGTTTTCTGAACACATAACAGACACCATTAAGAGGATGTTACACTTGAGTATTTGAAAAGAAAATTATTCCACAAGCTTCTACTGAAATTGAATACAATGGGGAATTAAAATTGTGTTTTAAATGTGTCTCATTTGTCTCCTAAGATAATTGTGAAATTTTATGGGATTTGATTTGCATATTGATATTTTTCTGTCTGATTATTTAGTGGATATGTATAGCTTCACGAACTGCAGCCACTGTCTTACTGAAATTAGGTACCTGAAAACCTGTTAATATTTGAGCTGCAACTTCATGAGCCAAAGAAAGAAGACATAAATTATATCTAAATAAAAATACAAAGTGAGTGTTTATGTAGAATAGATTAAAATATCACCTAATGATAATATCAAATTAGTTTAACCTTTATGTACATTTTGCAGGAGGAATTTTAGAGGAATTATCTTTTACTTTTCCCAGAATAGGATCCCACTGCATTTCAGTACAAACGTAAATCACAATTCACACTCTCATTTTGTGGAACTTTCACACAAAAGTGTTAAAAAATGCAGATTATTTGCATTTTCAGTTTCACATGGCAACACAATCTGTTACCCAATTTCCACATTTGGGAATAAATAGAAGATAATCAGGCCAAATTAATAGATTGTTTAAGGCAATCAAAGGGCATTCTGAGGTAGGCATGCAACTCTTCTCTATCTAGTTACACCTAAATTTCTTTATAAATTCACATGTTCAGAACCTTCCCGGGGAGAGGGTGCGATAGACTGTGACATGAGTCCAGGGCTCTTTCTGTGATCCTGTATTCTACAACTTGGTTTGACAACCAAGGAAAACTTTCTGTACCAACTGCATTCTCCAGCCTTTTGGACTAGATACCCTTGCCTGTTTGCAACTATGGTGTGCAACTTAAGCAAGCCCCAAGTACAGTAGACACATCATAACAAACTGATAGTGTTTAGAAATGACATAAAGCAAAGGCATCAGTGTCTGCATTGATGACTGATCAGCTTCATACAATACATGAGTATTCAGGAGGAAGCCATTTCACTTTATTCTCGTTTCGAGTGCCAAAATCAGTGGCGTTCCAAGAACTGAGGGTAAAACTGTACCATTGCTGAGAATTTGAATAGACTGATGGTTTGAGATTATTTTATTCTTCTTTAGAGTTTATTTTCACTTGTGTCTGGTCAGTGTGTTCCTAGTTAATTCTACATTGTCCTAAATGAGATCCTTAGTCCAGCAAACACTTTTCATTATGAACTTCTGACCTGGTTAATTCCAGAGCTACACGTTTCTTTTTTTTTTTTTTTAATGTTTTCTGTGGCCTATATTACTGTATTACTGTTACCTACATGAATAATTACCCTACTTTATTCCTATTATCTTTGTCATGTTTGGGTGGAAAATCTCAAGTACAGTGGCAGAAGCAGCTTGCTCTGCAGAAATTACAGCACTGTACTCAACTATAGTAGCATAATAAAGTGGATCAAAGCAACCTGCCAAAATCTCTAACCTATACTCTTATGTCTAGCAGCTCTGTTCTGGCTGTACATTTCAGAGAGACAAACTACCTTTCCTTTTTCTCTTTGCAGAGATGTCCAGACAGCTGAAGACTTATTGTGCTCTCTAGGCTGCTCTGTTAGTCTCAATGGTTTCTGGTAAGATTATTTTGATATTTTTTCTGAGTTTCAAAAGCTTGAGATGTTAGAGTTTTGAATTTAATTTTGATATATTTTTTTAAATTACATAAATTTAAGATTCTCTGTGGAGTTACTTGAAACAAGTCGAAAAACTGGTTCACAAAATAATTTTTCTTCAACAGAAAAAATGCTTTGATGATTCTTCCCTATCAAACAATTAGATTTTGCAGGGACTCAGTATATGCAACTTATCAAGACAATGGAGCATCTGGTAATATTTTTTTCATGAACATTTTAAGGGGACTAATGCTCATAAAAAGTACTGCTTGAGGTCAACTTTTTGTGAAGGGACAGAACAGGAACTGACAAAAAGTATCAGCAGGTGGAGTTGCATTCTTGGAGTTTATTATACAAACATATTCTGTCAGATGTATTCAGCTGACTCTCAAGCTGATTTCTGGGGTGACTACAATTATTTTTGTTGATGAGGATCTGAACCAGAAAACATAATTTAAAAGTACAGATGGCTATTTGTGGTTGCTTTCTGCATCCAGCGCACTATAATGAATCAACTGTAATTGACAGAGAAGGCTGATGCACCTAAAAGAGTATTTGTAGTTTCCAGAAAGTTTTCCAACTGCTGATTAAGTTATTTTTAGGTGAAACTGCTGCTTATGATAACATGTTGATTTTCATTGGAGCTGACACACTGATTTATAATCATAGCATCACCTTGTCTACATGGAAAATGCTTCTTTTAAAAATTACACACATATATCTGTGCAATTCAATGCTGGACTTTTTATTGGCATTCAGTGTGTATTGGCAAAACCTTCTCTAATGAAGAAAGTAACACAATATGATCTTCTAAAGAAGGAAAAATTGCTATATTTTCTTCACCACTGATCCCTTCTTTTGATGAATTCCTATGAACAACAGGAACTGGGAGTTCACTCTGGTGTAAGATTCTGTCACAACTGTGACATGAGGAAAGAGCACTGAAATAGTGGGGTGCTGTATGACTCGTGTGAATATGATGCTATCTTTTGAAGTTTACCAGGATCTGAGAGTTTGAGGAGACATATACTGTGCCTAGTTTCACTGGATCAAAGCTTTGTCCCTGTCCTTGGAGAACTTAGAAGCAAGATAACAAAGTGTTTCTCCCTTCCCTTTGTTCTTGTTCATGCTCTCTAGAAGAAGGGTGTTAATTCAACTACTTATTTTGGAGGAAATATAGAGCTGCATATTACCAAAACTATCAAAGGGGATTTCCAATACAAATTGGAAAGTTCAGCAGCTCTTCATCTTTGGAAAATTAGTTTTTGGTGACTGGCTGTACCAAAGCATATTCAAAATTGCAATTTTTTTATGTGTCTAAGAGGGTTTATTCCATGGCTTACTGGAAGAATTTTGACAGAAAATGTGTAATTGTTCAATTTCTCTCAGTATGTCTTTTCTCCTTACCTACAGACAGCCATTTTCATAGGATTTTTATTTTTCTAAAAACTGTGAGCCATAAAGATGATGATCTCACTGCAAATTTTACAGAGCATGAAATTTATACAAAATAGAAGATCAGAAGGAAGAAGATTGCCTGGAATAAGCACTCATAGCATAGTAAAGCAAAATCTTTGGAGATTCCTGAAATACTCATCCCCAGTACATCACTTTGATACATTGCAATTAGTCTATTATTTTAGATTTAAAAATATATACTTGTGTGTCAATGTGAGCTGTTAGTGTATATGAAAAGTATACTGAATCTCATAATTTTCCATTAAAAAATCCAAAAAAACATTTAGGGATTTTTACATAGAGTTTAGTTTTAAAGCTGACTAGTTTTCATAAATTTTCATTAATTAAATTAGTGAGTACTAAGCAGAAGGGAAAAAATTAAAACTTTTGAATAAGGGAAATAATAAATAAAGGTAAAAATCAAATAATTTAAACTACACCCACATAACAAACACTGTTGACAAATAGACCACAAAAATAATTTGTACTGACTTTGCTTCTAAGAAAAAAAAATAAAAATAGATGTAATAAGTGTAAAATAATTTAAATGGAAATGTATACTAAGGGCATTGGAAGATCAACAGCAATATTGTACAATATGAAATATATTTAAGTCCCTAGTGTAAGGACAGTCCTCACTTCAGTAGACTGCCCTGATGAATAGCCTATATGAGTGCTACTCTGCTATTACCTATTAATTTAGTTGTCTTAAATTTAAAACCTGATTTCTGCACAAATATACAAAAATAATCTTATAAAATGCACTCTCATGATTAAAGAGCAGAGATGTATTTCTTAGCTAATTCTTCTGGGCAGAAGTAAATTTTTTAAATCAAAATCAGTTCATAAATAAAAAGAATTGAAGGACCCTGCAGGCACTTTTTTGTAATCTCACTGCATATATCCTGATATGGCAAGCAGATGAGTAAAACTGTATGTAAAGTAGATTTAATCTCTTTGCATTTCAAACCAGCAGTAGGAGAGACGTTCTGAGTGAAAGTTAATGTTCTTAAGTTGGATCATCCAAACCAGGATGTTCAGAGTCATAGTCTCTGAAATCCTGCTATGCTGAGGGCCAAATATAGGCAGAAAAGCAAAGCTGCAATGCATGGTTGAGAAAATGAAATAGGGTCTGATTTACTGGGAACAGGGAAAAACAACAACAACAACAACCAAACAACAAAACCCACCCCCCAAAAAACAACATTAAAAAAACCCCAACCAAAACCCCAAACAACCCCCCAAACAAAACAAAGAAACAAAACAAACAAACAAAAAAAATTAAAAACCCAAACCCAATCAAATGACACAAATTTAGAAACAAAGGAAGCCTGTATAAGAGTGGAATAAAGACTTCATATAAACAAAGGTGGACACCATCTGCTAGTGCTTTATATAAAAATATTACAAGGAGTTTCTTTAAGGGGAAAAAAATGAAAGAGTAATGAAAGAAAAACAACAAACATGAAAGAAACCACCACCTGAGACTCTTGAAATGATGGACCTTCTAGGGATTAAATCAAAAGCATTCTTCTAACTTTTGCTAAATGGGGTGGCCCAAAGCATGACATTTTTGCAGGTGACATAGAGTTTATTAGAAGCATCAGAAGCTCTAATCAGATGCATGCCTCCTATCCTAAAAGAATAAAATTACGATAGTTAAACTGAATCATAGAAACAGAGTCATAAAATGGCCTGCGTTGGAAGGGACTTTACAGATGATCTAGTTCAAATCCCCCTACCGTGGGCAGGGACACCTTCCAGAAGACCAGATTGCTCAAAGACCCATCCACCCCGATCTTGGCTGAAGGTAAAGGGAAGCTCTTAAGAACAAAAAGACTGCCTTTGTGAAGTTGATGTTCTGTCCAACTGAGGGTGTTGGACAAGGCCACAAGCTCTGGCAGGTTAAATGCGAATGTATGCCAAACTAGATTTTGAGACAAAAAACTTGCAAAGACATATAAAGTAATAATAAATTCTTTTTCAAACACATCAGGAGCAGAAAACTTGCCAGAGAAGTGTGAGAGCCAATAGATAAGCAAGGCATTAAAGCATTTGGCATGTGCAAACTTAGGGAAGTTTCCATGCTGAAAATCTTCTTTTTGGAGGAGGTGTTAGAGAATCTGTCACAAACTGAAGTGTTAGTAGAACAGATTATAGAACGAATTGACAGAATACTCAAACCACCAGGGCTGGATGGCATCTGCCCAAGTTTTAAAGGAATGCAAATGTTAAACGGCTGAACTACTAGCCAGGCTATATAAATTCTCACTTAAAACCGCCTAGGTATAAGGTGGTAATGGGAAGGGCAGAATGACTTTTTAAAAAGGAATCAAGGGGATAACACAAAAATACAGAGAAAGATCTAACTTTTAGGACAGTTTCAGCATGATGAGTAATTAAGTAGATCAGAGCTAGCCTTCCTGGAAAAGAGGCAAGTGCTTTGCCACTGTGCAGAAAGGAGCATTTCTATAGAGTATTGAAAGTTGTTTACCATCTTTTCTAATGCTTGAATGAGCAGACATCAAATTAAACTAAGCAGAGATAGATTCAAAAGAAAAAAAGAGTAAGTCTTCAATATTTACTTAAGTTATGAAGCCCCTTGTTGTAAATTGAGCATCTTTTTTATGCAGATTTCGTTTTTGTCCAGTTGGGCAGATTTTTGTTCACTGATTGCAAAGACCTCATGTGAGAGTGAAGAAAAAGATTAGAGGTTAACAGATAATAATTTACAGAAAAAGAGTGACATCGTGTTGTTTTAAGTAAAAAGGAGATCGCTGAAGGAAGACATTGGTTTCCAAGTACCTAAAAGGCTATTCTCTAGGGTTACGGAACATGTTCTCCAAGAACAAAAAGGAATAGGCTTCAGACTGCAAACTAATTAATAGCAGGAATAAATTTCTAATGGTAGGGAAGAACTAGAAGATATTCCCTGGAGACCCAGTAGAGCTTCTACCCTTGGAAAGCTTTTCTGTAACTGACAGTAATCTTGGGAGATGATACACTGATATGAGGATGGTCTACATTGCTTATTCAGGGATATTCTAATCTTTCATCTGCTCTGTTGCTATTTTCCTCTCCTCCAAGTAAGAGAAGAAATATTATTTTTCCTTTGGCTTTTTATGACTATTCTTTCATGCATTTATTTAAGCTGGTAACCCATTTACCAACTTACCATTGTTACCATTGTAAGCCATTACTTCCCAGATCTGAATAAATATACATAATGTGTGAACGTTCTTTAAGGTAGCAGTTATCCATGACTGACAGATGCAATTTCTGTAATCTAAACTATGAAGAAAAGGGATCCTCCAAACCATTTTAAATAGTGGGGAAGTATATGCTAGTCGGATGAATGTTTTGACTGGCTAACTGTTGTATTATTACACAAGGATTCTGGCATGCCTTGATCAAATAGTCCAAGTACTTCCATGAAAAAATCGCCAATCCAAAACTAAATCAATGTATCAACAATTTAAAGTATATAAATTATATTTTATCTGTTTTCTTACTCCAGGACTTCTATTTCTGCATCAATCCATCTCATGTAATGCCATGTGGTGCTCTAAAGCAATGAGCACATGGTTTAATACGCTAATTTTAAAAAAGCAGGTGACAACATAAGAAGAACATTTTGATCGAAGCATTTAAAATTTTGGCCTGAGACTCTTTTTTTTTTATGCCAAAAAAGTTTCTTAATTTAGGCCCCTAAAAGAGAGAGATTTACTTTTCAATATGCTGGATTTGACAGACAGTGGAAGATACCCATAGGATCTGTGGGTGCTGGCAGTGAAGCCAGACTAGACACTTCCAATCTAGCTGTCTAAATATGGATTTAGCTGCCTCTCTCAAGGCACTCAAATTTAAAAATGATTGGCTGCATTCCCCACTGGAGCAGCTCACACCCTTCTCTACATGGTCTGTGTGCCGAAGTTCTAGTAGCAATTGTTTTAATTGGAAAGAGTTTAGTTTTCATTTTTCTGAGAGAAAACTGGACAGTCCCAATTATGGAAACAAATCTTCAGCATAAAACTTTTAAAAAACATGGAAACTCTCCTGGGGAAGTCACTAGCAGGGCAAAACTAGCTTTTCCAGAAAAGCTGATAGTTGTTTACATATTAATGTGGAGGAATCCAGCAAGTATGCAAGTTTATTTTTAGTAGTTATAAACTGAGTTATTTAACTCTCTTTTTTCTGTGACTGGAGCTGAGGCAAAAATGATTAACATAATGACAAACCGATGCCTGAGCTCATGCTAAATTTTGGATTATGATCAATACTGTGTTAATCATATACCAGTAGGATTCTTTCACATTATATTTCTTGCAATGCCTCATCTAAATATTTGCAATCTGACAGCCTCTGTGCTTAGAATAGTTCTGGTTGCCACATAAAATGCTGGGTTGCTACCTCTGAGGAGGATGAATCTGCTTCCCTCCTTGTGGAGCAAAGCTGGCAAAGAATACTTTTTCCCAGCGTCCTGGCTTTATCACTGCTAGCACAAGTCCTGCCGGATCCAGCTATGAAAGCTGTGACAAGTTGCTCTCTCAGGGGCTGTGAGTGAGCTAGCACAAGCCAAAAGTCATCCAAGACTCTCTGCAACTGAATAATGAGTGACATCCTCCATTTAGTGGTCCCAGTGGTGCAGGACTGTGGCTGCAGCAACCCAGCATGGTGCCAGGGGAGGCACCCCAGGCTGCATGAGCTGCTCCCTGCTTGCAGGAAATCACTAGTTCAACACTACTACTGCTAGTTCCTTGTGCTGGTCAGGTAAAGGAGTTTGCTGCACTAAATTAATGCCTTGGTAAGTGTGAAGCACCTTACTGTAAGATGGCAAACTTCCAAAGCTGGTGTACAGTCAGAATTGCCTCAGGTATAAATTGATCCAGTCACAGGAACTCAGTTTGGAGATCCTGTATTCTAAAATAACAAAGCTGCTTTTCCCTCCAAAGACACCACTATTAGGGACTGCATCCAGGGAGCAGTCAAGACAGTGAGTTTCAAAATCATTGCACCCAGGGGTCATACCAGAGAAGAGCATTTAAGTAGGCATAAAGTAACCAATAAATACTCATCAGGTTTCACTGTACTATCATGTGTATATGGTCAGAGAAACAGCTCTAATCAAAAGAAGATGAAAGACAGTCATGTAACTTAAAATGGCTAGTGGCTTCATGGTTTGGCTTTGTTCTTAACTAAGATGCAGACTTCTGCCCTTTTCTTTGGCATATTTTTTAACTTCAGAGCCAGTTTCCATAAATGTCTCCAAAGCCATGCAATTTAATTAGCTAGCCTCCAAGGGTGCTGGAAAAATATTTGTAAAATATTTGCAGATGCTTTTGATATGGGAGGCACAGCAGAAAGACAAGGTAGTATTTACACAGGTTTTGAAGAGAATTGCAATCTCTGTGTTTGGTTTTAAGCTGAAAGCTAAATTACATTACAAAGCATTGAAGTATTCTGGCCATATTTGGTGACACTGTCTCCTTACATGTCTTTTACATTTCTCACTGTTAGAATCAAATCTATTCAAAGTTTGTCAGAGAGGAATGCATCTGAAATCATGTTTGCCTAATCATGTTTACCCTAACATGGGTAAAACATCTAATATGTCACTAGTTCTGTACAGATAATCATGTAAGGATTCTGTGTGGAATTTTGTATTGCATACCTTACACAGCCTATTAAAGGCAAGGAGGACAATTTGGATAAATCAGTCATTTTCTTATCTCACTTACACAAATTCTTTATTGGTGAGACCCATATCAATCAGGTTATTCGTGAATTACTGCTCTGTGACAGAAGTTAATATTAACAGGATAATTTTATCTGTGTATTTCTTTCTTCTTTTCACATGCATTCTCAATAACAGAAGAGTAGGCAAACTTCCTAAATGATCAAATATTAAGTCACTGTGTCATGCGCAATTTGGACTAGGAAATATACAGTATTTTCTGAAGAGTTCTTTGTCTTTAAACTTAGTAATGAGATGTGAAAGACAGGTGAAAAAAGCTGAGTTAAGGTTTTCCTTAGAAGTTGGGGTTTTTTCTTTCTCTGTTTATCCAAACAAACACCACCAATGATTCCCTTGGAATTGCCAACAGTTATGAGCTGAACAGTTCAACATAGCCTGACAAATACTAGCAACACCACTCAATATAAACCTTGTCAGGCCACTGTCTTTGCACTGTCATCTTAGTCCTACAGTCTCGTCTGCTCCCCCATAAAAGGGGGTTCCTACAGATCTTTGATTGGCAGTGACCTTCCCACAACTTAAGAGGGCTGATGAATATGAACTTAGAAATTAGAAAAAGCTGTGTTTGGTAATATTAAGTTGCCTGCCCAAAATAACAGTCAACTGAACAGAAACCTGATGTTCACATCATGGTAGACCACGCGAATCCTTGTAAACCAAACTATCTCCCATATAGCCCAAACGAAGAAGGACAGACATGTCTCTAAGGATTAGAAAGCTCTAATCATATTTACTGAAAAGGCCTCACAGCATAAAGTGTCAGTATTGAGATCTTAGAGTGAGAAGGGGAAAGGGACTGCATTTTTGGGTAATAAAGGACAGAAGTTTTAATGGGAAGGACAGGCTGCTATATGCATCACCAAGTTTAAATTATAGGAATTGTAAATCTGTACCTAGTTTAATATTTCACTCCCCAAAAGAGAAGCTTCAAAGATTTAATAATCACTTATACTTCAAGGACTTCTCCTTGTGAAGAGCAGTGCAAAAGGATTCGCTGTGTAATGCCTGTTTAGACCTATCACTCATCTGACCACACAGGACATCACAGTCAATATGAAACCTTTCTTTGTAGTTTTTAGCAAACTTTCTACTTCCAATATTTCGTGTCTATTTTCTTTACTGGATATTAACTAAAGTCTGTATTCAGGCAAATGTTTATACATCAAATCAAAAAAATAGTATTCCCAAATAAAGGAAGTGAGTTTTCTTTAGTAAAGGAAGGGCACTGGGTTTGTGGGAGCTATTTCTTAAAACTGAAAAGAGTTCTGTGGTCTCCCTAACACGCTAATAATGGGTGACAAATAGGAAGCGTTTCAATTCCAGTAAAACCCTGACAGATGGAATCTACCTGATTTAAATTAGGTTTGAGCCCATAACTAAAAAAATGACTGCCAATTCTCAAATGCAAAGCTGCCATTCCTGGTAGAAAAAAAATCACTTGTCTGAGGCTAACTTGGGCAGCACTAAAAAATACTTTTTGTTTGGAATGAAAAATTGGCAGAACAATAAAATGAGAACATTACCATCTAAGTGCACAATTTAGGATTTATCAAGTAACTTTAAATTTTAAGCTAATGAGAAACAAATCACTAGAATATGGATAAATGATCTCATTGGACAGGCTATCTTATTATCCCAGAAATTATTGCAAATGCACAAGATAAGAGCTATCAAACTAATTCTGTACTCTTGTTATACAAGAGCACCATCCTCTGCATTCATAACTGTTTAATGTCTAATTATTGTCTTTTATAACTCATGTACTTTTAAGATGAGATCACTTGAGCCATAAAAAGTTCCTCAGATTAACCCTCTGCTACTTAGTGCACAGCTTGTCCCTCGTTAAAATGAAGTAAAACATTCAGAAGATGGTAGTCAGGCCATGTTTAAACATACATTCAGCTTTTGGAAGAGGGAAAAGTTAGCAATTCTAGAAAATTTGCTATGAGATACAATAAAGTCATCTGTTCCAAAGCAGGCAAGCAATAGTTGAAATAGGGAAGCAGGGCTATTACTGCATGTTTTTAACTTTCTAGTTAGAGAAGTGTGCAAGAAAAAAATGGAATATGAAGGAGGTCAAGGTTTAGATGGTGGGCACACAAGTGGGTCACTCAGCAGACTGAGCTAATGTACTGGGAAAAAATAAATGGGCTCTTAGAGTGAAGAGCTATAAAATCTGTAGAAGGATTTTTCTGCCAGGAGATATTTTTGCTTGTTTTCAACCCTATTAGGTGGTCTAAGGATTTTACTTCTATCCCTAAATCTTGCCAATGCTTTTCTGCTTTACTACTTGTATGTATCAAAGCCACTCCACTCACAGCCTATATTGGGGTAAGCAGTATGTACAGCAAGACTTCCAGGCTGTCCCAGGGAGCATCGACAATTGCACAAATTCTTTGCAGATTTATTTTGTTTTGCATGAAGTCGCCAGTTAGAAATCATCATTGTTATAACTAATAAATTCATTTTTTAGCTGTACCTACAGAGATACACAGTGTTTTGTATAGATGTTGTTAATAGAATAAAAGGCAGTAAGTTGGGACTCACATCAGGACTGAAACCAGTGATATTAGGCAGATAATTTCCTATTCTGTAATTCAGTAGTTCAAATTATATTATGAAGTGTGCCTCTGGAGATTTTTTATTAAAATATCGCATGCAATTTTTTTGTTATTTTCCTAGTTCTCTGTTACATTCCTCCATGTATGTGACTGAAACACCTGTGTGCTAGAACAGTCCTCCTAACAAATATTAGAAAACAGTATTCCTTATCATAATCTCTAGAATGTAACTTTCAGTAGGGTTTGCTTGTATTTTAAGTACAGTGAGATGCAAAGACTATAAACAAAAGTCAGAGGAAATAAGATATGCCAATGAAAGTCAAATACAGGCCTCGGCCTTTCCCTTAACACCCCAAATCCTGAGTGATGTTGTTGTTCAAGGGTCTGAAGGTTCCACTAGGGAAGAGCTTTGCTGTGTAAGGCACTACACTGACATGTAAGTAGACAGTTCCTGCCCTGGAGAGTTCGTCTGTTTAACCAGATTAAATACAACTTGCGTTCCCTTTAATGTGACCTTTCTTCATTTTACATGGTTGTGTAATGTACCAGGCTGAGGACAAGTCTCCGTGATATTTTTATTTTGAATCAATGTTTAAGTGAAGTATTGCTTTTTGGGTCTTAGGAAGGAACAGCATTCTTAACCAATACATAATACATTAATTCTTCATGACTGCAGCAAGTAATAGTGTCACATGCTGGCACATATGCCAAGGAGCTTTATTTTTATTTAAATATGTGAGTAAAAATCAAAGTTCTTCTGAAACAGAAGAAACACCATTCACTCTGCTGTGACTCTTAGTGACACAGGAAAAACGAAATTACTTCAGCAGGAGAACTGGTTTGCCTACCATTCTAATCCCTCTGCTTCACTAAAAGGGCAGGTGTCATCTTTCAGACAGCAAAGTGTGGTTACAGTTTTATTTGTTTGAGAGAAGGTGAAAAAACTTTAGCAGAACCTCTTACATGGATATTTTCAAAAGGAACAGAACACAAGGGGGATGACTGGGAACATAATTACTGCACACCGAGCTTTCCTGCTTACTTTTGTGTAGTGAGAATTGTGTCGTGCCCTTCAGCATATATACGTGCTGTCAGCAACTACGTGTACCAATGGGGCCATACATCGTAAGTAAGATCTTGGTGTCAGGTTTAGCAACCCTTCCTTCGTTTTTCTGCCCATCAGGAACATACACCACCTCTGTTCTGATTAACAAGAGGGTTTGCACAGCCTTGTGGGACAGACGTGATAGAAGAATAAGCACAGCATTAACTGGTCGCTAGAGATAGGGAGTGGAGTAAGAGCACTGATTTAGTGGGATTATGTGGAGTGTAAATCAGAGCATAATTGAGACCCAAGGGATGAATTAAATCCTAGAATACATATCCTGAAATATATCTCCTGATATTTAAGTACCACTGAAATAAAAATAATACAGAACATATTCCTTACACCAAGAGCCCAGTTTAACTCCTGTCTAGCTCCATATTCTAAAAATCCACTCTGTCAGGTTGATAAGCACATTTAGTGTTATAAGACATCAAAGATTTGAAGAGATTAAACTAAAAGCTGCAAATGGAAGTTGCAACCAGAATAAATCACTGTTGACATTGCTAATCTTTCAAAAGTCTTAATAGGCACAGTATTTCTCATATGTTCTCATCTTCTTATACCAATAGAGATTTTGTCTGAGTACTAGCTCAGAAAGTCTCTGTAAGCAGAGATGAAATTAATTGTTAAAAGTAGTATTCAAAAACTATTTTCAATCTGCTGAAGGATTTTAAACCATAGTTCTATCACCCCACTTGCTTGCCTACGTCCTGAGGGCTGTCTCCTTTAGAAGGTGGGAAGGTGTCAAAATGAAAAGACCATGGATTAAGCACCAAATGTGCTTGCTCATGACTGTTCCCCCACAAAGAAACACATTGAAATAATGTAACCCTCGAATTTGAAGCACATTAGTTTTACCCTCTATCATTAAAGCTAAGCAGCCCAGCTGGGTCATCACACTGGGGCAATCCTGCTGCTCTCAATATCAGGGCTTTTACCCAGGGTCTCTTGGCCATTCTTCATTACCAGAGGAGATGTACAAGGCCTTCTATCTGAGTACAGATCTTTGACTTTAGCTCCAAAATTCCTAACAAAAATATTGCAAACTCTAGTACTGTATAAAAATCTTGAAATTAATGAGAAAGTGTATAACTAGGGAGCATTGCTCTGAGACTTAAAAAAAAAAAAAATCATGCATTTAGTCACAAATTCCTCCTCTGTTTATCAAAAGCAGATGACTGGCTACTGCAACGCTGTAATAAAGATCAGTGCTTCGCAAAAATTAAATTGCCAGTCTATAAGTACCAATACAAGAACTAATTGCAGCTAGTCGTTGTCTGCTGCAACAGTCAGCCAAAAACATTGGACAGCTGTTAAACAGCTGGTAATGTGGCCATTCAAATTATCTGCCAAAAGATCTCTGTTAATGATTCTCATTTTCTTGAAGTACTTCTTGTATTAACCTTGAATATCTACTAGAAGCAGAAAACACATAGATCTTCTGTCTGCCACCTCTACCACTTGCATGCAGAAGATTAAGTTTGAGATTATTAAGGTTCATTCTAGTCTTAAAATTGATTTTGCAAGAATCTGTCTGTGTCTAAGCATAAAATTAAGTCTTTCCATTCTGCAAACGCGTACTTGTACCATACATGGAAAATGGAACAAATGAAATGGAAATTCTGCCAGGTGTGCATAGTAACAGCTCTTTTCTGTATTAATTATCTTATCTTTAAATGTGTGGAAGCACGATGATATCAAGCTTTTCCTGGTCCATGTTCTGAAATTCCCAGAGAGCAGTTAAAACTCCCACTTCTGTTCTTTTTAATGGATGTATAGGAAACTCAGCAACACGTATCACAGACATAAACATGGAAAGCAGATATTGAGAGCGATTCCGTCCTCTTCCCTCAGAACAAAAACGGACGTGTTTCTTGAGAATCCATGACTTCTATCTTACGTGTTAAATACAAAGAATAATACCAAAACTGAACTAATTTCTCAACCCTCATTCCTGAACATAGAAAAATCATAACAATACTTTTTAAAGCCAAACTGAAAACATTTGATCAGAAATTTTCTTGAGCCTGCAGCAGATGATTACAGGTGATAGATTGTCATTACCTTCATGGGCTTCCCCAGAGGTATCAATCAGTGCAGCATCACTGATTTGAAATGGAAAAGAGGGTAAACCATCTGCATTGTTTGCCAGATAATTTTAGAAAACAGGAGAGAATATTCAAAACAAAGGGGTTTCTCTTGTAAGGCATTGATTAACCTTTCCCTATATGTTCCTTTACATTCTCTATCAACTTCATCAACTCTATCTTTCCAAACAGGGCACTTCACAAAAGGCGGATTTTTCGTTCCATAAAATATATATCAGGTCCTTCAGGTTTCTAGATAGCTTTATAGCAAAAATCTTCGTAGTTTTCAGCTTTGTCTTTCAAATTTCCCCCTTTTTGTAATTACGGTTCTCCTTGGGTGTTTTCTTTGGGAAGGGAAAAAGTGCAAAGTTGTTTTCTTTCCCAGGAGTGTTATAACACCACTTCCCTTCCTTGGGGTTGCAGGGCTTCTGATTGAGAAAAATCTAAGTTTGCATCTCCCTTTGGATATACAAACTTTATTTTTTGAATGGGTCAGAACTGAGCTATCAGAGTAGCAGCTCTCAGCTAAGGTCTGAGTTTAATGACTCTGCCACACACTCTTTGGCCCATGAGGTCTGGGAGCGTGGGACAAGTTCAAGACCTGAAATTGAACCCCTTCTGAGAAAGTGCATTGTGCTAACTGAGAGAGACTCCTGGGACAAACCACTTTAAATAGCATTTGTTTCTAAGTGCGACAGTTCATGTGAAAATGCATGCAGCACTAGTTCTTTCAAATGTTTCACCTCAGATCATATTCTGTATGAAGAAAAGTCTCAAGCAGTTGTTGGATTTGCAGGATGTGGACAGGAAGAATAAAGAGGGAGCAAAAGTTCAGCAGTTCTAATATATAGCAGATATAGAAGCTGGGTTTTCATTGTCTCCCAGAGCTCCCCCTCTCCTTCGGGGCTGCATAGGGGAATGCATGGGAGAAAGCAAGACTGTAGCTTCCCAGAACACCGCAGCTGAAGCTTGCCAGACACATGGTGGCCATCAGAAGGTTGCAGTGATTAGTCTAGCTACATAAATAAACATGGCAGAATTCTGCCCCAACAAAAAGTTGTTTGCTCTGTGTGACTCTGCTGCACTGAGCATGCTTAGGTCAGTGCCGCATGGAAAAGAAAGAAGAGACTGGATTGAAAACTTTCCCATATTGCAAAAGACAGGGAGGGAAGAGTTTTTTACTGGCTTTTACTTGTCTATAGGGGGCAGGAAGCGTACAAAAAATACCTCTCCCACGGGTCTAGCTGAGTTGGTTTTTTTGCACTTTTTGTTCTATGATGGATTTTTATGTAGTATTCACCATGGGCATAACAGAGCAAATTCTAAGGTCAGTCTTCGTGGAGCTCTGTGAGGGAGATCTGCCTCCAGAACTATTCTCAGCAGTAAATAGTACAGCTGAGCAACTGAGTAGGAGAGACACTGGGAACAAAATAAATACATTGTTGGGTATTTTTCCATTCCCTCATTTTTACTTTTTTTCACTTGAACTTTGGAAGAGAACCTTGTTCAGGTGAAGTGTGTTCATGGCCATTCTAGCCTTTTTCAGGAGAGCTGCTTGTCTGGGAATAGCATCCATGGGACCCATGAGCCTTTGTATCTCTGTATCGAGAACCTCTCTATTTACAGCATGTAGGAGTGAAACACAGGGGAGAGAAGCAGCCTTGTACTTGGTTGGGAAAGACTGAAGAGTGAATCCTGAACCCTATCTTATGTTTTGGTCTTTATAGCTCTCTTTTTTGTTAAAGGACTGTCCCAATGCAGGCTCTGTTTTGCTCTTGTCAGTGAACATACTCATGGTCAGTGAACACATTTAGAACTGTTCCAGGGATTACTATGACCCTACCTAAGAGACTCCATATAAACTGGATTGTCTACTGAAAGCTGTAAAGCAATAGTAGCATGGGTCTAAGTTTACTGGTGGTGGTGCAGAGTCGTACTGACACAATTCTGCTAGTTTTGGGATGGAAGCCAGTATTTCAGAATGCATTAGAGCACTGAAAGCTGCTTTGAGTCAGGACAAAGAGACTGCCCAAGCAGAACAGCCGACAATGCTGTTTCTGGAATCTGTGCTAACTGGCACAGACCAAGTTTAAAACTTCCCTGTGTAGTACCACATTTTTTACAGAGATACACTTTATGTGCTATAAAAATGAACCAGCTTGTCCAGAGCTGAGCTCATGCACTTACAAAACATTCCAGTGCAAAACTGAGATAAGTCCTAAATCACTCTTTCAGACTACCTGGTAGTGTATTTGGGGCTATTATTCTGAAGTCTTTTACAGGAGCCAACCCTAGACTCTGCTTCTGGAGGATGAAGATTTCAAACCTGCATCTTGTTTCATTTCACTATCATATGAGGTAACCTCAGCAAAAGGGAATGTGCAGATAAACATGTATTTCAACATAGGGAACCATAGCAACAATAGCTACAGTAAGGCTGGAAATAGTTCACTAATACAAGATATGAAATAACAATGTTCTGCGTCTATTGGAAGTTGCTGAATGCCGGGTTCGAGACACTTCCACTCCAACTTATTGCTTTTTATAGCAAAACACTGAAAATGTCATTGCCATATTTAAAATCTGCTTCCTGATAGAAAGGTGCATATATCTTGTATGGCTGCCTCTCTACAGGCATGTTTTTGGATTTATTTTGAATGCAATGAGAAAGACTTCACTGCAAAGACCTGGGTTTATGATTATTGAGGACTTCTCCTTGCTAGGGCTAAGTCTGTGCAGATCTTCATTACAATAATTTAGTGTTCAGAAAGATGCCTGTAAAGGGTAGGACAAAGATGAGTAGCAAGTTCTGCTAACCCAGAAATTCCCTTTTTCATCTTGCACTATGGTGCATATTGTTTTTACCATCATGCACACACATCGCTACTATTGTGACTAATAAATAACGAAGCTGTTCATTGTTCATTAACCAGCCCTTTCAAATTCCTAGATAAATAGAAACAAAGAGGTTTTCAGGACATTTGATTCCAGGCGTCTTTTTCTTGTATTCTTACAGTAAACAAGTGGATTGATAGAGGCTGAAAGTTTCATATGAAGCAATTTGTTTGCTTGCTGCTTTGAACCATACCCTCAGAAAAGGAACTATACCTTCAGCTTCCCCCATTTCTGCCATCTGGGTTAACACAATCTTTGTTTTTTGCCACCACATCCTTTCCAGTTTGCTGCAATCACCAGAAACTAGTGCTACCTTTACTATCACAACTGTCTCACACTATTATTTATGATTTCTATGCTTTCATAGGGTAAGCACATTCTGTTGTGTTCAAAAGTAAACACAAATATTTTAATAGCCAATACTTGAAGAACGGCAGCAAAAGCATTTATGCCTTCAGAAATAAAACTTTGAATCTTGTTGATTGGGTTAGCTCTCCATAAAATTACTCTTTTATAAAAGTTACTTGTATAAAGATTTAGAACTGTATAAATAATGAGTTTAAAATCAAAATGTTTGCCTGGGGAAGTCTGTCTTATCAAATATTACTTAACAGGGATGCTAATGAGTCTACTCTGATGTTCAGCTCCCTAAAAAAAGGAAAGAGCAATAACACAGTAAAAATAATATAGCTGTTAATAAAGTTAGCAACTTCACATATAAATGTTAAATCCCCCTGCATTGCTAAAATGCCAGTGAACTCCAGTCCTTAGGCTAGATGTAACAATAAAATTTAACAGACTGTGAGCATGCAAAATGTTTTATATAATCTGCAAATTTTAAGAATGATTGATAGGTTTTGAAAAGAGACACACTGTTCCTGAAGTCTAAACTTTTTCCCGTAATTACTACTGAGAAGGGATGACTAATTGCAGTACTCTCTGTGCTACATGATATACATAGCAGACATATACACTGAAGAGTTTTGATTTTGGTGTTCTCCATTTGGTAGAAGGAGTTAACCTATTTTTGGAAAGAGACCTATGTGTCTGAAGGCAGTAGGCTGATAAAAGTCTTCAACTGTGCTTTTGTAGAATAAAAACATTTTCTGATGCTGCTGTGAGTCAGTCAAAGCTTTTGAATTCAATATAATATGCCAAATTACTCAGAGGGCAATTATATTATTATTATTATTATTATTATTATTATTATTATTATTATTGTCATTCCTTTAGTTCAGCACCGCAAGTGGTTTACATGTAAAAGTGCAGTTGTAAGATCTTGTGACACAATGGATGTGCAACTTTCAGCAGTGGTTGAACATGGCAAGGCTGTTGAGATTTCTGTTGCTATTTTCATCCTCTTAAGTCAAAATCTTTTTTCAAGAATATTGATAATTTGAAAAGTATTTGTAGAAGCTGACTCCATTCTCACAAATCAATTTTGTGCTTACAGAACAAAAACAAAAGGGAAGCCGATTCAAATCATTTAGTGATGAATAAGTAGTGTGAAGGAGTAATACCCCTCCTCCATTAATATACCAATAATATCAATTCTCCATTTTTTTCCTCCAAATTTGAATAGTATTTCTTGTGTGCTACAGAGCTTCCTGGGTTTCTGTCAGATTTTTTGTCCAGAAAATAGACTTACAACTCTTCAATTCAAAGTTGGCTGACATGATTGGTGCCACACAGCAAGACTGAGCTTGAAAATTCCCATCAAATCATAGACAGTATGAAATTTAGCTCCTGTTAGAGCTTGGATAAGCTATTTGCTTTTGGATTGGAGGAAAATGTATTGCATTGTATCTGTTCTTAAGCACAGCATTTAGCACTTCTGAATCTGTGAACTGTTTCACCTCCTGGAGCCTTGCTTCTGTGGAAGCCACTTGTCTGGACCTGGGAATACCTCCACCAAAAACTGCATGTCTTACTTTTGGAGTTTGGAGTCCAAGTGCCTGGTACAGTCACCAGAATTTCCTGTCAAAAGTTTTATAGTTTTGAGCTGAGGTGGCACCTACACACCACCAAAGGGACTGCAGGAAAAGGAAGCAGCTGCAGAGAGAGACAGTGGTATCTGTGACCACAATCCTTTGTACTGCTCATTGCTTCTCTGAAGGGATTGAGTGTAACTGGAAGTGATGGCAAGGAGTGAGGAGAGGAGTCTGAAACTGAGCCTGGGAAAGAGGAAGGATAGGTGTTTTAGATGTTTGTCTTTTGTTTGTTTCCCACTACCAAAACAATAATTAACTATTAAATTCTTCAAATCCATTCTTGTTTTCACACAACAGTACTTGATGAGAGGTCTGTCTTTGTTCTGATCCATGAGTTTTCTCACCCCTGTTCTTTCTAGTTTCTCTCTCATCCTTCTGGGCAGAGGAAGGTGAATAAACAGTGGAGTGGGTGCTTGGCTGCTAGCTGAGCCAACCCACCACTATCTTAGAGACCTTGTAATGCACACCGACCCTGGGTCTTGAGTTGGGTTTCATAAACATAGTTTCTCTGTAGCAAAACTATAGAAAAGCTTCAAAAGTCAGAGTAAAAATGCCAATGTTTTTGAAGTATTTCATAGCCTGAAAACTGTAGTTATTTTTATAACTTTCTCCTGCTGGCCTTCGGCATTTCGAGACTTTAAACCACCTTCAGCTAATTAAAAAACAAAAAAAAATCCAAAATGCGAATAAATAGTATCTGAGATATCTTGGAGAAAATATGGTGAGAAAAACTGATTTTAGAAAGAACAGAATGAGGGAAAAGATCCTGAAATGCTATTGTGAATTCTTTGTTTCAACTGCAAATGAGAACAGCTTACAATAGCTATCATTGCTTTGGAAAGGAGTTTCATACTGATGACAGCAAATGATGTTTAACATGCTAGGGTATAAAGACTCACAAACGATCTTCTGTAAAGGCTGTTTATCTTCCTGTATTCTTGCAGATGAACTGGTTGTCTTCTGTGGTTTATTGCTTATTTGCTCTCCTACACTAACTAGCTACCTGCAAATACCGTATATGTTTCTCAGTGCTGAGAGGACTGTGTAATTGTTTGACAGTGGTTTATCCTATTAAGTGTTTCAGAGAACAGCTCCATGTTCTGGACAGTGATAATTATTTAAACTCCATCAGTAAAAAATCCTCTCACTTAATTTCTCTTGATTTCCTAGGAATGTTTTTGGTTTTCATTACTCATTAAAGCTTCCTGTTTACTTAAACATGAAGAAGAAAAGTACATTAACAATTTAGGATCCAAGCATATTCTTTAAACAGAGACTTACTGAATTCTGCCTGTTACAATCCAGACAGGGTACAGAATTAGAAGCAGCTTTAGTGCAATCTATAAATCATACTGTTTTCACTGGTTTGTTGACATTTTCAACAACAGCTGTAGTCAATTGATGAGTGATGGAGGAAGTGTCCTGCACTTAATCCAGTCCTGTACTATTGCATAGTGTTGCAGTGTGCTCTGAATTGGCTTTTGAGGTCTACCACGAGGGCACCAGTACTTGGACAGTGACTCTTGCTTCAGGTTCCTCACAGGCCTGGGTGGTGCCTGCTTGGTAAAAGTGCTCAAGCTGAAGAGTAAGGATTAGTCTTCTAAGTATGGGATGACATTTTCACCAAAACAAAATAAAAAATATTAATGAGACTCATGCTTTGAAGTCCTTTGAGTGCATTTGAATTTCCATTGTTTGCACCCTTGCAGAGAGGATGAAGTACAGTTTGAATTACAATGGTTATCTCTGGTCTCCCCTTGTCATCTCTATTCTGTTGTATTTCAAAGAGTATTTATGATACAGTACTAAAAATCTGTGGCCCTCTCTGAAAATGTGCATACTTAGTGGGTTTGCTGAATGTAACAATGGGAAATAAAATTTTCTTGAGCAGGAAGATAAAACTTCATATAATAAACCTATTTCAAGTTATGGTGTCAAGACTCAGTGGCTGTTACTGTATCTGTGAGAAGCCAAGAATTTGGAAACTGGGAACATATAGAGTTAATTTCATGGCTTGGTCATGTCCCAGTCTTACAGCACTAAGCTCTGGGTCCCCTTCCTATCCATGTGGGGTTCCTGGGGTTCACTGGCATAATGATTGTATTTTGAAGGGTTATTTTTTTTTCAGTTCAGTGTCTGTAATAATGTGACCATTCACCAGTAAACTGTTACAGTGATGTTTTTCTACCAGGGAACTGTAGATATATATAGAGAGGACATATAAGCATATAAGGATTTATTTTGGTTTCAAGAAAGCTAGCTGGTTCATTAAAAAAAAAAAAAAAAGAAAAAGTTTCCAATATTATATTGTAATACTAATGCAGTGTGGAAGTACCTGAAGTAGGATTTATAGTCAAGTGGGTAGCTAAAATGTTTGAATAGCTATACACACCCTATACATGCTTAATATCCCCATAATCACTTTTTACAGAAATTTCCTGCAATAGGGATATATGCCTCAGTTGTCAGTGATGATATCTACAGGCAGGTCTGTTGATAGGCTTGGAAAATATCAGATACATGTTAGATATCTGAGCTATTTCATCTCTTTTTAAATGTATTTTTTTTAGCAGCAGAGCATTTTCAATAGTTGTATCTCTGACCATGAGAAAAGGAGTAAGAAGGATTTTTTTTTTTCCCTAAGACTGTTGATAATGTATGGGTTTTGTCCTTTAAATGATTCACTATTAACATTATTTTGGAGCACCGTGCGTTTGGACAGCCTGCAATTTTCACGAGGATAATTTTGTTTTTAAATGTAAATTCTCATCACTGCATATTACACATACACTCTTAATCCACTTATAAGTGGCTATCACACATATCAGATATGTTTCTGTTTTCTTGGCATGGCTACCCTATTATGGCAAGCAATCAGCATTTTAACTATAACTTAAAGTTTAGCTTGACCTCGGTTCTTTAGATAATTCTATCCTTTATTCATAGGAAGCTCATTTTTTCCCAGGCAATTTTGTTGGTTTTTCAAATTCAATGTAGTTTAGACAGTGTTATATAAATATACCCAGGCACTGGGTATATTTAAATTGCTCTAAATTGAAAACCTTCAAAGGTGTTTGGCTGCTGGCATACTTGTGTGGACTAGTATATGAGTGACACGCTCAAATTATCTTTGATATCTGGGTCACCTATTCTCAAGCATTTACTGGCATTAGAGAAAAGTACTGCAGTACATTTCCAAAGGTTTTTAGCAATTGTGGTTGATGTAATGTAAATAGTTCTCCGGGCCTTGCATACTGATTAGTCAGTGCAGCTAATGTGGAAAATGAATGTTTTTGCTTAATATGATAAATCAGACTATTATATGTTCATATCTGTGGCTTGGCCCCAAGAAGCTTTGCTTTACTTGCTTCTCCTCCCCACTTCAGTGGTCTTTGGGTTGTGCCATTAGCAGAAGCAATGCAAAATTGCTCTGATACTTTAGAAACACTTTGCAGTTCTCAGTATTTGTGTTCTTGGGATGTAATCCTTCCCAATAACTTCAAAGAGAAAAGCCTACCAGTTCATGAGTGTCTGGAGTGGCAGTTCATATGCATGGGTGCCTCTGTGCATGAGGCTTCAGATTCTGCAAAGCACTTGGTAATATACAGAAATTAAAACTTGTCAATGTTTTTTTTTAAGTCATACTGGTGAGACAAAACCCACACTGGGTGAGAGTATCCAAACTTACTATCTGTCTCTATCACAAATCTTGGCTATTTGAATAGTACAGAAGTAAACACAGCAGATACAGAAGTAAAGACAGCAGAGGACTGGTGGAGAAAGTTATTATATCTTATTAGAAGAAATGATTTCTGCCTCTTCTCCTAGAAAACAGCAGCAGAATTTCTGAACTTTCACTTTTCCTCAACTCTGTCATGTTATTTTTGTGATAATTCAGACTGACTCAGTTAGCCTGCTGTCAAGCCTGAGAAACTGCACTGCCTGCACTAAATGTGCTCTGGTAGGCATAACCTTAGTAGGAGAATTTGGCAGCATGGATGTAAAAAGGAACTAGCAAACAGAATAGCATAAAACCTGGGTAACAGGGAATAAGGGAGGATGTGCCTGATGCTTTGGCCACTAGTTTGTTCCCCCCAGCTGGAGTTTTAACACTATTGTAGAAAATCAAAGCCCAGTGGCACCTTGATGCCATGATACAACATGATTTTTCTTCAACTGGAGCATTGCTCCTACCCCTATCTGGGAAGGTGCAATATTAGTAACCAGTGTCTCCTCAAATCATGTATGTGAACTTGTTATTTTTAGCCCTGATCAGAGCAAACACTATAGTGTGTGAATGTGTTCCACTC
Source organism: Xenops minutus (assembly GCA_035221455.1). Classification (NCBI taxonomy): domain Eukaryota; kingdom Metazoa; phylum Chordata; class Aves; order Passeriformes; family Furnariidae; genus Xenops; species Xenops minutus. The sequence continues at coordinate 31,063,015 of JAWWEE010000122.1, read as the reverse complement.
CTCTGGGATTGGTGATTGTCTCCATCCAAAAAGATCCTAAGGATAAATGCCAGGAGTTTTTTTCTTATCAGCTTCTCAGCTTCATAGAACTGGTGGCATTCCACTTCCCTCCTTCTATGTTCTTCCCAGTCAATGTCCACTCACTGTTGTCAAGTTACTGATCACCATATCCAAATTTCTGCTTATCTCTGGTTTCTGGGGAATTTGTCATATAAACTCTAATCTGTTCCCAGGTAAGCAGTGTAATGGTTTTTAGTGATGCAGGTAAAGAACATGGTATTATTTGTATCAAATCATTGATTTCTGTAGAATGAATCAGATCCTTTTATAAACCTCTATAAATAAAAAGAGTTGTTTTTCTAGAGCTCAAAGAAACTAAAAACATTGCATATTATCATTAACTTGTAGGGAAAAGAAATCAAAAACAAAAACAAACAAACAAAAAACACCACCAAAAAACCAAGCTAGAGAAAAGATTCCCTTAATATGAAGACACTTTCTTTTACTCTAAAGTAAAAAGCAGAAATTACTCTCTCTAAAATAATAAGATTTTAGAAATCTATTTGAAAAGCTTGCAAAATAATTCTAAATTAAATATATTGTGGATCCTGTAGTCTTCATTATTGTTTCTGTGCCTATAGAGCCTGCAAGAAAAGAACCAAATATGAGGCACCACATTTCTGGAAACAGAAGATTTAAAACAGTACTTGGCATTTTCCAGTTTATTGCACTGAATGTTAATGCACATTGGGAATTCATAAACACAGAGAAATGATTTAGACTTTCCCTTCCTGTATAACAAACACAGCAGGATAAAGAAGTGCAAAAACTGATTTTATACTGTTTACAGCGAGGATCCAATGTGGATACTATTTTTACCTTGGCTAGTTTCTTGCCCATGCTCTAGGCTGTACCTAGATTCAACCTCTGAGGAAAGTTAGGGTGAAGCACATCTAGGACAGCTTTAGTTCAGCTCATTCGGGGATTATGACCATGTATGACCATGCATGGCTATGAGTACAGACATTACATAACGGCAATGAGCCCGTGGACCCCAGCACTGGTGTGTGATTGCCCCATATGCTCCAGTTGGGGTCATGCCCCCCAAGCCCAGCTGTAGCCAATGCCAGTTAGTGCTCTCCAGGGAATAGCCTGGGGCCAGCAAAGGTCAACAATGGATCCAGTTGGCACTGAAGTCCAGGCCTCTCTATTTTGGGAAATGAAGAGAATGGGACTTTGTAGATGTGAGCTATGTTGTGACACTTGCCCTTGGGGCCCACACACAGGCACAGCTGGTTCTAGTTACTAGCACAGGCACAGCCTTAGTAATTAACCCGGCTTTAGCTACATGAAGAGGTGCACGGGATGTCTGGTGGTTTCCCTTCAAAGCCCACACTTACCGTGTTCCCAGCACTGGTGGTTGAATTACAGCTGTCTCAATCCAGGTAAATCTGTATGCTGTGGCCCACACAGTTAATTACAGCAGAGCCTGCAGCACCAGAATGAGAAGCCATGAGCTCACTGATGAGGCTGCTGACCATGTTAGGAGCTCTATTCTGAGATGATTAAAAGGGGAAAGCTGCTAAAACATATTTTGCCTTTTGTTGAACTGGCATCTTAATTTTCAATAGAAAGGAAGTGTGACTGATATACTCACTATGCTCATCACCAAGTTGACTCACTCTGACAAAGCTACCACAGATCATCTTGGTGGTATTTGTCAGCAAAAATTATTTCAAGAAAATTAATTCTGTATGTAAACACACACATATATAAACATATGCAACACATATATATAAAGTAATCGATTACTCCTTAGTTCTTTTTGCTTCTGTTCCAGGGCTAGATAATATTCCACTTTGCTAATTTTATTCAATCTTTTTTGAATAAATGTCATTCCAAAACACTGTTGGAGCAGCTTATTTGTCATTAGATTCCTTCTCTTTTGATTTGACTTAAAATTTTTGAAAAAAATTAAACCAGATTTTTGGACATGCCTGTGGTTTTGCCTAATGAAAAAAATCTTTGCATACATTTAATTGATTTCATGTGATTCTAGTTAACTTAAGCAACTTGAAAGACATTCTGGCTGATGGGCTGAACAGTTGAAATATAAAAGTAAACCAACACTAATTCAAATTAAAAAATACAATCTCTGCTATCCCTCTGGCTGATTGCATGCTGTTCGGACAAGTGAGTGAAATTCATAAGTGAAAGATTTGCTCCACATCTTCTATTTCACAGATTGATCAGCTGAAAACTAACATTCTAGCCTGGCTTAAATTATGTATCATTAATCAAGGCATCCCAGGTCCCATGCAAAGGACTCAGCACAAATTTTCTGTTGTCTCTGTCAGAACATGAAAATGTCTGTTTATGGAACATCCTGCAGTGCCATCCAAAGTGATTCAGCCCTAGAAGGCCAAAACAGCATCAGCCAGGGGTCTGAGCCAGCCCACTCTGCTCAAATGCAAGGTGTGCTAGGTGGAGCAAAAAGCCCCAGTAATGTGACTGCTGCTTCCCAACCTGAGCAATTCTGCATGACACAGCCTGGCATGATGTAGACACATCCCTAGGGTAAGTCTCCAGCCTTGTATAAGTTCACTAAGGCTAGACTTATTCCAGTTGACATCATCTGAAGATTTGAATCATATTTTGTCATTAGGAAATGTGTCTGAATTTGAGAATGAAACATAAGCACCCAGTGAATTATCCGGATTCCTGGACTGCAAATTTTACCAGGTTCATCTTGCTTGGATTCTTAGATGTATTTTCAGTGGATTTAACATTTAGAGAAAGTTCTTGCATTACTTAGTTATTGAATCAACATGACTTTTTGCTATACAAAATGCTGAAGGCATTAAAATCCTGAGAGAATGGAGATGATATTTCTGTTTAATATTATTCTTCCATATAATATTTTAAAATATTTCTAAAACATAGAATTTAAAGTCAAGTAAACCAGAAACCTCAGTGCCACAGTCAAACAGTGTATAGGACTACATATTTCAACTGGTTTTTTGCCTGCTTTCCCTCATTTTAAACTGGCACCAAGCAGCAGTTGTGGAAATGTCCATGGTGTTCACTGGGCCACAGCCTGTGAAATAATGAAGAAGCTTTTGAAAACATATTTGAAGTTTGAGACATGACAAATCAAAGCTCTGCACTGACCTGTATAAACAGGAAACTGAGAACTGCCAAGAGTGTTATGAAAAATGGAAATCCAAAAATGCCACTGCCAACTAAACATTAGGTATATAAGTTACATTAGATTATGGAATTCCCTAGTGATGGGATTATGTATTACTGTGAGGTGAAAATCAGTTGGTACGGTTTCAGTGGGAGAAAAAAATGGTTTTGAAAAATTCACAACTTGAAGTAAAAAAAGCATATTATAAAAAACCCTACTTGTGACATCCAGTACTTTTTCCCTTATTTCAGCATTAATAAATCCCAGAATCTGAAATATAAGGAATTTCCTCTCTTCCTTTTTGCCTGTCATTGCTTTGATTACACCATGTTATCCTTTCCTGCATAATGGCATATGACATTAAAATGGTTCAGAGTCCCTAGTCTGTTTCTTGCTAGCAGGATCATTTTAAGTATGTGTACCAGATTGTAGTGCACAGAATTGTCCTCTCTACCAAGGAAGTGCAATGAAAAAAACCAGACTGCTCTTGCGTATCCTCAAAATCATTTCGTTCTTATTGTGGCTATATATTCTCCCTCCTACTTTCTTTATAGAAGGCTTATTATTACTTGGGGTTTGATGATGCAACTTTTACTAGAAGTCTTTTCTTTCCACAGAGAAACAGGATCATTTTCTCAGAATGTAAAGCGTCATTCACCCCCATGCCCTGCCCACCCACATATCTTATTCTCGTGGTCCTTTCTCCTCTCTCCACTCTATCAGTAAAGGGATGACTTTTGCTTCTTACTGATGACCTACAGCATTCAATTTATACCTTTATATGAGGAAGTTTTTACTATTCAGAATTAACATTACTCTTGACAAAAAAAAGCTTGATGATAAGCTTGATAATAATTACCACAATAACATTAAGCTCAATTCAGAATCATATGTAGATAAAGATACACTGACATGTAATGCAATCGTCTCTTCAGACTTACTGTTGGAATCATTGTTTGTTAGTTTTCCCTTTAGCTGGCAAAGTAGGAAACATATTCTAGACATTACTGAGAAAGTGAAGGTTTTTATATTCTATGACAATGTGCTGCAAATTTGCTTTACTGTAAATTTCAAGCCATCTTTGAGCAGAGAGGCTTCCTGAAACCCTGTGAGCAGACCAACTGCCATTACACAAACTGATGTATGTATCAGAGTACAAATAAACCCTGTATCTGAAAAGAGATAATTAAATAATAGTATATCAGCACTGGAGACTGTTGTAGCAAGCAGGGGGTCTCTGACTGCAAACAACCTTACCTCCAGATGTGATTGTTTATCAACTTTATGGATGCTGCTTCCATAATACTCTTCCAATGGCTGCATTCATTGCTCTCATTTGTGCATTCAAAGATCAAATAGCTTCTGAAGCTACTATGCTTATAAAAAAAATGACTGTAAGTAAACTTATGCATATGTTTGAGATGTTTGCCAAAAAGAAGCACATCAGATGCACTGTGTAAGTCAGTTTGTTTATAGATAACTATTAATCCTGTGGCAGGGCAATTTCACAGCATCCTTTAAAACAATGGCTGAAATGCCACAAGCACAGGAGGCAGGAACTGGATTTTGACTACCAAAGGGGAAAAATGCCACCCAACAAGAGTCATTTTGGAGAAAAGGAAAAATAAAAAGATGCTCCATCTGTTTCTGGTGTCACTGCTTAGGAAGGCTCGGCCTTGTGGAATGGATAAGGCTTTAAAAAAATCAACACAACATAATAGTTGTATGAAATTCTTCAGGGGTTTAAAGCTTTAGCTAAAGGCTCACTCATTTTATGTATGGCACAAAGTTATTGTACAGAAAAATTCTGTGTCTAAATCAGACTTATTCAACTCTGTAAAATCTCAGCAATAACATTTTCTGAGTTTTTCATCCCTAGATATTCCTGGCTTTAATTGCCATTTTAGTTTTCATTTGAATTCTCTTTTTCTAAGCATTTCAAAAAGATCTTAAAAGAGCATTCTGCAAGCCAAAAATGAATAAATAAATAAATCAGTCTAATGGGATATAGCAAGTCATAAACTCTGGAATTCCACATTCAGTTTAATTTCCAATTTATTGAAATACAAGTTAGTAATTTTTAAAGAAATGTAGGGGTTGTAGATTTCCTCTTTTTAGATACTTTGAAAGTTTCTCTTTGCACTTTACCTCAGAAAGGTTTTTAAAGACAATTTCATCACTGAAAATAAAAGAGATATGGGTGTTGGATTTTTTTACCACCTTTTGCCAGTCTCTGTCAGTAGTAGCCTACAGATTATATCCAGTACTTTTTATCTTCAGGGAAAGAACTCCACATTGTTAATTCACAGGCATTTCTTTTCAAGTTTTACATACTTTTCTGACACATCATTATTCTGTGACAGAGAAAAATGTAAGTCCCTCTATCACTTTTCTTTAATTTAAATGATTACCTGAATAAAGCGTGCAAATTATGGCTTTCACCTTTCTCTGTTCAATCATGCTAATTTAGCTACTGGCAGAGAATTTTAAACAAAATTACTGTCTCATTCTGAGACATGATGTTAATAAAAGATATTTATTACATCTTAAAAGGCATATTTCTTTATCCAGACCACAAATTTAAAAAGAGATTTGCCAGAAAAAAAAAAAATCTCTGCTTTAGTTTTCCATCTTCTGATGAGAAAAAGAATTTTCTTACTCAAATTCATAAAAATAAAACAAAAAAAGCGCCCTTTTTTCTTCTTCTCATTGAATGAAAACCTTTCCATCCATTTCTTCCATGTCCTCACTGATTGCTGGTGCCATCACTCTTTTTAATGTCATTTGGGATACATTTACTCTGAAAAGTCACCTTTCTAGCCTTGCAAATGTACATGAATATCTCTGGTGTCTAATCAAAGCAAATGCATAATATAGACTATATTCTACACTACTTCCCTTCCCATAAGAAAGGAAATCCTTTCCTGTTCACTTTCCTATACTATACCCTGCTGATAAACCAGGCAATTTCAACTAAAATTCTAACACAAAAAGGGCATGCAATGCAAAATAATGAGCAAAAGTGCTGAATGCATGTCAAAGGTTTTACACAGCATGAACTCTTCATCATTTAGGGAGAAAATTTCTTCAGATGTATTTACATGTTTGTCAGTATGTCTGGGAAAGCATGGCTGGATCAGTTTTGAAAGGCTAAATACAAATACAGAATACTTAATGAAGTTTGCAGACTTTTTTCTGCTTTTCTATTGGGGGTGTTGAAGAGAGTTGTGATTCTTTTTAGGATTATTTAGCTTCCCATCACAAAATTTTTTGCACGTTAACTTGGAATCAGTCTAAAATTTTCCTTTCGTATGACTTCCAAAGAGTGTTCACTGCAGGCATGAAAAGGAACTTTTGAAACTTGCAGATAGGAAATGTGTTTTAATTACAGGCTAACAAGGTTCTACTTCTATCAGCAATACATATGAAAATTCCAGTGTTGGTGTGGATCTGTTACCCTCTCTCAAGGAATCTGAGGAGGCATGTGCCTTTATGCATATCATGTGTAGGACCATTGTTTACTCTAAATAGAACTATTAAATCCCCAATCTCCACCTCATGGGTAAAGATCATTCCTCCAATTCTATTCCACCACTTGGAAAAAACCAAAACCTTTAAGCTTTCAATGCAATACCAATGTTCTTCTCCACAATACTGTTTTATAATGGAAAAAAAAATCTGTTATAAATTGATATTAAGATAATTGGCAGTGGAAGGGACAGAGCTAATTTTTATTTATTTTTTTTTATTATTTCACCTCTTCATTCAGTGGAGCACAGATCATGGAGTATTTGTCTGCAGATACTGCAGCAATATAAGAGGATTTATCATGAATGGATTGTGTCATAATAAACCACAATGGCAGAAGAAGGTAAAGTACCTTTTTTAATAGCATGGCCAAGAGACTCAAGGCAGCAAAGAGGGAGATACACTGTTTTCAAATGGTGCTTGAGAAAGTTATATTAGAAAATATAAATAAAACACAAAAGTACCAGATGCTAAAAATATAATGATGTCTCATTTTCCCTTCATTTTTACCCAACTTTAAAGCATGATCTGTTGTCTTCTTTTTCACTTGAGCACCATTTCTGCATTTCACTTATTCATACCCCTTCTAAGCAAAATAGGCACTGGGCTATACAGGAGCTTCCATTTATGTTGCCCTTATTTGTGTCAGTTTTAACCTTTCTTCACAGTCTACTGCTGTACCTCACATCAGCAAAAGCTGATGTGTTTTCTCCGTTACCTTTGCTCTTTTAAAGGACCATAGTATAGTATCTTTTAAAAGAGCATAATATCACATAATATTCTGTACTTAGGTTGAGTATGACTTCAAAGTGCAAGTGATAAATGTGTTTGTATTCTCTCAGGTTTGTATATTAATTCTAGACATAACTTGGACTTTCCATGAAGTGAGAACTAGCACCCTCCTGGCTGTGCCAGGACACTGAGATTCATGATGCACACGTATTCCTTGCAATGGAGCTTGGTAAGGCTGCCAGCAACACTTGCCTCACTTCTGCAACAGGAAACACTGCAGCAGCTTCAGTGTGATAGTATGTCCAATTCCACACAGGCCCCAGATTCTCCTTTAATAAAACAACTCTTTTTGTTGTTTTTTCTGAGGCCCAGTTTCTACTGAGGTACTTGTCACTTCAGAAAATCACTCTTGTCTTACGTTTTTTTACAACACCCTAAACAGGTTGCTAGTTCATTCACGTATCTACAGCCAGCCTTGTATCTTGCATTCTAACTCCATTTCATAGAATCACAGATTCATAGAATGGTTTGGGTTGGAAGGGACCTTAAAGATCCCCCAGTTCCAACCCCCCTGCCATGGGCAGGGACACCTTTCACACTGCACTAAGTTGCTCAGAGCTCTATTCAGCCTAGCTCTAAAGACTGCTAGGGATGGGGCAGCCACAAGCTCTCTGGGCAACATCTTCCAGTGCTTCACCAACCTTACAGTGAAGAATTACTTCTTTATATCTGACCTGAACCTACAGTCTTTCAGTTTAAACTCATTACCCATGGTCCTATCATTAAACGCCCTTGTAACTTTGTAGTTTATGTTTATTACTTAGTTCTTTAAAACACTGATTATTCTCTTCATTTTTGCCCTTCAGAATAGCCGTCATTTTTCTGTTATCCTTGGATTTCTTTATGTTTTTTTCCAGACGAGGAACATTAGGTCCTGAAATTAACAGTAGGTCTTCCTGCACTATTAAAAAAAGAATTAAAAAGAATGGAGAAAGTCATATCATTGTACTTTATCCTGAGACCAATACAACTGAGGCAAATGAAAGCATGCAGTTCTTCTCCAATTCAAGCAAAGCTTATTTGCTTTTCATGTTAATTTTCATGTTACATCTTTAAGTTAATTGTAATTTTAATTCCTTTCTACTTTCTAAATTCTTGTTAAAGAGTGACTTACAAAAGGATGCCCTACATGTTTAGTTAATACATAGAGATAAAGGCACAGGCTTATGTCTGAATACAAGACAGATTCAGACACTGAAAGGAAGGCAAAAGAAAAAGTCACTGTTAACAGTTTGGCAAAAACTTTAGGTGGGATTTTATTGAGCTCAACTCAAATTTTTATTTTAGAGGGAGCATAATACAAGACTGAACTTCTATGATGAGCAAAAAATAGTTTTCAAAGCATTGATTTTTTTGCTCAGATTTTTTTTTTCCCCCAGAGGATGCCTCAGAAGTGTGTGTAGGGACACTCAGAATGGAAAATGTGAGAGAACTATCTAGTGAAAGAACATCAGTCATTAATGAACCCAAGCATCACAAAACTGGGCAATGTACAGAGAAGGCATTTGACAGCCTTCAGTAATCCCTAGGGAGAAGTCGAGACAACACCTTGCGCATACTAAGAAAAACAGTATTTTAAATTAAGCAGTGACTTCTAGTGATGAGAGCACTGTGTGTCAGACATGTCAGTGCTGAAAATACAAGCCTGTGAGATGAAAAAAAGATTGCATAGCCTATAAAATGCAATGACCTTTTAAAACAAATCAAATTCTGTCTTAGGCAGAATAATAAACGAAAGGGGGAGCTCCAAAATGAAAGTAACCATTGCATTTCAGCATTAGAAGATCTACTTTTAATCTTCTGTCCACCCACATTTTGTAAATATGTTAAAAGATAGTGCAGAGGAATGCAAAAAAATTACAACTCCCTTAGACCAATTGCAATGATATAATTAAAACCAATTACTAATCGCCCCCAAACCCAAGAACAGGCTGGGAAAACCACTAACTGTATCCTAATTTCTAACTTGCTAGGGTCTCCAGTGGAATGGAGACCAAAATTAAAAGGCTTGCCTAATCCTCTTGGATCTCTAGGCTTTTAGATTTTTTTGCCTTGGAAGCCATTTCTCTTTTAATCCATCTGTCAATACGTGGTATGGTGTTTTAATACTTTTTGCTTTTCACTCCCATTCCTGTGTCTGGAATCTCTGTGTGTTGCAAAACTCCTAGAAGTTTTTCCTTTTAATTCACATTCAGAATACTGTTCTACATTTCCCGCAAAAGCACCTTTCTACTCCACAGAGCAAATTCCAAATGGGAGGCAATATGAATAACTTTTGAATGCTTTCTTACTGCCAGCACTTTCAGCTTTCCCATGGAAGTTAAACAACCAAGAATTATATTAGGTATTTAGGAACACCAAGTGTAGTTGCTAAGGACCAAATCAGTAAGAACCCTCACCCTGATTCCAGGTATATTATGTAAATATAGATTAACTCCATTGTTATGGATTTGCTCCATGGATTGTACTGGTTTGCTCCATTAGCATAATTGAGACATTATATTCACAAGAACTACTTTTTTTCCTATATTCATTTCCATTTCCATTGTTGGTCAGATGAAATGTTATAACTCTGAAGTCAGCCTGCCACTTATGTAATTTGAAAACCTACTTACTATAGAGCTTGCAAGCATACTCCTCCTACACACTCCTAGTCAAATTAACCTTCAAGTCAATGAATATTTAATTTTTACATTATTTTCAGCATCTCATCTCTTCACAGTAAGTGTGTACTGGATAATAACATATCTGATAGGGTGCTAAATTCTTTGAGGCATAAGAGATGAAGTAAAAAGGGCTACAGAGTAACTAACTACTCTCCTGAATACAGAAAGCCCAAGTCCAAAGATAAAAAGACTTTGTCAAGTGTTGAAATGCAGGCAGAAGGTAAGGACAGAGAAACTCAGGAAAGAACAAAGCATTCTTTCCCACCTTGACAGCAGCCCTACAAGTGGGCAAGTAAGGAAATTAAAGCACTGGAGGCCACTACAATACATTATAAACAGATCGATAGCACCAAATGCCACATGTATCTTCTTTGCAACATTTTCAATAGCTAAACACTGACCTTTATAAAGAGGTACAGAGCTGTGAGAAATAATCTGATTCATTTTGTCTAATGCTATAAACCTGATAGCAACAAAGACAAAAGTCAAGACAAGAAACATTACTTATGTTTTAAATAAGCTAAAGGCTTTTTTTTAAAAAAACGGACAAACAAAACAAAGCACAACTAAGCAAAGCAAAAGCCAAACAAAAACAAGAAAAAGAAAACAACAAACCTGGGGGAAAAAAATCTGTCAAAATTCCTATTCTGGAAATCTCCAAGCATTTTATGGAAGTCTATTGGTCCAAAAAAAAATTCACTTGTACACTTCCTCACAGCCAGACAAGAGCATATTCTAGTCCTTAGACTTAGTTCATGTTCCTATAAACTTCTATGAAGTTCCAATTATTTATTTGTGCCAGGCAGAGGAGAGTTTTGAGACTGTGTCACTTCTCAGCTGACTGGCCTAGTTTGGTTGCACTGCTTTGGGGCTCTTCCCCTCTTCCTCCATGACCTCCAAATGGAGATGGCCTCAAAACTTAGAAAAAAAAATCATATATTTTCCATTATTGAACTGATATTTTCTAAATGATCTGACTGCTACTTTAAGTTATAAACTCATGAATCTCTAAGAAAAGCATGTCTTGCAAATAGCCAGTGTATTTAGAGGATTACTAAAAGGATTTAGAAAAGAGATTTTATTCAGGCATATTCCAGCTGGGGTTTGTGTATGCTTAGGGAGGGGAGTTATTTATACTATTATTTTGAATCTATTATTCATGTATTAGCTGTCCATGATATGAATAGCATCTCAGGGAAGAGCTGATCCTGGTCTAAATAAGATACACAAAGCTAGATATCCATCTGTGCAGAAATCTGATGGTTGGGATTTATAGGCATGGCATTTTCCCTTACTAAATGTCTGTGAGGCTGTAATTCCATATGTTATTGCACCGGATAGCAAGAGAAAATCTTTAAAAAACAGAAATCAACATACAGCAACTGTGAAAAACAGCAGTAATTATAGCAAAAATGGTAGTTGGATAAAGCCAGACTATTTTTTGTGCATTCACATGTAACCCAAGACTGAAATTCAGGTCAATTATTTCTAGGTCTACAGAAAGAAAGCAGAGGGTATGTGTTTAAAAAAAAAAAAAAAAAAAAGAAAAAGAAAATACTACAGTTTGTTTTCTATTGTAATAATTTGAATTCTTTTATTTTCCTTCAGACATGTACACTGCCTACCCATGAGGCAATAGTATGTGCTGGAGAGGGTATTCTCTGATGTTACAGCTTACATAAAAGAATAATGTTCTTGCTTTCCATTTTTCTTTTAGCTAACCAGGACAGCCACATCTTGTACAGGTAGGAATACTGAAAGCAGAAATACTGAAAGCATAACAGAACCAGTGGCTTCTGAATTTCAAGAGAAAATTCTTCCAGTTGAGAAAACCACCTTCCAGCACCACTCTAAGACTGTAGTAAGTAAAACTCAACATTATCTTAAGACACTATGTGTTCCATTCAGTTGGAAAGTGGAAAGCCATCATTTTACATTAAATTCCCTAAACAGCCTTGCTGATTATATTTTTTCTGTATTTTTTAAAGTGGAATTTCAGTTCTACATGGGTTTCTGATTAAAACTGTTAGACCTTACACCAGCAGACTGAAGGCCTCCTGCTTAAACTGCTCCCTCACTTTCTAAAATGCATGTCTTCACTATTTTGACTTCATCTCTAGCTTTGTGTAATAAAAAACAAAGTCATTTGTCTGGTATGTATTTATATCACTCTGATACCAGTCCTCTGTTTTCATAAGTTGATTTTCAGTGTGTCATTTCTGTGTATGTTACCCTAGCACAGATTCCAAAGCTACCCCAAAATAATTATGAGATGCTCATCCTAATATAGATCTGAAACTACATCCCTAACAAGAAGCTGCTTTTCAATATATTTTCTGTGGAACAACTTTCCTTGAAAACTGTAATACAGTGATGTATCTGGCTGGTACTTTATTAATGCTACGCACAACGTCTGTGCAAGAGAAAAATTTAAGTCAGAATAATTAACAATAAATGTCGCGACTCATTAGGATCAACACATGAAACTATAGCTGCTGGCAACACAAGTGACACACACAAGTCAGCTAGTGGCAAAGACGTGTCACTTCTTCTAATCACGGGAGGGGGCGATAGGATATCTGTGCTGATCACAAAATACATTCTCCACTTAGATTTAGTACTCATGTTGATTGAAAGGTTTTCCGCTTTAATTTTATTTAATCAGATAAAAAGACATTGTACCATGTGCATGAGGCAGTACCTACGACTCGGTAAATTGCTGCCTAACAGAATGGATGCAGAATACAGTTCTTCTCACACAAAAAGGAAAAAAAAATGTTTGCAACTACACCATTCCTTGAAAAACAGAAATCTTCAAATAAACTACATAATGAAATAGTATCATACATTTTTATCATTAATACTAAAAGTAATGTGAACATTTTATACCTTTTTATTAAATGACCAGAGTGTTACTGAAGGCAGAGAAAAACTATCCCTTTCTTGAGGAGGGAAATTAAGATAGAAATAAAAAAGCAAATGAAACTTTCTCCAAAATTTCAGTCTTATGTTCTAGAAAGCATGATTTCTATGTTCGAGAAAGCTGGGTTATAGTTTGAGCATATGCAGAGTTCTCAGGATTGTATGAGCAGTCAGCTCACCATCTAACTGGTTATTCAGCTTCACATTCCTATACAGTTGCAAGTGAGATTTTTGTACACATAGATCTGTTGCACAAATATTAGCCTGTGTTTCTTGCTGTGGAGGACTGAGGTCATGTCTGTACCAGAAAGTTCTTCTGGCAGAACTGTGGGCTGATTACAACTTGTCACATTGCACTGAAAGGACAGGTGCATACTTGCTGAGCTGCCCTTGCCAGTGCCAAGTGTCCTCCCCTTAAAAGCTCATTTTGGCAAAACATATGGTATACCCACTTTCTACTGACCCTAGCCATTCTGCTGAGCACAGTTCCTTAGGGACGTCATGAGCCATGTTGTGAGATGTCGACAAGGAGCTCAGGTTCGAAATCTTGTTATTCTTCTAGCCCACTATGTTTGTCACATTCTTTGACATTCACATTTCTGTTGTAGATTTTCATGATACCTCTTCATGTTTTTGTTCAGTCCCTCAGTCACAAATAGGGCCCCAAAGAAATAAGTAACAAAGCGGAGCCTGTTCACTTCAAAACGTCCCACAGACTCTGCTTCCAAGGTAGCCAGTGGAGCTGTGGGGGACACAAGGTGGGGTAGCTGATGATGGCAGTGTGTCCTAGACATCTGATGATCAACACCACAAAACAGAGCAGCAGGAAGCTAGTGTTAAAGAATGCGCCATGCTATACTGCAGTACAAATCCAGGAAAATCACCAGTGATCCCAAACTTCATGAAGGTTGAAATGTCCTCTGGCACAGAGACACTGGTTACAGCAGATGGAGTTTGTTCATTTTCCAGCCCTCAGCCCAGATGTTGATTCAATGGGGGCAAGAAAGGCCAGGAAGTGTACAGCAGCTATAATCCCTCCCATCGCAGTGTTACATGGCCTCAATCTGCTCCGGCATAGCACAATATCCTCACAGCTGTATGAAGCTCAGCCTTCCTCTTTTCTCATATCCAAAGTTTGGCTTTGTCTGTCCAAGATAGTTACCAAAGGTTAATGAGTTGGGGCTGGAAAGCCCAGCACGGGGATGGATTGTCAATCAGGTGTGCCAGGACTATGGCAATAGGAACAACAAGCAGATTTGAAATAAATTCAGGAGAGGCAAAAGTGTGTTGCATAACCTAATTCAGCTCACCACCTTGTGCCTCTGAGAACATAGGAACAGAAGAACAGCTACTCTGGCCCAGACAAAAGGACTAACTAGGCTCGTACTTCTCTGACATTGGTCAGCAACAAATGCTGAGAGACAAAGAATAAAAAAGGAGATCGGGCACATGGTGGCACTTCTCCAGAACACCCTCCCAGCTTCAGGACTTCCTAGGTCAGAGGCTTTCACATTTATTTAATTGTCTGTGATTAATTGCTTTTCCAGTAATTTGTGCTGTTGCATTTTTAAACCCTGTAAAATTTTAGTATCCGTGACAATCTGTGGTAAGAAGTTCTACATTTTTTTGAAAATTGCCTACAGAACTGAATTAATGAGTTTTGTTTCAACCGTTAAATACTTCAGTCTGATGCTCGTTGTATTTTATACTGAAAGACACAGCAAGAAATTGCTCACTATTCACTGTTTCATGGCCATGTGGAACCTCATAGTCTTAGAATCATGGAATTGTTTATGTTGTAAAAGACCTCTAAGATCATCAAGGCCAACCATTAACTTAGCATCATCATGTTAACCACTAAACAGGACTGGTCCCAACACTGAGCCCTTGGGAACACCACTTGTGACCAGCCAGCAAATGAGTGTAATTCCATACACCACCACTCTCAGCCCAGCCATCTCGCTAATTTTTTGCCCAGAGAACATTGAACTTGTCCAAGCCATGAGCAGCCAGTTTCTCCAGGAGAACCCTGTCTGAAGTGACATGAAAGGCTTTACTAAAATCTGAGTAGACAATATCCACAGCCTTTCCCTTATCCACCAAGTGTGTCACATTGTCACAGAAAATATCCAGTTGGTCAAGCAGGAGGACCTGCCTTTCATAAACCCATGCTGGCTGGGTCTGATTCCCAGCAGTAAGGACTGCTCATTTGAATACCCTGGTACAACTAGAAGAGCTCAACAAGTCTGTAAAGATCCCTTTAATAGTCAGACATAATTGCACAGCATGCTGCTTTTTTCTGGTTGTTTGCATAATTGGTTTGGCTTTGGATTTTTCATAACTCATAAATGCCTGTTATAAACAGGGTAGAGGGGATGGTAAGAGCTGTAAATATGTATAAATAGGAATGCCATAGTCATTAGCTAGTTCATGATTTGAAAACAAAGTTAAATTGTTATAAACAATGTGCAAAAAGCAATACACTTCAGAGTTTATGAACTTGAACATTGATGCTTTTTTTAACATTAATACGTGTGTGAAGTGTTTTCTGACATATCCGGTATTTTTTCCCACAGACTAGTGTATGTTTCCTTCTGGTTATTTGTCTTATTCATGGAAGTACTGTTATACACTTCCCAGACCTCCTACAGCTTATTCTCTTGCAGCCTATTCTTCTAATATTTGTCTTGTACCTTCTGCTTTTCTTTAGCCATGTTACACATTAACCGTTTTTGCTTCTCCTTGGTTTCAGGGAAGTTCAGACTTTGTATAATGTGCTCCCACTCCCTACTAAATACACCTGAGAAGCACTGAGGATGTAAGCTGCCTCACTTTTTCTGATTTTCTAATCAAGGTCAATTAGTAGGGGACTGTCTTTGAAAAAGGCAAATACGCGCACCGAATAAAGTAACAAGTGAGGAAAAAAATCTTGGTGAAATTTTGAAAAGGGTTACATTTTCTTTGGAACTGTTCCACATTTCAAGACATCACAAGCATAAAGGCATTCCTGAGAGCCTTCATGAGAGGTGTTTGTGACAAGAGAGAGGACTACCAGGGTCACTGGAGACACAGGACACAGTGGCACCCACCAGACTACTAAAAGGGAAGTAGGTGGAGATGAGCACTGACTGCTGACTGTAGTTACCCTGTTCATGAATTGAGTGTGGGTTCTTGCCATGGATTCTGGACACCAGCCCAGATCTCCTCCTGGGTATCTGAAGGGTAAACATCCCTTTCCATCTCCCAGATAAATTCATAATCACTGGGCGCTGCCAGGAGTCCTTCTTTTTAGAAAGTGTCCTGTCTCACTTTTGACAGTGACAATCCAAACATGGCTGGAACTTTTTTGGTAGCCAGAACTGGTAAGTTTGGGAGAGAAGCACTAGATTATCCTTTGCTCTTCAGCTGGAAGTGCTGATGTTGTTTCTTGCCCTTGTTGCATGAAGAATTATGTCACTTGCAGAGGCAATTTCGCTTTGGAGACAGAAAGCTGATTTCACCAGCAAGAACTTTGGTCAAAAATTTTACAGTCTGAGAAATTGTTATAAAAATTACTTAAAAAAAAAATAAATCAAAGTCCTGAAGTACAAGCAGAAAAAGGAATTCTTTACCATGCTGCAGATCTTCACTGATCTAGTGCTGTGCTTTGTATTGGAAAGACATTTTGTGTCATGAAAACATGAATAATTTAAGTGAGGTTTTTTGAGAAAACTAGATATAATAGAAAAACAGTCACATCACACTGGTCTCCCATGCTTTAGAAATTATGCAGTAAATACTGCAAACAATTATGAAATCCACATTTTTATTTGTTTTACATGATAATGCCCACAACAAAATGTGCCAGTTTGGGAACATTGTTCATAAAGTCACTTGAGGGAGGAATCCTGCCAGTGATAGCTGTATCAACAAGCAGCAACAATAACACATATGCTTGTACTTAATTAGGATAATTGGATTTATTTCTGAAAACAGTTTTGTTCTTATGAATTACTTGACAGGGCAAATACTGGTGTTATATTACTCAACCATTGTTAATCTGAATATATCTTCTCAGTCTCCACCAAATATGTGAATGTCTATCATAACCTCACTGAAGTAGATGCTAAATTGAGCCTAAAAATAATGTTAATTTCAACTTCTTCTCTCCTACAGCTCCTCCATTAAGTTTCATGGTATACTCCCATCATCTTCTTCCCTCTTTGTAACACAACAGTCCTCTGCTTGACCTCTGCTTCTGTCTTGCCTCCTGCTTGCTGATGCAGTGACTCACCACCCAGTCTAATCTCGGATTTACAACTGTGTTGATAGCCCACAGTAGAGGAGATTAGGCAGTGAAAAGAACTCCCAAGGAAAATTAAATAAACTTGGAATTTATCCATCTTTAGAAAATGGTGCAAAGTCTCTTAATCTGTCACCCTAAGGAGTTTTTATGGCAATAGTTCTTCCTTGTATATGTCCTCCTAACTGTCTGACAAAACCTGTAAAAATTAATACAAGCAAAATATTGAAGTCAATAAACTTATCAGAAAAAGAAGATACCACTTGACATCAAGCAGAAATGAACACTCCAAGAAATAATATAAACTCATTAAGCCCATTGAGAACTTTGCAATTATGAAGCGATACTACACAAAAGGTGATATTACTAGATCCAAAGAAAAGAGAGGTGGAGAGAGGGAGATGCATGCACATGAGGTTTTAAAGCAGAACCAAGGCAACTGGCAGATAGGAGAAAAATTATCAAAGCTTTCTGAAAATATTCTGGGCCTGCTATAGGTATTAGTTCAAATCAGTCTTATTGCCTTGAATTTAATGGCACTATGTTGTTATTATTATTATTATTATTATTATTACCGTCACTGTGTATGCATGTGTCATTTCCCTGTGAGGCCATATGTCCAACCTTTCTTTGGCCATCAGGTGGCATGTCAGTCTTTGCAAACGTGCTTCTGCCAGTGCGTGATGTTGTAATGAGATTTTACCACAGGACTTCAGGATCCTCAGCACTTGTATCCATATCCCCTGCTATGCAGAAGTACACTTAAGCAATAGAAGGGCACATTAAAACTCAGGCAGTTGGAGTTCCTGCCTCTTCTCTGTACACAAAATACTACCTGTATTTATGCTCTCCCCCTCCCACAGAGAGATAAAGAGGCTTAATCTTCTCTTGGACTCTGCATGATCTTCTTTTATCTCCTTAGCTGTGTTCCATATAATGAAAGTGACATCATAGGGTGGCTTTTTGCCTCTTCTCACATTACCTTCAAATTAATTAATGTCCTAAGTTTAGAAGGATTTTAATTTTTACTTGGTAATTTTTGATTGCATACATAATTTTTATCTTTTTCTTGCCATGTATATTTTTAGATCAGTGACCTTTTGGATTTATGATTCATGCTGATTCAATTTTTCCAGCTGGTCCATTTTCACTTAAGTTGATACAGATGCTGTGAAACTGATACTTTTGCCATTAAACCAGTCATTCCACACCTGTCGTCACAATTTTTTTATTGGAAATAAATCAATTTTCTTTTCTTCTATTTTCTATTTTTAATTTTCCAAAATGTCCGTTGCAACCTTTCAGGAAAGGAAAAAAAGAACAAAAAAAAAAAAGTCCAAGCACCTGTACACTAATGCCATGTGTCACAGATCAGGAGCTATTTCAGGTCAGATAATGCTACTCAATTTATCGTGTAGCTATTAAAAATCAAGCACACCTATTTATTAATGCAAGTCGCTCCATAGATTTTCTATCTTGTGCACACATCAGATTGCAATGAGCTCTGCAAAAATTACTTTGTTTTCTTGAATTGTATTCTACACACATGGCTCTTAGATACACTCTCAAAAATATTAACAAGCATATTCATTGGCAGCTGAGCATTCAGAAAGAGAAATCTCATAGCATGTTATTTGCCCATTCTGAGCAAATCTGAGCTTTCAATGGATTTCTTTCATAATCAGAGTGTGGGAGCAAAGAGCATTTCCATGCAACTGGGCATGTATCCTTTCTGCATTCTTATTTTGTCATGAGAAAAAAAGTCACATTACCATTTTCAGTCCTGGTCTCCTCCCTGAAATTCTCCTCCTCCCCTCCAAAACCTCCACAGACACATAGACTCACTCACAGTTTGAGAACTTGGCTTACCCTTAACCTTTGCAGGAAGGATAGGCTTCCCTTCCATATTACTTCTATACTCAGAAAGTTCCTTCTCTACTCCTATATTTGCTCCATAAAAAGGATAGTTATAAATAGCAGCCTGGGGAAAAAAAATAAATAAAACTGTATCAGGACTCTGAAAACTACAGCCTTGGGGAAAAAACATGGAATCTCTTGGTTCAAGTTCAAAGGCAACATCAAACTTCACAATCATATTGTGTGCAAAACTTTAGGGGGAAAGAAAAGCAGGCAAGAAAGTTTTTAAACTCTGAACCCTCACTGCCTTCTTAAGTGTAGTCTGTGGCAAGCAGCAAAATTTTAAGGAAGAATCAAGTCAAATACCAGTCAAAAAAGGAGTGAGTAATGTTGATATAAACAGATCTTGGAAACTGGCACTTGAATGTGCTTAAAACATTTCTGTTTGCAATTATATCAACAGTATTCTATATACTGGATTTTTTTTTCTTTTATAATCTTCTCGCAAGTGAGTGCAATGTTCTTAAAGGTTTTGTGTTTCTCATAAACTGTTCTTGTCTGACATGCTTATGTTTGTCCTTCACATATTCTATGTGAATCATAAACCTAACAAGAAGATTAAAGTACGGGCACCCATTGCAGCCATGACATAAACTGTGTATCTTTTTGGAGGACAACGGCACTAAATAGTTTTACTGTAAAGAGCTGCAGATGCTGAGCTTAGAGAGCTAAGCCTAAATGCGCAAAGAAGTGTTGATAATATTTTCTGTGAAATGCTATTAGGAATACCTGAAGAGTTGATCAAATAAATCAAAAAGTAATCAGGAAATACTCTGTAAATGCAAACAGAGATATCAGTTGGCCATTATTTGAGAGAATGCTATTATTTGTTGTCAGTTGGTGAAATAATTCTGAAATGTTACATGCTCCCTCAGATTTTACATGTATTATCAGGATAATGTTAATTCTGGAAGTATTTAGTTACTTGTTAATGACCATATTCCATCATTAGCTATTGTACAGAGAAAGTACAGATGCATTCTTCTGGGGAGCAGAATCTGAACCCTCTTATTTGAGTGACCATGTATATGCTACAAATAGTGAGCATTCAATATGAAAAATTTGGTAACCATCTACAATCTGATTTTTTCTGAAAAAATTATTCAACAAGTACTTACCAATAGTGGTCACACATATAGAGTTGTTTTGCACATGCATATTGACAAAAAATAGCTAAAATTGCAAAAATCTGTCAGGTCAGATTCCCCTCTCATTCTTATTTGTGTCAGTGCTCATTTCTTCCACAGATTTTCTGCTCACATTCATGGGATCCCCTTTAAAGTGAACAGATAATAGAAATGGCCTAACTCTTAGCAGACTAAGAGTTAGTGGAGAAAAAGGAGTCACCTTTTATTGTAGCAATAATACTTGCTTCTGACTTAAACTTTGAGCTCAGACAACTCTGCATTATGAAAAGCTTTATTGCAATTGATGGCATTATATTAATGCAAAATCAAAATGGGTAGTATAATGCAATAATTAAGATTAGAAGGGACTTTTGGAGGCCATGCAGTCCAAACATCTGCTCAAAATAGGAGCCGGCTTCCACGTTAGGCCTGGCTGATGTTAGATCAGAAATAGATCTTGAAATAGAAAATAACCTGGTGACTACAATCATGATTGTCCTCTGATACTTAAAAGTTATATCAATTCCTAAACACTCTTCCAAATACCATTTAAAGCACACAAGAGTGGTTACCTGAATGAGACATTGTATTTGATATTCGTTCTCAACTTTTAACACTGAATACTCCCCAGATTTTGACTGCTAAATGTGTTCAAGGAGGCTTTAGTATGGACAAGCCAAGCAGCTTAACAAAAGCATCACCTAATACAAGGCAAGGCCTCAAAACTTAGTGTAAATACATGGGTAATGTCTGGGATTCTTAACACTGAGCTTTTGGGCTCTAAGTTATTTAAAAATCCTAGAGACTTTTAAGTATTTTAGAATAAAACTAAAATTTAGGAGTAGAATGAAAATAAGAATAAAGGGAGCTCTTCCTCTGCAAATGTAGCATCGTAATAGTAGTAGCAGCCTGATATCAGTGTTGATTAGAGCTATATTTTGTATATAACTGACAAGATGGAACTCTGGAAATCAGTAAATTACAGTAAAACACATCAGCTAATAAAGAAGGGACAGCAATATTAATATGAATGACCTAGAATGATTGCTGGTGAAACAGCTAACATGAAAAACTTTGTAATGGAACATTTTTAAGATGGCAATATAGACAGCAGATACTCCATATTTGCATTGATATTCTCAGCTTACATATATTTTATTAACTGAGAGAATTGATGCTTTGTGAATTGTGAGACTATTTTAATTTCATAAATCAGAATCTCTGCCGAAAAATCTAAGCTGGAGATGGAATTTGCTGGGCTAGATCCCTCCACGTTATTTAATTAGTATTAATGATTCTAATTAACACATTAGGCCACAAAGGGATTTCTGCCTTACCAGACACTTATGTGATTGTTTGCTGCACTTTGGGGAAACGGGCTCAGCAGGGTTGCTGCCGATCTCCAGTACAGACGGACAGCAGGAGGTGACAAGAGTTTGAGCCTGAGTGCAAGGTAGCATTTTTCTCCCAACAGCTCCTCCAAGGTAGAAAAATAATTCCTGGGAGAGGTACAGTCCAGTAGGCAGGTTTTCCTGAAGCAGATGGAAAGCAAGAATAGTGTTCCCTAGTTGAAATCAGGCTAGGAGAGCAACAAGTTACTGATTGCTATTGCTCATTTGCAAATTGATGAATAGTGCTCTGGATGACTTGTGTAAGTGAGAGCATTTAGCCCTTAGAAAAGGACTTGGGGTCAGATGACAAGCTTATTGTTCACATGAAGTTTAAAAGGTTGTTCCACAAGAATGAATGAGAGAGCAAAACTGAGTCATGCATCTCTAACTTTTTAGTGTTCAGAGTGTACAGAATGTTTTGATGTTTACAACATGCAAAAAAAAAAAAATGCTAAAAGTACAAGATTTTTCAGTGGGTGAAAATAAAATATCAGCATTTGTCCCTACTGTGATTTAATGATTTGCTTCTGATCAGGGATTAGAAATGCTCAGTAAGCATCTCACAGCCATTAGAGCTTTGTTTCCCTGCATTCCATGTGAGAAGGTTTAGATGTTATTATTCTTGGATTAAAGCAAAACATTTAAGGACAGATCACAATGGAGGAAGAGAAACATGGACTTGTCTATACCTAGAGTAAACAGAGAAATTTATGTCTGAAAAGAAAAACATTTCTGTTTTTCGTGTTCATATGCAGTCTTCCATTTCAGTTCTGTTTCTGGGTTGTGGTCACATTGAAATAAAAACCCTTTATGGAAAAGTCTATGCCAGATTTGGAAAAGGCATTGATTTTAGTGTCCTGCATTTTCAGTCCTGTGTGGGATCTCTTCCTTCTGTTAGCAACTAGTTTGCTGGAAAGCTGATGAAATTCAACTATGTATTTTCAACACTGAAAGAGTAAAATTAAATTCCAGACATACCAGAGAATTAATGGGAAATGTGTTTAAATCACAGTGTGTTTAATAATAATTTTAAGGGCTACACTTACCCTTGTTTTCTGTGGGTAGTCAGCAAGAAGTGTTTCTGTTCTCCTAAACCTGCCATCATGGCTGTTCCACTCCTAGTACAAACAGACTCAATGTACACAGCAACGTTCAAGGGATCAGCATGGCGGTGTGGGACAAGAGTCACTCCACACACAGATTGTTAGCAGAAGAATCCACAGAGGACTATTAAATATAAATCGAAAGCCATTACTCATAACTCAGGAACCTTCTGAGCAAAACACAGCTACAGGGTGAGAAAACTTTCAGAGGAAATACCACTACAGGCTTGCCATGTTCTTTTGGTGCTTTCAGTGACTGACATGGGATGTTGAAGTAGATGGACCTTTCATATAAACTCATAACCATAAAATCTGATTACCTCAACTGCACTAATTGACATGGACACTGGTGAAGAGTGTGCAACTAGTGAAATACTAGAATTTGCAAGAATACCTGGATCACAATTTATATTTGTAGTCCCTTACCACTCACATTAGTCCACTGTAAAGACCAAAGTGGAAAATCAGTCCAAGATCCAACATTCAGTTTTGTCAGTATAAACAGAACGGAATTAAAGAAATTTTTTATTGCTAAAGGGATAAAATAAATGGTTCCATTTCTCACACTCTAAATCCAGAAAGATGGTTGTTTTATCTCTAAGGATGTTTTTAAAGAATGATGTGTTCTGTTCTTCCAAGCCCAGTGCGCATTTATTGAGAAGGCCTTTCTGGAGAGAAATACAAGTTACGAATATGCTGCACAGGGACCTTGTGTGACAGGTGAATAAAAAAATCAATCACCAAAAATTCACCTTTAAGATCTGAGAAGGGGTTTTTGTGTGTCTATGTATTTCATAATGGAAGAGCTGTAGAATGTGTTGAGAGATTTGATTTTTAAGACAAAACACAAGTTAAAAAGTTTCCATGAATTTAGAAAGGCAGCAGCATCTAGTCAAACGTCTCTGATTAATTCTACAAAGGATGACTTCTTTAATCTCTCTACAGTTCAATTCCTGGAGGAAAAGCAGAGCTTAGTAAGAAAAAAATCTTGGGAAGGACATGGCTGGCCAAAAGACCTAAAACCCTGCATGGAAGAAGAAGAAGGCAAGAGTGGAAAGATCTCCCTGTAAAGACATGTGACCTGTTCCTAGGTTCACTAATTTCAGTAATATGCTCTGACATTCTGAGCTGTAGGGGCAGATACCAAACTTACCAAAAGGCATAAGACAATACACTTTCAGACTTTGCTGATTAGTAAGAACAGTCTTACTATTTAATGCAGGTAGAGTTCCTGTGCATCAGCTGCACCTTGTCTTCTGGAAGCAATGTAGTTCTGATCCACCATTTCAGTTTAGAACAGAAAACACTGAAGCAAGTATGACTACATAAACATGGTTTCTCTGTGGACTACAGCCAATTACCAGTAACGTGACAGAGAGCAGAGAGGATGAACTTGTCAGTATCTTCTTTTAATTACAGGTTGAGAAATTGATGAAATGATCCCTCCATTTTGTGTTGAGTGCTTACCACTTCCAAAAGTTTTTGTTTTTTTAAGAAAGCCTTTGCTAAATCTCACACAAAAATGACAAAACACAGTTCAGTGCTTAGAGGTTTCTTCCAGTAACTGGGATCTCTGCTTTCTGGGGGTAACTTGGGAAACACACTGTTATCAAGGTCAAAGAAGAAAGGAATGTTTGCTTAGACCCTGGGTATGTTTTCATAGCAATTGTGTAAACCTAAGTGGTCCCTTTCATGTGCAGGACCAAGGTTTTTCAATTTAGTTACCTTCTTAAGATGATTAGTTTCTCTAACCTAGAAAATTAAAGTATTGTACTTTATTGAAAGACTTCATCCTGTATTCTGACAGAATGTTTACATAGGTATGTGCTATAAAATTAAGGATTCAGGGTCCACATAATTCAGACTTGATTATCCTCAGACTAAGAAAGCATTTATGTCTGCCAAAAATCTGAATATTTGAACTATTTTTATATTCCACCAGTCCTCCTTAATAGGCTGTACATTCATAATTGACACAGTATAACTTCAGAGACTGTGGACATCACAAGAACCTGTAGCATGTCATTATATCTTTTCTCACTCCATTAAAAGAAAGGAGAAAGAATCTGGATATCTGAAACCTGGTTTCTAAGTACAAGTCTTACCCTTCAGAAATATATTCTACCATTGCAAATCTTTCTAAGTAAATGAGACTTGCAAAGTAATAAAGAGTAGAGAAGAAAAATATTAAAAG
This sequence comes from Xenops minutus, assembly GCA_035221455.1. NCBI lineage: Eukaryota > Metazoa > Chordata > Aves > Passeriformes > Furnariidae > Xenops > Xenops minutus. Next base: position 31,037,903 of record JAWWEE010000122.1, on the reverse strand, counting down.
AACTGTAAGTACTACATCCGAATTCAACACTCTTGGATGATTCCCCATGGAACATGTTATCTTTTCTGTCCCATGTGAAAGGAAGCCAAAGTTAAATATAGAACATAGCACTGAGCAAGCAAATAAATCAAGCTTTGCACTGCTGCATTCTCATATCTGCAAATTAACAACTATGGGTCTCTTAGTGTAGACTCCTATGTTACAAGAAAATGATACCAAATGTAATAGTTGCTTATCTTAGGGTAAGAAGATGTAATCCAAACCAAATGTCCACTTCACAAGAATTCATAGCCATGGGGCTAAATCACCATACACAGAAGTATGCATTAGGAGAGCATTAGCTCAGTACATGATACTGCAAATGTCCACTCACAGTATCTGTGCAAATCAGTGTATACAGCATATGATTTCAGTACTGAAAATACTATCTTTATTATATCCTGTATATTATACATGTAATATAATGGGCATTTGCTAACCGGCATACATTGAGATCACACAAAAATAGTGTAAAAGTATATACAAGATTCTCTGTGTGTGTTTGTGTGAGAGAGAGAAACAGAGGGGAAAAATGTGCTAATAGTCTTCCAAATAAAGACCTCCCCAGAAGATAGCACTAAAATTTCTGTGTAACAAAACTGTGACAAAAACCTATACATCCACTGCACACCCAAGAACCTGCAGCATAGAAAGGTACGTGTAGCTTACACATATGTGTAAGCCAGGTTGACTGAATATTCAAATTGAAAGACTAGTTTAAACAATCACATGGTCACTAGTTTGCATTGTTCATCCACTTGGAAAAATGGGTGTCAAGCTCCATTTTGTTCTGTTCCAGCAGTAATCATTTTTAGGCAGAAATGGAAAAACACTACAGCAACAAAAAACACCTAAGTATGTGTGCAGAGTGTTTCTGAGGCTAAGTACTGTACTACACAGTCTATATTTAAATGCTCATCACAGAGCTCTGCTGTAAGTCTCATTTTCCCTAATTTAAAAGGCAGTTAATTTTTACTTGCTGCTAATTCACTTGGTGGTTTGTAAGAATCATCCATTAAAGGCATCATCACACTCCGAATAATTGAAATTCTCTATAATGACATCAGCACTATTATTATGGTGAGGGAAAGGCACCACCTGAAAATAAAATCAGAGACAGCTAGTTTTCCTTTCACCATTCTGAAGAATGGGAAGTTATATGTAATTTTCACACTATTTTGTTATTAGCTTTGTTTCTGTCTACTTGGCTATTATCTATCCATCCAGGGTGGAATCATAAACTTGAGGGAGGATTCTCATTAAAAGGCATTGCAGGATTAGCCCAGCATTTTTCAAACTAATGCATTTAGCTCCACATCAAAAGACCAAAACACAACCACACGCCACCCTGCCACTCACAATCATACTTAGGTATCATACTTCATTTATTTAAATGTTTAAATACCTTTGGAAATTTTTTTCCTACATGTTGCATTTGACTGAAACACAGAATAGCTTTCTCTAGCCAGCTAGTTTCTAGTTTAGCAGAGGTCAGCTGCTTAATACATATGCAGTTATCAACAGGATTTGTCCAACAAGTAGGGAAGTCTCTGCAGCCCGGTTATCCGTATTAGGTAAGATTAAAGCCAGCTACAACAGCTAAGAGAGGAGGTGCTGAACTGTATAAGGTCACCATTTGACTCCTTTCTGGAGGCTCACTTAGCACCTTTCTGTGCTCACTTGACGACTTTGCTGTGCTAAATCCAGTCCTGGCTAAAGCCATTCATTACAGAACACTAAGGCAGAGATAAAAAACCGGAACTCAATACCTGAAGAGTGTGTTCTCATTGAGATATTACAACTGTACAGAATTAGAAAAACAGTATTTCCCCTTCACAGATCACTACAGTCCTGCTGCTAATACCAGTAGTGCAGAATTAGGCCACCACTGAATACTTTCAGTATCTCGAGTGTGGGGATTAGCACATAAGAAAGCCACTGCCTGTTATTGCACTCAATTCGGTTTGCTTAAACATCTATAATGGACACTGTATTGCTGGAGATTTTCCTCTTTTTTTCTTTTTTTTTTTTTTTTCCCCAATGAGCTGGACACTGACTGCACTGCACGAAAAATATGAAAAATCCTCAGAACATTTATAAGGGCCTTCTGTCAGCATCTGGCCACATAGATTAGAACAAGAAGAATATAGATTGGTTTTGGTAGATCCCCATTGATTTTCAAGGATTGCTTGGTGATTTGAGCGTGAAAATGAGAAACGGAAACTAAGAAGGTAGTCCTAGAAATAATCCCATTAGATCTGTGCTAGGTACTCTCATGCAGTAAGCCATCAGCATCTGTTAGAGTAAAGTGAACTGAGCTTATTAATAGTGCCTGAGTCACAGCAGTGTCTCCCTAGATGATTTGGATATACAGTTGGTGTATTTTACTTGAATTATGAGGTAAATAGCTGTGTGTTTGGGGAAAAAAAAAAAAAACAAACAGAAGAAGAGAAAAAGTAGTAACCATTTTGTCTAAGAAAAACACTTCATAATCCGTTTATCAATTTGCTGCAATACAAATGGGTTCTCTCACATCATTAGCAAAAAGAGTTTTTATTAAACAGTTCAACTTTGAAACACTGCATAAAAAGATCAGCATGTGATCACTACCCTGTCTTATCTGCTTTCCACTATTCATCTACAGAAAAAAAAATGTTTTGATACAAGACAAAATGCAGTTCACAATTGTATTTTGTCATGAAATGGCTTTCATAGTTCACAGCTCTACTATCAGGAAAAAATTCTCAGCAGCAGGTTAAATACATTCTGCTTTGTTCATGCTACCTGTCAATTTTGCATCTAAGGCTTGCAAACATTATAGAACTATAAAGCTTCAGAAAATGCCATTGGGGGGGAAGTGCCATTGCTATACCATGGATAATTCATAGGCAACAGATGAAAAGGATCATGCTGGCTCCACTCATGAAGTATTCCTGTTTTCAACTGAGAGTCAGTGATTAAGAAGATAAGTAGGCAGCCATGTGCTTAAATAGATATTGTAGTATAAATGTGTGTGCCCATATGCATGGGCTACTTATGACATTGCAAATAGTTTTTAAACCACCTGTTTTAAAGAGTAAGTTTTAATTTTAGGAAAGGATTGCCCAGAAAAGTTGTGGATGCCCCATCCCCAGAAATGTTCGAGGCCAGGTTGGATAAGGCTCTGAGTAACCTGGTCTAGTGGAAGGTGTCCTTGTCCATGGCAGGGGATTCAAAACTAGATGATCTTTAAGGTCCCTTCCAACCCAAACCATTCTATCATTCTATGATTCAGCATCAGTCACTGTCCCTTTAAAGGTACAAGTCTTGAAACTAAGAAAGAAACAAAAATAGGTGATAGAAGTTCATTATACAAATTGTCTTCCAGATTCAGTTTTAGAATACCATTTTCAAGTATTAATCTTTGACTACAATGCTTCAGTGTGTTGGGTTTGTACCCAGAAATGTTTGAGTGTACTACAGACAATCAGAACATTGCTGGCAATGGATACCAGCACTACTGCTGAGTTTAGTTCAGAAATGGAAACAGCACAGCTGTTAGCATGGTCCTGCACTCCTGAAGCCAAATAGTTCTCCTTCTCATGGCCCCAAACAGCCTGGGTGTACCTAGGCAACTGAAAATGCAATTTACACCAGCTAATCTGAATCTATGCATGCATGAAAATGTAGTTAGAGTAGGCACTATCCCATTCTTGAAGGGTAAAAATCAACAATAATCCGATACAAAGAGGTCAGTTATTGTCTTCCACCCCTCTGCACCATCTCCCCCCTACCATGCCCAGCCCAACTGCCTTCTGCACTGAGATGATGCTTCTTTCTCTTTGACTTCATTCTGTGCTCTGCAAGAGCCCCTTTTCAGAGACGTTTGACACTCAGACCCTTTCCCACCCTTTGCATGTTTCTGGCATGCCCATTAGCTTTCGTTCAGGATTTTCCTCTGACAAAACAGGCTGAAGAGCCCTGACACAGAGAACCAGTCTTAGGGTAGCTTTAGATAATCTCCTAAAATGACGACTAGCTGATTTAAAAAATAAATAGGAAATGGAAAGAAAGAACACTGGAAGCCCAGATTTGGGTTGATGACATTTGCTGTTAAACTGAAGCCAAGTCATCTTAGCAGCTGCAAAATTTCAAATCAGTTCCAGGGACCGTAAACTAAGTCACACGACGGAAGGAAGTAAACATGGAGAACAAAAAAGGATGAACCGTTAAGCTTCCTTTGCAAATACAGAGTTTGATTTAATGTTTCAGATTACTAACTTGGATTATTTGTTTCCAAGTGCTGGGATTAATCAACGCTTTCTCTTTGCAAGTCTGAATGAAATGTTCTTTCCATAGCCCTTGCAGAGATCACATAAAAGCACACAACAAAATTAATAATGGGAAAGTCAATATAATCTTTAATGATTAAAATATCTAAAACTAAAAATATCCTAACATATCATGGCATCCATAGGAACTGCACAAAATCTGGAGTTTGTATTTTGCAGATCTCTCTGGTGTGACCGCTGTAGAACTCAGCCTGAAGCCCTGACCATGATCAGAAGATATGTGGTAGTTTGCCTAGAAAGGGGTATGTAAGTGTCCTCCCAAACCACCACTTTTTTTTAAAGGACCAGTTGAGTAAAGTGCATCTGAAGATAAGAAATCAGGGCTCCAATCTACAAGATAATCACTGATGCACCCGTTTATGTTCTAAATAGAAAATAGGAAATGCCCAAATAGATGCTACACTCATCTATGTGTTTTTTCAGGAATGGGTCTGATGTTGTAGCTTTCTCTGCAACCTTATCTTAGAAACATACCTTGTCTCTAGTGTATGCAGAAAAAAATCCTATTACAGCTCTTTTACTAAAGGAAAGAGAAGCAAAAAGGGCAGCTGTTAGCAAGTGCTTAAACCTTTCATCAAGCACTGAAATACCAGGATGTTGTTCAGAACCTTCTGCTTCTTCTGCAGCGCTGCCTCTAATGGGCTCAAACTCTCACTTGATTTCTGAATTGTCTTCACTGGTTAACGGCACAAGTTATTAAAAAACAGGCATTTTAGAAATCCTCCACAGTTACACCACCATAGAATATTTGCATGCCTTTGTGTCACTAACACAGCTCCTTATCTCTACAAATATGAAACAGGCATAATAATTCCCTCTCAGCAGTGTGATTTGAGGAATCAATAACTGATATATCAATAAAGAACTAACACTGAAAGGGTTAATAAAAATAATTGTAGAGGCT
>JAWWEE010000122.1:30880468-31027130 GCA_035221455.1 Xenops minutus | reverse complement strand
GGGAAGGGACTGGGGCAGGGGAAGGGGAAGGGAATGGGGCAGGAAATGGGGAAGGGACTGGGGCAGGGGAAGGGGAAGGGACTGGGGCAGGAGAAGGGGAAGGGACTGGGGCAGGGGAAGGGAATGGGGCAGGGAATGGGGCAGGGGCAGCCCCAGCGGTACGCAGAGGCAGAGGCAATGGCAGGGGCAGGGGCAGAGGCGGGCGGGTCAGGGCGGCCTCCCCGGGGCCCGGTCCGTGCGGGCAGGGATGTGCCAGCGGGAGCGCAGTACTGCGCTGTGCGGGGCGGCACGGGCAGCGAAGGGCAGTCTGCTGAGACAGCCGGAGCGGGCAGCAGCGTGCCGTGCCCCGTGCCCGGTGCCGGAGCACTGCTCCCCAGCTCCCCTGCTTTGCGGCGCAGGGGGTTGAATCTGGAGGTGCTGCTGCACTTCCTAATGTATTTCACAGCTATGAGTAAGGCCAGTGGCTTTCAGAACCCATTTAAAAGTGGTGGGTCCATGATGTCCTGCAACGGAGAGTAAGAGATGCCATTGCTTTGAGCCTGTCGCCCGCTTCAGAGTTCTACCCTGTGGCAGTCAGTGAAGAGGCTGTCCATGCTCACCTGCTCTCACAGCCCCTGCTCTTGGAATCCTGCCGATGAAAACACACAAAAGGGGGAGGAAGTGTCACAGGATGATACATCATAATTGCCAAAAACGGAAAAGGGATTTGCAAGATATGTTTCTTATGAAGAAGTATGAATTAATACATGGAGATTTGGGGGTTTTAACACAGAAATACTGGGGGAATGGTGATAGAATGGAAGCCTTACCCTTCCCAATAATTATCAGTTAGATGGACTTATCTCTGTTCCTTAGTTTTACTTATGTATGTGTGGGAGGAGGGAATTAGTGACAAACTTTTTCAAGTAAAATTCCCTGTTTTTGTAACAGTTATTTTTGACCTATTTCAGGATGAGCTACAGGAAGCAATTACTGCTCATGCATCAAGTGAGCAAACAGATGAATACTCTGATGACTTTGACAGTGATGAAGATGGCATGTTAAATGGTAAAACAGAATTAAATATTTTTCTTTGTGTTCTTCCCCTTCTTAACTCGTTGCTAGAGCCCAGCAAATTGTTGTGAGTCAATATGATTTAATGTTCCAAGATTTCATGTTTTAACAACTCCTAAATCACTGAGTCTTCCTCTTCCAAGTTAGGAGCAGAATTCCCAATGAAATCAGTAGTGGTGCCAACCTGCTAGACAAAACAGCGTCTGTACTGGCTCCTACCATTGTGATGCCCAGTTTTTCTCCTAAGCCATCTTGTTTACTTCACACCTGTAGTAGTGCACAGTACTGTGAATGAAAGTGGACATGGGCAGAGAGAAAGACAATGTTTTTTCTTCCTGTTTTCCCCATACGGACATTCAGTAACCAATGGATGCAGGGCACACTGCAATGCATACTTGCCTGGCAGTGTACATAAACCAGGAATAGTTTTGATCTGTCTGCTTTTCTTGCACTAGGATGCATTTGATGTTTGCTAATTGTATTGGGTTTGCATGGCCAGGTTTTGGTAGCATAAGGGGTATAGGGGTGGCTTCTGTGAAAAGCTGCCAGAACTTCCTCCATGTCCAACAGAGCCAATGCCAGGAAGCTCCAAGACAGACCCGCTGCTGGCCAAGGCTGGTTCAGTCAGAAATGGTGGTAACAGCTCTGTGATAACAAGCTTAAGAGGGGAAAAGAAGTTATTGTGCAGATGCAGCTGTGGCCAGAGAACAGCAGAGTGAGAACATGTGAGAGGAAAAACTATGCAGACACCAAGGTCAGTGGAGAAGGAGGGGAAGGAGGTGCTCCAGGCACTGGAGCTAAGAATCCCCTGCAGCCCATGGAACAGACCATGGTGAGAACAGTCTGTGGTCCATGCAGCCGACGGAGGACCACAGGGATGCAGGGATCCACTTGCAGCCTGTGCAGGAGACCCATACTGGAGCAGGTGAATGCCTCAGAGACGGCTGTGTACCCATGGAAACCTCTGCTGGAGCAGGTTCCTGGCAGGGACCTGCAGACCTGTGGAGAGGAACCCATGCTGGAGCAGGTTTCCTGGTATCACTTTTGATCCTGTCAGGGACCCCCACTGGAGCAGGCTGTGCCTGAAGGACTGGACCCCATGGAAAAGTGACCCATGTTGCAGCAGTTCGTGGAGAGCTGTTGCATGTGGGATGGACTTGTGTTGGAGAAGTTCATGGAGAACTGTCTCCCTTGGGAGGGACCCCACTGTGGAGCAGAAGAGGGACTCCTCCCCATGAGCAGCAGCAGGAACAACCTGTGATGAACTCACCATAACCCCCATTCCCTGGGGAGGAGGTAGAACTCAGGACGGAGGGAAGGGTGGCGGAAAAGTGTTTTCAAGATTTATTTTACTTCTCATTGTCCTGATCTGATTTTGTTAGTAAAAAATCCCAATTAAGACCCCCAAGCTGAGTCTGGTTTGCACATAATGTTATTCAATGAGTGATCTCTCACAGTCCTTCTCTCAACTCATGAACCTTTGTTATATTTTCTCTCCCCTGTCCAGCTGAGAAGGGGAATGATAGAGAGGCTTTGGTGGGTGCCAACTTTATGTTTAGTCTAACAGGATTGGCCAAATGATTCTTTTTCCTCCAGGTATGGTACTGCATGTTAAGGAAAATAGGAATCTTAAGTGTGATAATGTATTTTTAAAAGGACTTCCTCTGTGTCCTGTTTTTAATTCACACCTGAAACATCTTATAGCAGTTTTGTGGAATGCTTTGATTTCCCTTTGCTGATAATATTTATTAAAAAAGCTCCTCCAGCAGTAAATACGTTACTATCATAATATTCTTTTGTCACCTTCCTCAAGCATTTGAACTCTGAAATTAAGCCAATTAAAAATAACAGACTACAGGAAGATAAAAATATTTTTGTTAAACTTGTGAACCTTAGCATTGGAGCAGATACTTCCTTTGTTATCTTCTAGTAGATTTTTAGATGGAACAGAAGTGAAAGGAAGGGGAGGATGAGTTCAGATACCAAACATGCCTAGCTTTGTTGTTGTTGACTTCTTTTCACTTCTTGTGGCATTGAGAAAGAGAAATGCTCAGAAACTGAAGTCAGGAGGGTGCTATATGAAAATATGAAAAGTAGTTTAAAGTTCTAGAAGATATAATTTCTGTGTTGCATTTTTTTTCCACTTGTTTCAAATGCAACTTGATAATATGCCCTTTTCAGGTGTTGAGGAAGAACTTACTGAAAGTAATTCAGGTGCTGCAAGCACTGAGAAATCTGTTGCTGGGAGTCCTCTCTTGAATGATGATGCTTCACAAAAACCAGCAGATTTGGAAAATGAAGGTGCTGATGACCTGACCTTATCCTTTCATGAAAAGAGGCTTCAGCAAATAATGGTTTTAGAAGGTGAAAATATACACGATGACAGAAAAGATGGTGAAGAAGAATTTCTGGAAGGTCAAAATGAGGGTAATGACAGAAAAAATAATGGAGAGCTTTCAGCTGCTGAAGAAGTACTGTGTGATAATAGTGAAAATGATGAGTTGCCTATTCATGAACCACATAAAAAAAGAAATCAAGAGGAAAACCAGCGAAGAGCAAAACCGTGTCTACACAAACAAAGAAATGCTTCAGCATCAGGTGAAAAGAACACATTTGAATGTTGTTGCTGCTACTTGCTTAGCCACGTTACAGTATTTTAAAGTGTTCTTGTTTGGGTTATTTTCTGTGTTAACAATCAGCTGCTTTTGCTTGCAGCCAAAGCTTCTAAAAATACATAACCTTCATCTGCCAGGATGTAAACTGAAACACTGTGGGCCAAGTAGCAGGAGGTTCCTGTTTTCCTTTTCCTTTCAAAAGAAGAAAAGCAGCTGTTCAGGTCCTCAAAGTCCAGGTCTCCATCAGTGCATGCCTGTGAAAGGTGTGGGAGGGCTACCGAGTTGCCTCCACAGTGTGTGTGTAGCACAGAAAGCCATATTCTTATGGTGTCCACAGCATCTGTGCACCCTTCAGTGGAAAGATCATCCAGCAGCCACCCCTTTTCTGTGACCAGGGAAGTCTGACTACACTGTTCACAAATACAGTGATGAAGTCGTGATACTGAAGCATCATGAAGCTCTAATGTAACAAAATGTCAGAAAATGAGCTGTATCCAAAACATTTATGAATGGTAGACTTTTCATCATTACAGAGTTAAAACTTCAAATGATGTTTTACTTTAAAGATACTGACACACTTTGGGTGTATATTCAAACACATAAAACCCCCAAACATTAATGTTTCATTACAAGAATAGCTAATGTATTTTTAATATGCAAAGCAGAACTTGAAATTCTGCTAATTGACTATATGTGCTTTTACAAATGTAAAATGTCACAAGACTTAATTTTTTTTATCCATTTCCTAATATGAGAGGAATTTGTCCTGTTTGAAGTTGAGATAAATTTATGGGTGGATCATTACCTGTGATTCAAGATTACAACTTTGAAATTGTTAGAGTGGGATTAATGGTATCAACTCCTTTTTTCCTTTCCATGTGATGGCACTAAAGTACTGGGTATTTGAATGTGCAGTTGGGCAGTGCAGAGACCTGTTGCCTGGCTGGCATATCTGTGTAGTTTTAGACTGGCAGAAAAAAAGTTGAACTACTCCTTTTCTTCATGTGAATCAAAGTAGTGCAGTGATATTGGCTTATTGGTCATAAATTCAGAATTCTCCTTGTCACCTTGAACTTACCTTCATCATCGTAAATCTAAATTAAATTTCTTAGATTATGGTCATTGATGCTCCCTTCTTCAGGTAATGTGGAGTTAATTTCTCATCCAAAAAATCTGTTTCTTTTAAGAGTTCTATCGGAAAATTGTGGAAGTCTGTAATTTGGTTTTACTAGGGACTTTTTTGGTTTGTGTCTGAGTTGTTTTACAAATTTAGATCTCTGCATTAATGGCAGTTCAGATCTGACAAAAATGTTTTTTTTAAGTTTTATTAATAAAGTGTTTCCTAAATAACAGTTACACCACTTAGACATCCACTTAGATTGAGGTGACATTTTCTTTAAAACCCCATTGCAGAATCTTTCTGTTATTTCCTCACGTGTTCTGCACCCCTGAAAAAACCTCACACAATGAAAGTAGTTTTTGTTACCCAAAGTGCTGTGCAGACCTCACTAGTAGTTTGCTAGATGACGGAAGATCTTTTGCTGTGATTGCAGTGACTCCTGCTTTTGGTTCTGCACTTAGAACCACATTTGGGTGGTAAGGCAGATGGGAAATTTTGCCTTTGTCATGTTCTCACATTCTCTAACATTAGTGAAAGCTTCAGTTGCTACTCCAGTCTTACATTTAAATACAAGTGAATGCTCTTATTAATATATAGTTCTTGGAAGGAAGTATACAGAAAATATGTTATCCTATATAAAATTTAGTAATAACTTTCATGGATAGATGCTTTTTTGCACAAATGAAAATATTCAGAAGCAATGAAATTCTTGTTAATGTGTCTTCTCAATCTTTTTTCCTCCTGTTAGATCAAGATCAGAAGACTGTCAACACCAGTGACTTGAAACTGGAAGACAGTGGTAGAAAATCTCCTGTGGTAGAACAAATGATGACCACAGTCCCTGAGAAAGCAAAGGAATTGGAGAACCCAGCAGCTGACAGTTCAGATGGAACAGTGAAAATAGTGGAAGGGCAAATAATAACTGATACAATGCAGGAAGTATCAGTGAATGATCAATCTGAGCATGGGGAGGCAAAGAACGTGTCAAAGAACTCTGTCAAGGTATTTCTCATACACATTTTACCATTGTTTGGATCAATGTCCTAGAAGTGTGGTGTTTTATAAAGTTACTGTTGGTACCTTAAGTGTGTAGAACGCTCTCTGTGAAGCTGACAGTTTATCTCTGGCTTCTATTTCTGAGGCTCTTAGAAATTCTGTATAGCTTTATAGAAGATGTAGGGAATACCTTTTGCACAGATTGTTTAAACCAGATAAAGGTATTGAAATGTGTTTTCCAGTCTTAAGAAAGTACCCTTGTCCAAGTGAAAATGTCAAATCTCTGTTGTGAGGCCAGTTGAATTGCAGTGAGCAGTGCATGCTGGCAGAGGATGAAATTTGTTGTGTCACTTCACTAAGGGATATGACGCAAAGCACTCTATGCTTTATCATAAGAAAGAAAATATGTAGGTACATTAATTGCTAAAACTGAGTATTCAAAAGATTTAAAAGAGTGTTGATAGAATAACAAGGAAACTTGCTTCCCAGCTGGGTTCTTTATCTTTGCATTTCTAAGCTATAGACTATATTTTTGCATAATACACATATATATTTCTAGGTGCCATTTGAAAATTATACAGGCATTCTGGAGGTTTGATCACTTGGTTTAGGTTTGTTTGTTTGTTTTTTGTCCTTATTTTTTACACTGTGCTGTACCCTCTCTATATTAGAGTGGCTTTCTTGCCTATTCTAACATCATAGAACCATAGACTATCTCAAGTTGAAGGGACCTGTAAAGGTCGAGTCCAGGTCTTAACATCCCTGCTAGCTTGTAAAAATCTGTTTCATCCTGATCTAGTTCTGTTGCTTGAGAGACTATAACTTTACTTTTCCTCTGTGTTTCTTAGAAACCAAGTGAAAGAAAGGAGAGAGTTCTGCAAAACTCAAAGACTTCTCTATCTGACAGGTAAGAGAAAGACTCCTATGTGTCACAGTAAGATGTGTGCAAGTGCCCTGACAATGCTGCTTCATTCTCATTTTCTGTCAGCATTGTCTTCACTGCTGACAACCTCTGACCATCTGTGAAAAACAGTTTAGTGGAAGTGGCATGTTTTTATGACCCTTGTTCAGGTTTATATCCAATCAGACTCCCAAATCTTTTGCCGCTGTCTGTGATGAGTGTGTGCCACTGGAGTCTTTACAGGTTTTAAGCTGGTTTTTAGATGAAAGTGTAAGGAATTTGTAAACTTTCTTGGCCTGGATTTGTTGAGTAATGGCTTGTTTTGGTAATAATAAATTAGTCAGAAGAAAAAGTGGTTCTTAGTCCATTTCTTTTCTTCAGTCCCCAGCCAAATGCATATAAAAAAGAATCACAGTAACTTTTGGTATGCGCTGAAACAAAAGGAACACTACTTGGTATCAGCTACAATAAATTGGAAAGATCATTATTGTTTTTGTGTCCTGGTATTTTCATAGGTCTCTGTCTTCTGTGCACTTAAAGAAAAAGGTAAAAACTGTTCCATCAGCTGCACCTGTTTCATCTCAATATCTGGGAACATTAAAGGTGTTGGAGGATAAATGCATGCAGAAGAAAAGAACAGAATTTGACAAAGCAGATAGTTTAAGAGCAGCTGTTTTCCAGGTAGATCTTAAACATGAACAAACAAACCAACAAACAAAATTGTGAATACAAAGATCCTGATCTACAGGTCAACACCTCATATTTTCTTGAAATCAGTATTTCTTACTAGATTCCTTGCATAGGCTTGCAGGTGTGTAATAATCCTTTTATTCTGTTGGCTATGCCTTTTCCTCAAATTATGAACTAAAAAGCTATATGAAAGGGACATTTGTGATTCATAATTTATCATGTCAAACTATTTTCAGACACATATCTTTTATTTCTACTTCATCTTTAATATAAGTAAGTGTGTAGTTTAAAAGTTGGGAGGTTTTTTCCTGGTATATTCTATTCAGCTGGCATTCAGGAGAAGTGATAACAAATCCAGTACTCCCTCCAGAAGAAAAATCTATGCAAATGTAATGTAGAATTTCACAATTAGTATATGGGTTCCAACAGACTTTTTCTACTAATCTGTTTGAGAACAACTTTAATTAACAGACGCTGTTCGTATTGGTATGTGTTTTTAATACTTGTTATGGTACTAGAACAAATTTTAGACCCTCAAATTCATATTGTCTCCATAATTTTTACAGGTAAAATAGTCTTCGTTTAGGACACATGTATCTCTAAGCTGCATATCAAATATATAGTTAAAACTTGAAAATTTAAGTCTGATTCTGCAGATGGGTCATAACCCTTTATGCTTGCCTGAATTCTCACTTTTCCCAGTAAGATTTTATTCTCTTTAACTATAGGTATTTGCCAGAGAGAGCGCAAATATAAATGATATTCCTGTATACCAAGTAACAACAATCTTAATTCTCTTCTTTTTTTAAAATTTTATTTAATGCTTACATTTTTTTGGTGTTTCTGTGAAAATTGTTTTAAAGATATTTAAGCTTTTTTTAGATTTTGTAGCTATGATTTTAGAACCTTAGACTTTTAATCACAATGTGTCTATAATAACAGCTTAGTCTTCTACATGGGATAGTTAATTATTTGGCATGTGGAATAATTAAGAGTAATTTTGGTGGTCATTGTATTGGTGCTGCTCTTTACTTATACCTTAAAAGGACTTTAAAAGTCTTTTAATGATTCTTACAGAATTGGTTGGAAAAGAAAAGGCGCTTTCTAATGGAATTCAAGAGAACTGAAAAGGAGAAAGCTGAAAATCTGAGGAACGATACCGAAAGGGTTTGTTTACATTCTTGTTTAAAAAGAAATTGACAGACTATAATTCTTTGAAGTGTGCTTGCTTACCTGTGCTTTCTGCCTAAGTGTGTCACTCTGGTGTTGTAAGGCATCTGGTCTTCTCCAAATAGCACGAGGTGATTTGGAACAGTAAATGGCATGTCCTGCTTTTTATGGTTGTGGCAAATGGTGTGTGTCTGATGTTTCCCTACACATCTACATAAGGTATATTAAAAGTGTGCTTCTTAGATTAATTCTCATGTTTGTTTGCCAAGATCTTGGGATGCTCAGCTCTTAAGGTGCTAAGTTTTTTGTTGTGTATTAGAACATAAGGCATTTACTCCCTCCCCTCAAGAGATGCTTATCTACAGAGGACTACATGCACATTCTTTGATTTGGCTTTTAAGTATTTATTATGTTTCACTTCCAAGCACTTAACATGTATTTCATATGGTTATACACATATTTTTCTAGAGTAGTTTGTTTCAGTTGACTAACTTAAATTAAAAATGAGCATAGAAAAACACGTTCTATATATATTTAAAATTTAATTTTTAGTAGTTCTTGAAATGTTGTCAGCAAATTAATTTCTATTTCTTTATTGCTCCATTTAGCAATGAATTTAAAGCGTACTATTTCAATTATAATTTTATATTGAAGTGTATTTAAATGTAGACTTTAATTTGCAACCTAGAAAGAAGCACTTAAAAGAGAGGAATCAACTGCATCTTTTGAAGCCTGGAAAAAAAAGAAAGCAAGAGAAGCAAAGAAGTTAAGTGAAAAAAAGAAGCTTGAAGAACTTGAGGAAAAGAAACCAGCAGAACAGAATAAGGAGAAAGCAGAAGCAGCACAGGTGGTGAGGTGAAATACGTACAAAAACATGTATCAAATGTGGTTCAGGAGATTGTAGAAAATAATTTTGATTAGTCCAGAAAGAGATGGGAATGGTCTAGAATCTTAAATCTAGACATGCATAATTTTTGAAGTTGGCTTATATTAGGTTCTGTTCTGTCAGAAATATGTAGTTGTTTACATTTGCAGATAAATAGGCTTCTGTATTTGGAGTCTATTAACTGAATGTAAAATAAATTTCATATATACATTAGCAATTAACTATTACTTACTGTAAACATAGCTTTTTTTTTTTAGGTATAGTGATACCCACTGCTGAGAAATGCTACAAATATTTCAAAATTGGAATGTGTAGAAACTACAAAAAATAATAATACAGAATAGACAAGGGGAGTATTGACAAAAAGGTGAGGGTTATGGTTTCTCATGAATCTCTGGGGTTTTTAGGCATTTAAGAAATGGAAAGAAAGAAAAGTGGAGTATTTAAGGGAGCAAAGCAGAAAGGAAAAACAGTCTGAAAGAATCAGGAAGAAGAAAGAGGAGGAACTGATTGCAGAGAAGAGGAGAGTCAGCACATCAGCAGTTGAAAAATGGTACTTCTCCACTGTGTTTTGCTGTATCATATCCAAAGTCTTTGCTTACAAATGTAATAGGTCTTCTGTGAGTGCTTGATGTGCATGTAATTGGAAGACAATGGCACGCTTGGGATCAGACTCCTCAGTCCCAATGGAGAACGAGTATAATGTTGAAAACAAGCTGCACAGCTCCTTTCAGTTCAGTAGTTTAATTGCTTTTCTCCTTAAAAGGCTAACTAAGACCAGTCAGAGATACTACTCAATGAATCTTACTTCTCAGTTGCAGTATCATCTCATATGGTTAGTCTATGCTTCATTACTAAGCCATAAGAAGGAAGGTAAATCTTTAAGTTTTGTGGAATACAGCGTATGAGTGCAGATGTATGCAGGAAGGGAGGAAATGAGATGTATCTACTGGAGAAACTCTCTTAGTTTTACAAGCCAAGAGTTTTCACAGACCATGTGGAACTTAGTTATCTTCAGAAGTTCAGAATATATGGGGGTTTTATGATACTAAATAAGGGAAAAGCAGTACAGAAGAGGTGATGCCATAACAAATAGAGTAGTAGGTTCATTTATACCTTGGTGATATATGAAAATGGACTTGGAAGATTTTATGTATATATTCTCAAACATTTTTAAGAAGTATAAAATATCTCTATTGACTCAGTTTAGCTAGTCAGAGTTGCAGCATTTAGTCTGTTACATAATGGTCTCTTGTTCTTCCCTCTCATTGTACAGGAATGAAAAGAAAGAAGAATATATAAAAAAGAAGAAAGTGGAAAAATTCCTAGAGAGAAAAAAGCAGGAAATGCAACAGATGCAGAAGGAAGAAAAAAATGAAAAGGCTATGGAGGAATATGAAAGATGGCTGGTATGTTTGGTTGGTTTGAGTTTTTTTTCCACACTTTTTCATAACCAAAAAGTTTAATGTAGTAATGAGTGTGAACAGTTGTGTATTGTAATGGGTTTTCATGCTGTTACTGGAGAGGCCAGACGGTGGCAACATTGCATTGCTTGTCCCTCAGAATTCCTGGGCAAAACGGTGATGAAGAACAGTGGACTTGGTATTTGGCAGACATGAAAAATATATTCTCCCCATGTACATGTTATAGAGTTTTCAATTTCGTAGTTTTCATTTTTTGCCATGCCATATCAGGACCAACCATTTCTGAAGGGCCAACTCACCACAGCAGAGGCAAATGGCATCACCACCTGCAACAGTGAGTGCACGTACATCCAGGGAAGCATTGAAAGTGGAGACTTGTATACCTTACAACTGATAAAAGCACTTGTAATAAGGTTCAAGATCATTTCCATTTACAAGAAAAGGTGAAACTCTGATGCTTCCAATTATATTTTTCCCACAACAGTGTCCTTTAATCCCAGCTGTTCAGCAGTAAACTAATCTAGTACTCTGGTCTCAACAACAAGGCAGGGTTTTTTCCCTTGCTACAGAAAGACAATCTAGGAGAGAGATTACTAATATTCTTAGCACATATTGTTTTCTTAAAGGTATGTGGCTTGCCAGTAAGAGCAAATTTAAATTAAAACCTGTGTTTTAACTCCTCAGCCTGTGATACAGTCGTTGCTCATACTGACTCTCATGGTTTTCTTAGTTTGAGAGTGTTTCTTTGTTGTCTCTCTTCCATGTGATTTCTGGCACATGTCCTGTACATATGGTCTCTATTGCCACTGATAAGAAGGGGATCTTGCAACTCAGCTGGCTTAAGGTCCTTACAGGAATTCCTTTGTATTGTCAATAGCTTAAAAAAATGTGGGTTTTTTTTTCTTTTTTCTTGAGGGAAGAGGCAGAGAGATGAGAACTGAGACAGACAGATGTACAAGTGTGGGACAGGTTTAAAAATGGCAATCATGCTTTACTTGGCTAATTCAGAAATACACCTTTCTATAGAACAGCAAGAGCCTGCATGTTTTCCCTTCTCTCTATTTTCAAACATTTTTAGTCTGAGGTTTAGAACTTTTAAAATCTTTGTCCTGGTCCTCTGACTTATGTAGTCGTTGGTAAGAAATATTTTCTCTGGTTTCCTTTGTCAGGTGATTTCCAGCTCACTTTAGTCAAATGATTAATGTCCAATCTTAGATTATTTCTTGCTTAGTCAGGATTCCTCATTGCCAAGTAAGGAAATACTACACTTTGAGCAGTAACTAATGTGTCGTCCTGGTATTCTCTGCTTACTGAGACTATCCTAATTAACCCAGTTGTACCAAAGCATGAATGTTGCTTTACTGTCTTGGACTCTGTACAGAAGTACAAAAATGATCCCTTTTTTTTGGGATTGAAAGGTGCTGCCTAGCACAGGGTCCCCTATTCAAATTGTGTATAACTTCCTGAGGTCATCACTTCAGTGGTATTATTAATATAAATTTTAGTAGTTGGAGGAATGACCAGCTCTAACTGTGTGTACATGTGCCTAGATGAGAGGAGCAGTTTGAAAAACAAGCAGGTGTAGGAGAATGAGATAGGTACTGAACTGGTTGGGAGAGGTGCCTCAACAATGATCCCATTTTCAGTGTCTGTGTGCAAGTGCTGACTGATGTGTCTCATTCTGAGTCTTCGCATTTTTACTTTCAGAATTTGTGCTGGCTTTTTTCAGCTTAGGCACCTTTAGTTTAGAAAGCATATTGGGCAATGGCTCTATTACCGTGTTTGGACAGAATATTGTCTCGCTTTGTACTATCATAGAGAAAATATGCACCTTTAGTGAACTGCAGAAGAGAAATTTGGCTGTAAAGGTGTCATTGTATTAGCAAGGGAACTAAGATGATACCTGTCTGCAGGTAGGTAAACAGAAATCAGATCTGAAGGCAGAGTTGTGGAAGCCTTTCAACTAAGAGGATTTTGGTTTGAAGGGAAATAAAAGAGGAGTAATATAGCAGGAAGTATTCCAATATGTTTTCATTAAGATTCAACAGAAATAAATGTGAAATTCATCCTCAGCTTTCCTGAACCACATGTTGACCATAATGCATGGGTGAAACAGGCATAAAAATCTCCTTGTAGTTCTTCTAAAGTAGACAAAGCATTCTGCTTTTATGTTAATGGAAATTCTGTTACTTCTGCCTTTAGAGGTCATTGTTTGAATGTTTGATAACATAAGTGCATAGAGAAGATTACTTTTTAAGCCTGAAAATAAATGCCCTGAAAAAGGCTATTAACACTTGTAAAATGCTAACATAAAACAGGCTAATCTTGAGCTGAGATGCCTTACTATGCCTGGGAAATGTAAGCTTCTGATTATTTTGTTTCCTACCGTTTGCCTCTTTCTCCTCATCAAGAACTCTTCAAACCAATCTAGTCTGATAAATGATCTTTTTTTACGTATTGCATAATACCAGTGTCTGACACTTGTCATTGACATGCTCTGAGGAGTGAAATGTGGAGAAGAATCACACTGAAAGTTTATAATGACAGATCAGTTTAGTTTCCATTATTTCTGAGATACTAATCTTGATACCTGTTTATTGTGAATAAAAGTGAGTAGCTTATATATGTTATGTTGTCCGTTTTCTGTGGTATACATTAGCCTAGTATGAGTTAATGGAGAAGTAAAGCTGCTCTCAAATAATTCTCAAAGATCAACACAGTAAGGTTTAATGCCCTAGAAGAAGTTTGAAATTTTACCTTGAGGTTGAGCATATACAACTTCTATTTTTGGCATTCTAAAGCTGTTTAAGAATATCAAGAAAGGATGTACTGGATGAGTCTCATGGATTTGTTGCTTTTCTGGATTAGAAATAGCTGATATGGGTTATTCATTTCATGTCGTTTAATAAGATCTCTCTGAAAATACTTTCTATATTGGAATTTTTATGTCCTGGTATTGCAATATGCTAGAAATAAGGCTGCCATTGTTATTCCTCTTAAATGTGGTAAGTCTTCTGTAATAGCTAAAATTCAATTATTATGTGACTGTCATACTGCTAAAGAATGTGCTCTTCCCAGAATTTGGTAGGTGAAAAATGTCTTCATCTTGCTAGGCTATTGAGTAGGAAACTTCCACAGAAATCAAACCATATAGTTGAGTTGATCTACTGTATGACAAGCTGCAGTTATTGTTTTAATCTTTCACTGTTTCTCTTACTCTTCTTCTGTTAGCGCAAATAACATTTTTTTATTATTTTTCAGAAGATTTATATCAGTTATATGTTGTGAGAATATGCACTGCAATTAGGACTAGAACATAAAAAGCTTTATGTGTGTTGAAGGCAGGGAAGAAGCCAGTAAGTCTTGATGTGAAATTTAATCTTTTAAAAAACAGTTAAATCACCTCAAGACTCTTTCCTTGGCACTGGGATTCTTTGATGAAGACTGGCTCTTCAAACCCAAACATTCAACACTGAGACATGGTTAAAAAATCCAAAGCAACTTTTGTTCTCTTCCTGGGTCAATGTATGCTTTATTTTTGGTTTGGGTTTTTCATACATGAGTCTGTTGTGCCACATGTATTCACTGAAGAGTGCTTGATAAACATAAAATATGGTCATTTTTTTGTAACGTACAATTTCTCAAATAATTGCCAATACTGCTACAATAAATCTTAATTTTAATTAATTTTCACCTACATGTCCTGATGATACACATGGCCTCGTAGATTGTAATTCTATGATTTTGCAAAAATAAATTGACTGGATATATGCAAAGATTCCAAAACAGGAGCATGTATCATATATGTCTTCCTTTAAAGCATATTCTTCCCAAACTCATCTGTACTGCTTGACATATCTTTTTGTCTTTTTTGAAAAATACCACTGAAAATGTGGACTCCTTTCCTCTCACAATACTAAACAGTTCCCTTCAAGAACTTCAGAACATCCTGAACCTATCCTACAGACCCAAAGGCACTAGTTTTGCTCATCTGAGGAAAATCTCCATGGAAGGAGAAAGAAGGCAAAAGTGTAGAATGAGAAGAGTCAGAATCTCACAGTGCTACAAGCCCAGTTTGTCTCAATTACTCTGTGTAATCCACAAAGATACAGTTTGTACAGAGAGATAATATTTTTTATTAGACTAGCTGTGATGACTTTTGTATCACTTATTTTAGCAAAGGGCATTCCTTTTCCATTCAAACCTTGCGTTGCTTTTAATCAGCCTTGCCAGTAACAACATGAAATAATTGTGTGTTTGTTTAGCCAGACCAGATGATCCTAACTGATTTGGGTCTTTAGATTTACCTTGACAAAGAGCTAAAGGGCACAGATTACAATCATAGGTGTGATATTTCAGTACATGTTATGCTTTTTAAATTTTTTGCACATATTAGTACTTTGCTGCATATGTGTAAAACCAGAGAAAGCTTCCACTCGAGCTCCTTTTTTGACAGTAATGCTTCTACACCCCTTTACCAGTGCGCTCCTTCAGCCAGTCACTTCACAATTTCTCTTCTCACGTATAAATAACAGGCAAATACTGCTAGCATCTCGGGAATTTGGGGATATATGGTGTGCATCAGAGGGATAGGGTCATGGGTTATCTGAGAGTACCAGTTTTCTTACAGCTATATTCAAGGAGCAGTACTTTCACTGCAATGCAGTTCATACATGTGAAAATATAGAACGTGTATGGTGCTTCAAAATACTGGCTGATAGGCTGCAGAAGATGAAAGGACCAAGGTTATATTGGGCAAATTAATGATTTTAAGCAGGCATATTCACATTGCATCTTTACTACATATGATGTGTATGCCAGCTGTTGGTCCAAGGAATGAATGCCTGAAAGCCAACTGCTCAAAGATCTCTTAGCCACCCATCAAGTGGGGCACAGTAAGTTATGCTTTGGTCTGTAATGTCAATCTTGGTTCCACCAAAAGAAAAAAGACTTTAAGTCTGTCAGAAATGTGTACCAGCATGCACCAAAAATTGCAAGTATGATTATAAGGAAAATTTGCACATATGGAGAGCTCACCAGTGTACTAAATTGCTAATGCAGATGCACCCTTAGATGCTGGTCCTCACAACGGTGGCATGGTGAAATGACAGTCATGTTTGCAAAGAAGTATGCTTATTATATATAGAAATATTCTGTATATTATATAGAATGACAAATCTCTTGAAAATCATTAATCAGACACAAAAAGAATGTCACAAGTGTCTTGCTTATCCTTCATCATCCTAGTTGCCCATTGCTGCTTGAAACAATAGAAAATATATTTAGAACCTTACAGTGCTTATAAGTTAGATAGATCTTTGTTTAAAATTAAATTGTTTCATTCCCAGTTTGTTCTAGTGCATGGCAAGTGTGATTTAATAAGTACAAAAAGTTACAATGAGGCATCAGTGCTCTCCATTACAAGAACAAGAACATAGTTAGCATTGTGATTTAGGTATCCTCTTAAAGATAGTAATTAATATGAGACGAATTATATACAAGACCAATACAACACTTAATCCACTAGTTCTTCTATTGAGCGTTTTTTTATTCAGTGCACAAAACTACTTGTAGATGACATCCAGTGTGCAGCTTCTTCTCTTGCACTATGCAATATCTGTTACTGATGCACTGAACTCCAAAAGGCAAATCTCCATTGCATGTTTACTTTTCATTTTACATAAGAAATTTATCACAATAATTGTAACTTTTCTGTTAGCAAAGTTGGTTTTTGTAGGTTTTGTGTTTTTTTCTTTTCTGTTTGGGCTTTTTTTGACATATCTTTTTATTTTCAGGAAAATAAAGAGAGGAGAGAGCAGCTTGAGAAGAAGCAAAAGAAGTTGCTGGCTGTCCATGGCAATGAAATGAGTCCTCCGTGGAGGCCACCTGGCAAAGTCACATATTCAGGGAATAACTGAGTAGTCTATTGCCTTCCAGAAGAAAAGACCGTCCATATAGTTCTGACAATGGCTAATTGCTATTTCATTAACAGTTGATTTTCACTGGAGTCATTATAGGTGTTAGATTCTTTCTTTTTAGTTTATTTGATCTCTACAGTTTAAATAAATCAGTTGTCCCTTTTCATTGCTTTAGAAAATGTACTAATTTTTCTAATTCCCCTTTTAATGTAGTTTTCATAAATTCCATGTTACTTTGTACCTTTTGGGTGAATGTGTATATTCAAGATAGATAAGGCTAGACTCTGGCATTATTTTCATCTGATAAGTAGCAGAATAATTATTTTTTAGTTCCTAGGCCACACTCTTGAGCAGTTAAGTCTTGAAGAAATGCTTTGAGAAAGTGGTGGGGTGGGCGTGATGGACAAGGAGATGTTGGCTCTCTGGTGGTAGAAGACAAAAGGCTAAGGAGTATCATAGGAGGATGTCTTTTTCATACATGAAGAGATAAGCTACAGAGAAAATAATGTTATATCATGCAACATTATGAAATATAAATATAGTTCTTAAATTAAAGCTGCATCTAGCAGAAGCAGGTTTTCATGGGGCTAAAAACAGTCAGCCAGGTGATGGTACAGATGAATTAAACTGGAATCCATATGATGTAAAATAATACAGAACTAACTAGAATTGTAGCTGTTAATTCCCTTTCAGATCTCCATATACATTCCATAGATTTCTTGCTTCCTACAGGAAAAAACAGTTTTAGAGACATGCTTACACAAAATCTTACAAAAGAACTACAAGGGTAGAACAGTGGTACTCTTATGAGGCAACCTTAGAGACAGAATTTATTTTTTTTTTTAATTAATTTAAAGGCTTCTGTGGGGTTTTTTACATGATCAAGTAGATCCTCCCCAAATACATTTTCATCATTGCTAGTGAGCAGGTTGCTTGAGTAACTTACTAATTTTTTTTCTTTTTTTTTTTTGGCTATTTGCCTCACTATTTCAGAATCAATGGCAAGACTATGTGTCTTTAGAGATCTTCAGATCTCTTGTTTGCCTGCTGTCTAAACTCAAGCTGTTACTTTTGTTTGTATTTTCTTGTTTGAACTTTAATAATCACTCCAGATCAGATATGTTCCTCAAATGTGTATTCTTTAAAAACAAAACAAAACCGACATCACCAACCAAGAAGGTTTTTTTTTAAAAAAAACAATTAGTCTTTAATTTATAGATAAATTTTCTCAAATGAAAATCTTGCTCCTCTTTATACTGGCAGTCTCCTTGGAAAGTAAAAGGAGCATTTGAGAAGTGGACTTGTCTTTATCACTAGAGTTCTGTCCCATTCATAAATCTCTGAGATAGTCCTTAATTCTGCATTTCAAGTAACACTGGAACATCTCCTCGGAAAAGAGAAACCACAAGACTGGCAAACAGATTAATATTTTTAGTTTCCTGATGTTTCTTTCTTGGATTTTTTTTACATTTTAGTGAGAGCCACTGAGAATTTAGAGGCACTTGTTTTGGCCATAATGGTTTCTATTACCAGAGTGCTGTACAAGTGAAATTTATTGCTGCTATGTATGTACAAATTAAATCAGAAGGGTATCTATTCTGTCTCAGTGTTCAATAGGGTCCTGTTCATTAGTATGAACTCTAGTTCTGTGAATTCTCAATTCAGACCATTTGAAAAGTTTATGACAGGCAGAAGCAGGTGCTAGAAAACAAAAAGCTAAGATACATTTGTTAGAACAGTGGGTAGTGGGGGTAGCTACCATCATTAACCTGATTTCTATCAATAAACAAAACCAGAGGAAAACTTGCAAAATGTGCAATATTTTTGTTGTATATGATCTATTGACAGTGTCAAGAAGTATTTACTAACCTTGAGAATATTATTGAGGTTTCACTAGTAGTTGTGCTGGATTTGTGTACAGCCAAATCATCTGACAGACTGGATTTGATCCATTGTGAGCAGTGTTTGCAGATTCAATACAGCTTCTAGGTGATGAAGTAATTTTACTGCAGGATCAGGTTTGAGTATATTGCCTGGTATTTTACCTTAAATGGCTCAACTTTCAGTTGCGTTTTATGCTCCTTGCTCATGGTAGCCCTGTTGCATATTGGGAATATAAGAACTCTGCTGGTTCTGCCTCTTGCTTTTAGTTCTGTTTCTTCTGAAAAAAGAGAATTGTACCGGACCTGGCTTTTATTCTTTTATTTATTTCTAGCCTTCTGTCACTGGGCTGCTTCCCCATAAATGTGTAGCTGGAACAGTTTTTTCCACTGGAGAGTTTGAAGAGAAGCCAGGACCTTAATGGCACCTGTCCTTTGATTGTATACAGTCTGCAGTTAATGCACCACTGATGTCTTCCAGTGAACCCTAATGACAATAGTGACCTTTTTGATGCTTCTTTGAGACTTAGGTTTGTGCCAAGAGTCATGGCTCAGATGCTGAACTTTTGGGAAGGGCAGTGTTCTTACAGGTTTATGCTAAGCTCATCTTCTGTCATTTGGGAGGAGGAAGGCATTAGTTAAAAAGGAGAGAGGGCAGGAGAGAGTCTGGAGCTTTCAGAAGCACCTGGAGCCTGCAGTCAGCTCTTGCTGAGCTTGTGGACTCTGGTTGTGTTCCAAGGCTCTCTGTGTTTTTTTTTCAGGTAGACTCTCTTCACAGTAGTACCCATGAGGAGCTTCCTGCACTGCAATGTTGCAGTGCATTGCATTACCACAGAAGTTCCCAGTCAAAGCATTCTGCACATTAGTTTTTTTTGCAGAGATCCAGTAAATCCAGATTTTTGTCTGGCATAAGTCAGGCTGTAGCACGAATATTGCAGGTAACTGAATATGTGGCTTTCATAACCTCTAGGTCTGGCTCTGGCTGTTCCCTTATGGCAGGCCAGGCATTTTTTCTGGCAGTAGAGGCATCACATCAACAGTATTGGCATCCAAAGAGAAAGAATCCTCTGCCAGCAGAAACTTTCAAGAAGCTGAAAAAATGCCCATCCAGAGCAGCTTCACTGGGCAACCTGAGAGGTAGGGTAAAATTACAGAGAGCAGCAGGAGAGGTAGGATTGCAGCACAGGCAGAACGCAACAGAACTGCCATCTCAAAAGTGACCCACCCAGATTTTATGAGAAAAGTATTGAATGAATTCAGGCCTTTAGATTGGATTTGTGGTGTGCATCATTGGTTCTGTAGGCCTCTCGCTCTCGGAGCCTTGAGTTTGGGTTTAGTTGGTTAAGAAACTCTAGCTGTAGTATCAGGGGACGATGAAGTGTGTAGCAGGCAGAGGGGAAGATGAAGTGTGTAGCAGGCAGCAGTTTCCTGTGCAACAGACCTGGAGGGTCTGAGACAAAGAATGCAGCCTGTGACAAGCAAATCATCTGAATCCTTATTTCTGCAGTGTCCAGCTGGAGGAAGAAAGGCAGGTCCCTATGCTGACAGGCCTGCCCTTGAGGCATGAAAATGAAAAGTGTGGTAGAATTAGTGGCAGAGATAGAAAAGGGTTTGTCAGATGCCTGTGCCAGAACTAAATACTGCGTACTTACTGGCTTTAAGCCCCTAGATGACTGGATGGAAGGCTTTTGACAGAAGATAGAAGTCTGAAGATGTTGATGGCATCTTTCAGAGGAGTGAGAATGCAGTCACATAAATTCACAACTTCTTAATTAGTAAAATGTGCTGAAGATCTGTAGATGAGGGAAAACAGTTGATATATTTAACTTTTACAATAAAATCTTGGAGCTTTGTCTAATTTTACATTGTAAAAACTTGGTCATGTTACAGCATGATGCAAATGTCTTAGGAAAAATATGAACATATGTACATTAATTTATAAAAATGTACATGTATCTGTATAAATCCTGTCTATATATTTATTGATGACAGAGGGAAAATACTTTGTATTTAATAAAGTATATTTTAGTATAATAGCCTCAATGTTTTCATCAGATCTTAGGATACAAATCTTTATTTAAAGCTTTAATACGTGGAAATTAACTAGGCAGTGTCTCTAAGCACAAGCTATTTTTTCATCACTGTTAATATGAAAAGTGGATAGGGAACTTCAGTATCCTACTGAAGTTGGAGCTTTTACAGCACTGCAGCTATCTCCTCCACCTCCTGACACTCTTGCTTGCTGCCACACCAATGCAGACATTCATTTAAGGGATGTAGTTTCCAAGTCATAACCTGGAAGATGATCATTATCACTCATTTTTTTTCCAAAGTATTCCATTCAGGTGTTAAGTTGCTATATTGGTGTACTAAAGGGGCAGGCTGATGATAAGTAAAAAATTCTGTTTCAGATCTCTTGATTAAAAAAAAAGGTATGCTGTTCTCTGTTGCACCTTTTTTTAATTTCAGATTCATAAAATTTGAGATCATCTTATCTGGTCTGTATATCATGGACTGCTATGTTTCATTTGGTTAATTGTGTGTTCAATATGTTACTTGACTCAGGCTAACAGGAATAAACACTGATGGCAGCCTTGGCTGCACATCAGAACCTGGCCTTGCTCCAGTTTGTCCGTATCTTTCTTGCACTGGGGAGCCCAAAGCCGAACATGATGCTCTAGATGCAATCTCACTCCCAGCTGCAGTCTCATTCTTGCCAAACAAAGAGGAACAATCACTTCCATCAACCTGCTGAATACCTTGTTACTAATACAGCCCACAATGCCATTGGCATTCTCTGCTGTGAGAGCCCATGACTGCCTTATCTTCTGCTGCTTCTCCTCTGGCACCCCCAGGTAGTTTCCTTCGAACCTGCTTTCTGTCCATTGGGGCTCAGCCTGTAGTCTTAACCTCAGGTTGTTTGGCCCTAGATGCAGGACTTGTCCTCTGTTGACCTTAAAGGTTCCTATCAGCCCACTTCCTTGGGACAACCTACTTGGCTCCATGGACTTAGTTATGTCCACTTAACTGAAGTGCTCCCCTCTTTTGTCTTTCTCTTCAGATCTTTAGTGCCTGAAGGCTGACTTCATCAGTAAAAAAAACCAACCAAACAAAAAAAAACAACACCCCCAAAAAACCCCAAACAAAAACAAAAGCAAAACTGTCAAGGAAGACATCAAGCACCTCAGCTTTTTTCCATGTTGTGTGTCACTAAGTCACCTGGCCCCCTGAGCAGCAGGATCACATTTTTCTTCCAGTGCCAATGTACTTACAGAAGCCCCTCTTGTTGCTCTTTGAGTCCTGTATGAACTTTAACCCCTGCTGATCTTTGTCTTTAATGAATACTTCCATGCTCATTCAAGAAATGTTTCTATTTTGCCCCTGGGTCGCAAGTGCTCTCCACCATCTCTGTGTTGCTTAGTCTGAACTCAGGCAGGAGAGCCCTGTTCGGGCACACTGGCTGGCTGCCACACTTGCTCGGCTACCTGCATGTCAGAATGGACTTTTCCTGTGCTTTGACGAGGATGTTAAAGAAAGTGAACAAACTCTCCCGGGTCCTTTTGCTTTCTAGGGCAGCTTCCTGTGAGATTCTGCCAAAGAGATCCCTTAACAAGCCATCATCTTCTCTCCTGAAGGCCAAGTTTGTGGGTCTGTTTACCTTGCTGCTTCTTACATGATTGAAAGCTTCACGTTCTCAGAGTTGTGGTGCCAAGCGGCCATCAGCTTTCACAACCTGGACCAGTTCATCCCTGTAACCATCCATTAACTCAGGTCAAGTCCCAAACACCTCTTAGGACATCAGTCCTTCCACCTTCAGGTTTCTACTGAACTATGGGCTTTTAAAGAACAATTTTACCCTAATGGATAGTAAAGTAATTGCAAAACTCTTACTTCATTATTTCAGTCCAGGGCATGGAGAAGTCTTCTCTTACTAGCAGATTGCATTCAGGCAGTTGAACTGTTTTCAGCATAGCACATAATTTTAGCTCCTACACTCACCAGAAAAAAAGTGCTACTAAAAGCCTTTAGTATTGCAAGATACTTTTTCTCTTTTACTACTATTTCCTTTATGAATACTCTTTTGCTGTGATGCTTTTATTTTTTGATAGATTCAGATTAAAAGACTTGAAAGTTTTTCTTATATTTTTTCATTTAAAGAACAGCAAGAGCTGTCATTATGTGGTAATCATTTTTTGTGAATGGAAATGCAAAATGTCTGGACCTTGATGCTAGATGATAAGAGGATGACATCATTTACAAGCATCTTTCACTCTTAACATTTAACTGTTGTAATGCCCAAGTGGAACACCAGTATTAACAATAATGCCCTGGTTGACTTTTATTTTCCTTTGTACCTTTTAACATGGTGTAATACAGTGAGCACCCATTCCCATATGCTGCTTTCTAACCAAATAATTAAGGAAAAATAACAAGAAAAAAAATTTAGAGAAAAGGAATGTATTCAAACTGTCTTCTATTTCACGTTTTGAAGAAGCATCTGCAGAATCATGGTGAATGAATGATGTTTTGGGGAAAACTTACTTAGCTACTCTGAATTCATCTGTGCTTCTTACCACTTCCAATGCTGAAGTATAATGAGGATGTGCAGAGGTGGTTTAGCATACAGCTTAACATGCTGGTCATGAACCCCTGCAGGTGGATAGGATAACTGCTCACATCCCATAGGGCTTATGGGAGACCTGGGGATTGTAAGTTTTTCTCTCTTGACACAGGCAGGATAGTGTCCCCCCTCCCCTGCCCATACTGGAAAGATCCTGTCATCAGGAACTGAAGGCAAAATATGCAAACAATTAATTTGGCCAATAAGTATCTGCTGCAGAAAGCTTTCCAAACTTCTCGGATTTGACTTTTGTCTACATAGACCTTTGTTGATATGTTTTCTATTGCTTAGATCATCTGTCACTAAAGGAGAATGTTGTCCCTTGTTGAAATGGGAGCCAGAAAGATTTCTATTGCAAAAGTTCACTGTGCAAAATGAATACCAGTGAAAAAGTAAAAGCAAACCCTATTAAATTTATCATTTGTGGAAGCATTAACAGTTATCAACATGGTGCTGGATAGTGCATAAGCAAAATATAAAGATGACTTTCCACAAAAGGCTCCCCATCCCAGAAAACACACAACAGAGGTTTAGTCAAAAGCATAAGAATGAGGGAGGCAGCATCAGTTGCTGAACAGCAGCTGTGGTAGTGTTGTATCAACATGTTACTCCTGGCAATTTGGCTTCGCAGTTCACCAGCCAGTGTCCTTGCTTGCTGTCTTGCCTTCAGCAGAAAAGCCAATGTGCTGATTTTCCCCCTAACTCTTCTGCTATGTTGTCAAGCAGCCTCTCTCTGGTTTTCTTCTGCTAATGTACAAAATTTCCTGTCTTTTTGCTGAAGAGACCAGATAATTCTGTCCGTTCTTGTTGTCATACAGCACCTCCAAAAGAGATCAATCTGCTCAAAGAATGAATCTGCCATCAGTATTGCTGTACAATTTAAAGTGTTATTACAGCATTAAACCCTGACATCAGCTTGATATGTATTTTCCCTTAAACAGATGGTAATGCATCAAGCTGTTAAATTTCACTGCAGCAAAATTGACATTCTAAGTTTCTATTTCTCATGTGAATCAATAAAATGTAGGGATGCTGCATTAGAAAATGTCCAATGTGAACAGCTATGCACTTGTAACCTTCCCAAAGCAAGGGCTCTTGATAATGACCCATAATTTTCAAGGGCAAACTATGGGGTTTGGATGACAAAGTATCACTAGAAAGAGAGGTTATGTGCAAATAGTATCAGGGCAGCTACTGAAAGAAACAACAGGATAAATGGCTCAATTCTCAGGGTAGCAAGTGCACATTAAGTGTTTCACAAAGCCTTTTTACTGATTTGCAACTCAAATATCTTTTACACTTATCTTCATGATTTGTTTTCACCATTTCTCACACAGATTGTTTGTTTGTTTGTTTTTTTAAATAATCCTGTGCACTGGTTAAAGCACAGAAAGAGCAGGGAGAGTTTTATGTCTATACGCAGTTCTTACTGTAATGTAGAAATACAATTATAAGATGAGCATGGATGCAAAATATAAGTTGCTAGAATTGAACTGGCAAGACTGTACTACTTAGAAGTACCGTCATGAGGGAAGGAAATGAAGTCTGACAGCTCCATCTCAGAGCCTCTGCAGGATGCCACTGCACCGAGTTCCCAACTGCCATTTTCTGCACACTTTTGCCATCAAGTTTGTACAAGGGACCATGTCACAGAGCTGCAATGACAACCCAACCTCATCCACTGTCTCACTACTGGTGGGGTAAAACAGCAAGGATGAGACTGGCCCGTGGGATTTTGGACAGCTTTCACTCTCTGTTAGAGGCTGAATATCTCTTTTCTGACCTGACAATGTTTGGGAAACTGCCTCTGAACAAGCTTCTGCCCACATGTGCCAGAACAGGATGTGTATTATAGTCATGTGTGGCAAGGCTCTGTTTTCATCAGTTTAAACATTTAATTCCTTTAAAAATGAATAAACTGTTGCCACAATAAAACACTAGATGGGCAATAAGTTAGTCTTACTCATCTTTAGCAAAACTGGCAGCCAAGAATTAGCACACACAGGTTGCCCTGGAATACTATTAAGAATAATTAAGGGAAAAGCAAGGGTTGTTGTTTTGCTCATGCTTGAAGTCTTAGCAGCTGAAGGACAGATTTATCTTGCCTTATGAATCCTGAATTCCAGCTCTGTAAAACAAAGCAAGATTTTCAGGTGTTAAGCATCTGAACTTCCCAGAAATTTCACTTGTATTCATGTCCAGCCATACCTGGAATAAATTAGAGCACACAGCTAGTGTGACACATTTGATGCACAGGGTAATCATTAAAGAGATGCTCCCAGTGTCCCATGGCAAGAGGTTAGATTTGATCCTCCATGTTAGGCAAATGTGGTTTCTCAGACCAAATCAGAGATCAGAAAACACACCATCTTAATTCCCAGGACTGCATTGTCCCATGCAGATGTTTTTTTTACAAAATTTTGGCTGTGCAAAGTTCCTTGTAAAGACTTCAGCATCTGTCACGTTAGACTGTGTTGCCCCCACCTGCCCATCACACATAGCCTTTGATTGTTGAGGAGAATGGGAACATGCATTTCAGATATTTATACTGCAATAATATTGAAGAACTACATATAGGCATTGAACAAAGCTCAGCAACCATGCAGTATGACCTGAAAGATGATCTGAACCCCAAATTCTGGTAGTAGCTGACTTGACCTATCTCTTGGAGAAAACTCAATGCCTGAACATTAGCACTTAGTGTGCTGCAGGTCTATCAGGCTAGATGAAGGTGACACTAACAGTATAATGCTCTACTATGGCTCGTGACATCAGCTTATGTGAGTTTTCATGGAAAAGAAGTGTGAAGACAAACCTCAAACAGGACAAGTAAAAAAGAAAACACAAACCTGTTTATTTCAATGAACTGGTACCAGTGTGTTTGGCTAGACATTCATCCTGAGACTTGAGGGTCGAGTCAAGAAACCTGAACCTAAGCAGAGGAGACTGTTGAACCATCTGACTCTGTCTGAGTAAAGTCTGTATCAAAGTGTTTTAGGGGAAGAGGCAACCAGCTACAGACAAGGAGTCATAGCCTGAATTTCCCCTCCATCTGAACACATGAGAACATATTGCCTTTTACAGGCAGTGATTCATGAAGCCAACAAGCACAATCCCCTACCACATTTGTAGCTTGGGCATCAGGGTGCCTCTCCTGACCAGTACCTGCCCTGCCTCCAGAGCTGCACATCAGCAAAAGCCCTAGTGAAAAAAGTTATCTTTTCACATTTTCTATAGCATTTAAGTTCCAGATGGAGTAGGAACATTCAGGCATCTGCTTTTGCTGTTTGGGCTGCTGGATGCCCTGCCACCACTGTGCCACCAGCTGTGCTGCTGCCTGCCCCATGATTCACCCCACTCCCACCCTCCACAGTGGTTTAATCTCTGCCTTAGCCTACCAACATTTTGCCCTGGATGTAAGATCACAGCATGGACTCACAGGTGGCACACACACTGCCTGCTGGAGAGCCATAAAAGCATTCATTATACATTTATAGCTGTGCCCTGCTGCCTCCAGTGAACCGACTGCATGCAGCTGCCACTGAGGCTGTACCTCGGGGATGGGTAGGGGTATAGCAAACAATATGGTAGCAGGGACAGGTGCAGTGGGGCTTTGTGGAGCCTGCTGCAAGCAGAAAGGATTTCTGCTGTTAAGTGTTGCTTCTGCTCAGTTACTTTTTTTCCTGAGTCTCATGAGAAATGTTCAAGTATTTCTTGTGGCTGCTGACCCCAACAATGCAGGTTTTTTTGTCTGGCTCCAAAATTTTTGAATGCAATTGAAAAAAACAAAAAACAAAGGAAAAAAAAACCCCAAACCTAATAAATTACACTACATGTTATTTAATTTCTGGTATGGTATTCAGGCCTTCAGTCTCTCCTGAGAGCCAAGCCCCTTGTAACTATGATTATGATAAATATTTCACTTGTATGGCATGTGGTCCATTACACAAAATCTTGCGTGACCAGAGACCAAGGCTGACAGGGCAGATAGGGCCGGCAGCTCTCCCAGGCGACTGCTCAACCAGGGCTAAGTGCTGCTGCCTGCTGGTGCTCAGCTGGTGAGGAGCAAAGCACTTTGGGCAGCTCAGTAAACCTGAATCCCATATTCAATTATGGATGGAGAATGTCTGTTTTGACTGAGGCTCTGAAAATAGCTTAGTTTATTTCTTCTAAGTGAGAAAGCTTTGGAAATGTGTATTTTTGTGTTATTTTTATTGCCTTACAGCCTGGGATAATTGTCACTCCCCTCCCTTCACTGCCCTTGGGAAGCTGATTTTTACCTGAGATTCACTTTGCCAGCTAATGAAGGATGCTCCACTAAATGGCAGTAAGAACAAGAGGCCCCACATAGTCCATTACTACTCCACTGGCGAGTAGCCAGGAGGGATCCCACTCAGCCAAGTCTGTATCTGGTGTGTGGAGAATCGCTCTTTGCCCTGAGGGTCTCCTTTTACTGCCGTGACCCTGCAGAGACCCCCTGCTCACTCATATTCAGCTCTTGTTCTTGCCAGCAGTACCACACAGATAAGTTAGCATCAATGTTTTACCAAAGGAACATTGACCTAGGAAACCTAAACTCCCTTGAACACAGTTGCGCAGATATATTTGCTAATGAGTTTGTGTAGAGCATCAGGAACTGTTTATTTTCTTTCATTCATGCTTTATATTGATTCATTGGAAAAAATGGGTGTTGCTGTAGTCATAACACAGAACCTTGCTCAAAACAGTAGGGAAACTAGAGATTGATCTTTTCTTACTATGCTGAAAATATTCTAGATGTGTGTCCAGGACATTAATGCCTGCATCTAACAGTGTTGTGGTGCAGTATTACTCACCTCTTGTATTAACATGGCCTGTATCGTTGCTAAAGTGCTACCAAACACAAAGCTGGTTGAAAGTGCTTCTCTAAGGGGGATGGAGAGGTCATCACCCAAGCCTGTGTGTGATTTACAGAGCAACATTTGGGAAGTCTGAAGAGGAATTCGGTGTACTGCTGAGAAAGCCTGGTGAAACAGCTGGCACATTGATGCTCAAGCATCACCCTGGTCAATCCCTCTGGCCAAGCTCACAGGTGTTCCAGGAGCTGCCTCACCTGCAACAGCACAAATAGGTAAGTGAGATCCCCCTGGATGTGCTTTAGGGGGTCATTTGCACTCAGCAGTAGCTGGAGAATTCATATATTTAAAGGAGGGGCAGGAACTTGGGGAGGAGGGTGCTGTTGTTATAAAACAAACTCAGAAGATGGGTAATGGAACCTGTGGCATCTTCTTGAGCAGTACCCCAGCTGTGTGAACTGAGGAGTAACAAGGGCTCTTTGGGGTGTATGTTCAGGTTACACTCTTTATACTTGGGGTTTGTGGTGCAGACCTTGATCACTCCTGATCTGCCTCTGGGCTGCCTCCTTCTGGATGTCTCTTGCTGGCTTCAGGCACAGGTATATTGCCTGATGTGAGTGGTATGGGAGGCCCAGGGAGAGAAGGAAGTCTGAATGGGTGATACCCAGGGAGCATGAATGATGCCAGTGCTGCACAGAGGATGAGAAATGGAAGCTTATAGGAGAAGCTGCCAAGGAGTGGGATAGGCAGCAACAGTGAAAGGAATGGAGTGGAAGTCACAGGTCCTTTCTGTTCATTCCCATCTGTGTTCTTTTGTGCTGGACACCTTTGCCATAATTAGTGCTGTATATTTGGCCATCATAATTAGCAACACCTTTGTATTGCTACCTGGATGTCTCTGATGGGAAGTGATTGTTTATATATTATTGCAGAAAGACAATGAGACTCAGATTCCTGTGGTGTTCCTCATGTATACTTATTGTTATTTATTCTGTGCACTTTTTGCATGATTTGTATATTTCAAAAAGCAGGCACATAGATGGGAAGGGGACAGACAATCCATGGTAAAAACCTGGAAAGTGCTATGAAAGAAATATGGTGCAGTAATTCTTTCAGTAAGCCTTGCCAGAGGGAGTACTTGCCATGAAAATGCAAAAGTTAAAAATAAATATGTAGCAACAAAGGAAGATTTAATTAAATGAAAGTATAGAGAAAATAAGACAAAAGCTGAATTCTGGCACCTAAACAAAAGCATGAAAAAAGCTTTAAGATAAAATTGTTGCTATAATTAAAAAGGTGAGTGAGAGAAATGGAATAAGCTAAGAAAAGGCTGGATGAGGTTACCCACTCAGCACCAAAAGCCTCAGGGAAAACTTGGCTTGCTGGGGGAACTGTAGATAGCAGCTCTGAATGTTTATGTCTGCTCTCCAGAAATAGTGTTATTGTAAGATTATTTCTGCTAATCGTATGACATTCCATAATCTATTTTTGCTAGACATGGTACAGCAACTGTGATGATATCACAGTCATGATTTGATCGTGATGTTTAAACGTTTTCAAAAGTGTGGTTCTTTGACTGTGTAACAGCAAGCTCAGAGCATCTGTCATGAAAGAGTCCCATGGAAAATGCAGTTCAAACTGCTAAAAGTGTGCTTTAAAATTCAAGCTAGTACTTAGCACTATTAAATTACAACATGGAACCCAGGAAACTGGCACTGCCACTTGAAAGTAGGTTTCCCACTCGCCTAAGTGTTGTTTAATAGAAATCTTAAAAACCTGAAAGAGTAGAAAACCTTCACAGCCAGGGGAGGTTGTGTGAATCTGTGTAAAGTATTTTGTAAAACATGGCCCAAGAGACAGTGTTCTCTTTTGAAGTGATTTTGGGTTTTTTTACTCCAGTGGGTACCTTACAAAGCAGGGGTATCCTGTAATGAAATGGGCAGCCTCAGGATCTTTGCTGGAGATATGCCCTGGATCTCAGTTTTAAAATGAACCCAGCTCCTGAGGGGTGAGTTGAGCCCATATCAGTGAAGAGGCCTGAGCAGAGCCCTGTGGAAACAATCATCTATGCTCTCCATTTTCCCTTAGCTCTTCAAAGCAACTTGGAAGCTGCACACAGATCTTTAAACACGTAATCATGTCAGTCATAATTGTATTGGTATTTTTCTCTGTGTGGTTCATGTATGTAGCCTTGCTACATAAAGACAGTTTGGTATGTACGCAGTGTACATGAGCAATGTACACATGGGCATCTAAACTGAGAATCTGCACATTTCCAGGTGTGACTCTCCCTCCTTCCCCACATATTCAGTGGCAAAAAACTGAGCAAGTTGGTTTTCAGGTGGAAATTGCTAAGACTTAGTGCATATTCCTCTGTGATGTTAAAGGTGTGAATTTAAGTCATCCTTTACATTTGGAAGAGTTCAGGCAAATTTTTTGCCAGTCTCTGCCAACATCTTCAGTTAGCTGTATTTGTTGTTCTTGACTTTGTCATCATCTTCACTGCCTATCACCCTCCTGCCAAACACAATTACATGCTGGTCACTGGTCCTGATGCTTAGCATAAAATAACAAGTACCTGTTTGAATATGGATGCACAACAACTTCTTAATCCTTGCATTATATATACTAAAGCAGCAGGAAACTAAGTTAATACAAATATCAATTCTCAATGTAGCATAAGTGGGTACATGATGCCACTCTCCAGGAGCACAAAGGTGTGTTCCTGACACCTTCCTACTTGTTATGCTTGTTGTTTGATATTAAAGGCACCAGTGGTGTGCAAGTCAAATACTAAAGGTATTTTCAATCCAGGCAAACTGGAGGCAATGAATTTACAGGGTCATAGGTGAGCTCAGGGCACCAAACTTGTTTATGTTCCTCTGTTACAGTTAACCTCTAGAACCTAGATGCCTAAAAATAGTACCAAAGCTAGGAAAATACTACTTTTTAAAGCTGTCCAGGAAAATATGGACACCAGGAAGAAATTTCAAACAGCTAGATTCCAATATGTGTTATATTCTTTTTAATAAAATACGAATTAGTTACAATGCCATTCTGAATGTTTGATTATGAATATTTAGCAAATCAAATATACAAATATAAAATAAATATATAAAATGAACCAAGTATAAATAGTATTTTTAAAACAAATACCAAAATTCTGGAACATGTGCCTTTATAAAAACTGCCCTTGCAGGCAAAGGTGATCATCTTCTTTGATCATCATTCTATGATTGTGTGATACAAAAATGCAAGACAGATAATTGTGTTCTGTTTTCCAATAGAAAATATCTGCCCCAGTATTTCTATACAATGGAACCAAATAATTGAATTTCTGGTTCAATTTAATGGTTAAATGATCCAGAACATGAATTTTATCCAAACATGTCTGTTGCCCTCAGTTCTCTTTTAGGGAGGCTTAGATGGGACTGATTGAATGTCTGGAAGTTATTTATAAACCAGCAGGTCCATGTTTGGGAGTAACTTGCCTTCTGTCAACTGAAGAAGAAGAAGTTCTCCCTTTGTAGCTTATGCTCTGTTTGTTTCTAATCGGTCAAACAAAGCAAGATTAAAGGTACAGACATTAATTTTACGGAAAGCTGTTCAAACTGCAGAATTAGATATAGTAAAGAATTTGAGTTTAGGGGAGGGAGTAAGAATATGAAAAAATGATGAAATTTTTCAAATTTTGGGGGTAACTTTAAATTCTTTTATCCTTGAAAATAGTATGTACACTGTTAGGTTTGTTTGAAGAGGAGAAAAATAAATTGGAAAGTAAGATGCTGGAGTCTAGCTGGTTAAGTATGTTTTGTTCCTATGCAGATGCCCACTTTTCCACAAATCTGTCTGTCTAATTGCTACAGGGTGTTTAAAGCTACTTGGGATCTTCAGTCTGATAGAGGGTAATGGTGAGCTTGTGCAAGGATTATTCCCTTTCTGCCTTGCTGTTTCTTATTGATCTAGCCTGGAGCTGCAGAGACTCTTGAATCCCTTTTTAAGTCAGTAGGAAATTGGTATCTTTAAATTTATCTGCAGATTAGAGCTCATTTCTCTTAGGTTCAGGTCATTTGATATCCCTGGCACCTGCAGTTATGTACTCAGCAGTACTGATCAGCACTGACAAGCAATTCATAGATCAGGCTGCCTCTCAGTTTCCACAGACTTTGCATAAAGACCATGTGGCACAGAATTATGGGAGCTATGCAGATACTCAAGCTGCCCTCACAGTTGTTAGTGTGGTTCACTATCAACTCCCTGTTTAAATTTGTGGAGGTTCTGCTCTCTCAGCCACAAGTCAGGCAAAATATTTCAGCAGAGACAATGCACTTTAAATAATTTATATTCTGGCTCATGATCACAAAGTATTCACTGTATATGACTCTGTTCAAAGTCAGTTTTTACTGAGAACAGTAATATATCTGTGGATGAGATGAGGGTAGAGTTTTGCTTGGCATCACTGTTCATTTTTCGGGACTTAGTCATGACACATATCCTGCAGTGTCAGAGTGACAGCAAGTTCAAGGAAGAGCCACAATGGCATCTGTCTTGCTTTGGGTACTCCTGTTTCACTTTTTGTTCCTCTTCATTGTCTCTCCTCCAAATCCTTTTCTATTAACTGGAGTTCACATCTCACCATTTTTTTTTCAGTTATCAGTCACTGAAATTACAGGAATCTGAATAGTTACTTACATTCTTACATGCTTACATTCGTGTTTATCTTGGGCTTCAGAGTAATGCTATTTAACTGAGCAAGGAATATTTCAACCCTTAGTCATTTTTCAATCTATTTGTAGGGAAGTGGAGGCATAGTAAGTTATACATGATCTATATCTATAATTTTGACTTTACAAGTACTTGCATTTGCTCTGTTAAGCAGGCCATGTTTCCTGCAAGATGAAGGTTTGAAACATATTTCAAGCCAAAGCATCTTTGTCTGTATCAGCCTTTCAGGACACCACATCTCTGAAGTTGGCTGCTGAACAGACTGCAATCATTACTATTGCATCTTTAAGTTATGGAGAGAGACACAATAAATGAGCCATGATGTGAAAATCAATGCTTGTTAGTTACAGGAAGGAAGGAAGCCTTTGGGCAAACCATGCCCTCTGTAAGGTGTAAGCTGTAGTAGAGTCTAATTTTCTCCTGCAGACAGTGCTGGAGCAAGGGGCAGCCACAGGGGTTTCCTCTCTCCCCTTCCTTCTCTGTCAGGCAGAATGGAAACTTCATGTGTTCCCCAGGGCTTTGCAGAGATGACAGGGAAGTGGGAGGAGAGGGAGGAGGTCACAGAGGGGCAGGATCTCAAGGGTCTCCCTGTGGCTGTGGTGCTGCCCCTCGTCTACCTTTACTAGAGTGATTTGATGCCCTGTGCCAATGGACCCCAAGTCATGTGGCTGCTCCCCAATGTACCATGTGAAAACATGCCTTTCCATCATGTATGACATACCTGGATGAAGAGACAAGGAAAGACCTTTACTGCGTTTTTCTCATTCATGTGGAAACATCTCTATCCTTGTAAATAGAAGGATTCTGTATTTTCTGTAGTAAAATGCTGAAAATTAGATTCTCTTTATGTTCAGGGTAATAGTGTGATACTTCATGAGTGTCCAAAACTTAATATAGCTTAATCTTCTTTCTCATGTTTAGGAGAGAGAGAGAACTTATGTACATTCCAATAAAATGTAGCCACACAAAAGCAGTCAAATTCTGAGTGCCAGGATAAATAAAAAAAAAATACTCCTAT
Organism: Xenops minutus; assembly: GCA_035221455.1. NCBI lineage: Eukaryota > Metazoa > Chordata > Aves > Passeriformes > Furnariidae > Xenops > Xenops minutus. Next base: position 30,993,278 of record JAWWEE010000122.1, on the reverse strand, counting down.
TCACAGTCCTAGGATGATTGCATAAAATGATGTTCAGTACTAGATGCAATATGAAAGAATATACTAGTTCAGAAATCCTTTAAATGAGAATTTAGTCTTTCTGTGAAAAAAACCCTCATTATCAGAAAAATAATAAAACCTGATGAAAATATGAAAATTACTGTGTATCCTTTTACTGTGTGCAAAACTGACAGAGGAGCAATTTCTAAGCCTCTGATGAATGTTCCCTTCTGACCTTCTGAAATGCTTGTCTTCTGAATAAACACTTGAAACTGTAGATAATCTGTGAGAATTAGGATACACTGCCCTAGGTGCACTCATGACTAATTAAATGATCTCTGCAAACTGCTTTGCCATGCATCTGACTTGTGTGTGGGAGTAAGTAAATGGCTCAGTGCACTCATAATGAGACTATATTTTTATTACATTTCTGTTGAAATTGAAAACAGGGCTACATTCAACCAGAAACTGAAGGACTTTAAACAAATTCCAGACAGAAACCAGTCCTTACCCTAGTATGTGTCCTAACTACAAAGCTCCAACATTTTTCTGTTATGCTGCCTTAAACTTTCTTTCTGGTTAAGGAGTCTTTTGGTTCCTTTGGGTAGTTGAATGCTGTGCTAATGGCAGGCAGCTCCAGAGGGACCTCACCGATCTGAGTGGGGAAATAAAAAAAAAAGGCACACAGTCATCAGTATAGATTACTCTGTTAAGGCAAAGTAATACCTCTAGAGAAAAAATAATCTGTGCATGTGGGACGCTGAACTCAAAACTTGCAGTTGCAACTCCCGAAGGTGATGCTGAGGTTCTGGTTTTGTGAAACCATAGGCAGCTATGTACTCTCAGAGTGCTGGGTGTTGGGAGTGTGCTGGGAGAAGGCTGAATACTGGCCAGGTTTTCCCTAACAGCATCCAGTACTGCAGCTATGTTTACTTACTGTTAAACAAGTGGACACAACCTTCCAGCACCGTTGCTGAACATTCAGATATGCTGTAGAGGATGCAAAATCAGCAGCTCCTCCCAATTCAGTGTCAGTAGCAAACTTACTTAGTATACTCTTGAGTCCTGTATCTGAGTCCTTTATGAAGACATTGAAGAGAACTGGCCCTGTAATGGAGCCCTGTGGAACCTCACTAGTGACAGGTGACCAGTCTGTCACTCCATTCACTGTTACCCTCTGTGCTTGACCCATGAGCCAACTGCTCACCCACCACATGGTGTGTTTATCCAGCTGTGCTGGACGTTTTGTCCAGAAGGATCCTATGAGAGACAGTATAGAAAGTTGTACTGAACTCCAGAAAGATTCCATCATCTGGCTTCCTTTGATCCACTGGGTGGGGTAAACTGCTCATAAAAGGAAATTAAGTTCACTGAGCAGAACTTTCCCCTCATGAACCTGTGCTGGCTGTGACTGATGTATGCATTGTCCTTCAGGTATTTTTCAATAATTCCCAGAATAGTCTTCTCCATTGTTTTACAAGGCACTGAAGTGAGACTGACAGGCTGGTAGTTACCAGGATCATCCTTTTTGCCCTTCTTGAAAACTGGGACAATGTTTGCCAGCTTCCCCAAACTGTTCAAAAATCATTGAGAGGGGTCTCACAATGACATCAGCCAGCTCCTTGAGTACTCTGGGATGAATTCCATCAGGTCCCACAGACTTACAGAGGTCCAGCTGGAGTAGCAAATCCCACAAGTTCAGAGTTGACTGGGAGTTTATCATTCTCACAGTCATGGTCCTACTGCTCTAAGACCCACAGAGCCTATCATCAAGTATTTATGACTGAGGCAAAGGAAGCACTGAACATCTCTGCTTTGTTTGTGACCTGACTATCCTTGTCAAGTAAAAGGCCAGTGGTTTTTCTGGTCTGTCTTTTGCTTTTAATATATTTTAAAAACATTAAGTTAGATATCTGGCCTCTTAAACTCTTCTTTTTCCTTGCCTTTTGTTTTCACCACCTGGCCTGAATTTTCATAATTTAACAATTTTTGATTTTAAATCTATCCCTGATACAGTGAATAAAATGACTTTAGGTAATGTCATGCTACTTGACAGAAGTAGACAGAATCACATTCTTTGAAGGTGGAAAACCAAACTTCCTTATGCCTTGATATTTAGTAGCTTATAAGCAGGTAATTACCTTAATGTAAGGAAAATATTCTCCTTCAGATGGCTGAGGTGGCACTCAACCATCAATCCACTGTTTGTTTACCCTAATTCTTTGTACTTCTCTGACACTTAGATAATTTAAACACCAATTTAGCACCACGCTTCCTAAATGCAGAAGGATAGCGCAGAGGAGGCATCACTAGCTGTTGGTAAGCATATGTCGTGCAAAAATGAAGTTGTATTTTCTGGTTGCTCAGATCACTTTTGAGGGATAATACTAAACAAAACCTAGGAGGTTTCATGGTAGATTGAGTCTAAGCACTTGTATTCCACTGTACTAGTGGCTAGTACCTGATGAGACAAAGAAAGATGAAAAGGGACAGATGATGCTAGCTAAATTGAAGCATAACATACCCTCCAAATTATTTGCTTGATTTGAAATAGCAATAAGGTTTATTGAACCCTGAAACATAATCTGAAAAAATATCTAGGGGGATCTTACTGGGGAGAAAATTTAGAATTAAATAAAACACAAGTATAAAGCTGTCAGATGTAGTTTTTTCACATTTTTAAAAAAAGCTATTCAGAACTGTTTAAAAACCTCTAAGTTGCATTTATGCCATGTGTCCTCTTTTTCCTACAGTATGCAAAGCTGTGCTCTGAGCTGCTGTAATATCGAACATATGTAGCAAATTGAATTGTTAGGATTTATTACTTCTTTATGAGTTCTAACATGTGGAGTATTTCCATTACTGGAGAAGTTATTTTTGTGGTATCACATCACACAGCTGTCTGATCATAGGAGGTATTAAATTAAATTAAATAGAACGTATTCCTTAATTTCTCCAACAGAGTTTTTAAAGCTTTGATGGAGCAGATGACCTAGTGTTGTCTTCTGATGCATGAAAAACATTTAAAATTCTAATTTTACATTCATTGCTTGAGATATACAGTGACCGTTTCTCCATCAAACGGAGATTCAGCATAACTCTCAGATGTTTGGAACAGTCCAGATTTGTCATGCAACACTCAACCAGAGTTAGGAAAATAAGTCAGAGTTGATATACATTTCTGCCTCATTCCTGTATTACACAAGGTAGTAATAAAAATGCAAATAGCATTACTAGAACTGCGCAATCCATAAGTAAGTTTGAACTTTGTGTGAAGTAAGATAGTTTGTTGGTTTTGAGACCAGTTGCTTCAAGGCAGGGGGTAACAACCAAGTTTTTAGTATGTATTAAAGATAAGTTTATTTCTTTTTTTGCAGACTTTGAAAGACTGCAGAGGGTTATGTAATTTGAATTTGATATTTCAAAATACTTGCTACAGAAATAACAAAATTGAAAGAGTTAGTAGAAGCTCATGTTTGTTATCTGTAAATTTTCTCTAGTACATCTGTGATAGAATCTTCTGCTGCAGCACCTCTGTAAGCTAAATTCTTATGTTTGTCTTCTGCAAGCAAAATACAGGTAAATCATTTGCTGACAACATTAATAAATATGGATATGGTGAATGTGGCTACTAGGAAGGCAGTAGTAAAGTCTGTCTAAGAGGACGCTTGGAGCATGATTACCTGCATACTAATTACTTGCTTACCACAGAAGTTTATCTGCCTCGGAGAAAGGTGAAATACAGAATTGATTTTCTTCAGATCTGCTCCTTCATCTGCTTCATCACACCTTAACTATTGCAATACTGCGTTCTGTAAGTCTGAGAATCTATCTGTTAGCTCTCAGAAAGGGAGATGAAATGTAAGAGATTCTGTCCTCAAGACCAAGGCTAACATCCATTGGATCAACTGTTTTGTAGTTGAGCTCTGCCTGAGATGGGCTGTGCCTCATGGTGTGTAGTCCTTTGTTGCTTTCCCTTACCTTACCTCTCCCCTCCACCCATTTTGGAGCCACTATTCCCTTGCACACAAACCTGCCCTGCGTCAGTCATCACTCCCAGTATGTGTCTGTGGTGAGTGAGGTGGTCCAGCTCCAGCTCCGATGGACCTGGCTGACACTGAGGAGGTACAGTAGCCAGCACTGGTGTGGTGGGACTTGTGCTAGGACAGCAAAAAACTAACAGCCAAAGAATCATACAGCTGACATTGCAACTTAGATCCTGAAAAAATACAAGAATATACTAAAGAAAAAATTAATTTGTAGGTGCCTGGAAAATGATAAGGAGATGAGTAACAACCAGCGTGAATGTACTAGGAACAAATCATGTCAAACTGATTTAATTTTCTTCTCTGACAGGGTGAATAAAGGGGAAGCAATAGGAGTCAAACAATTTGACTTTTACAGATTTTTATTCTCCCTCATTATGCCTAAGAAATAGGAAAATATACAGTAGGTGAAACTATTAAGAAATGCTGAATTGGTAAGAAAAATCTACTCTAGAATAGAAAATTGGTGCTTTAATATCAAATCAAAAGGCTATTATCAAATCAAAAGGCTATTATCAAAGATGATTCTTCAAGTTCTTCGAATGATTCTTCAAGGACCTTGCTTGAGTCTAGTACTATTCCAGACTTTCATCGGTGATTTTGATGAAGGAATAATGTTTTACCTATGCAGATGGTATTTATTCAAAAGGCTGTAAACATGCTGGAAGACATGATTGGGTTCTGAGACTTTTGAGGAATTATCTCACAGTTCATTTGAAATGAATGCCAACTTCAGAGGGGCAAGACTGCCTGGACAGCAGAATTGTAGGAAAGGATTTAAGCATTATAGAGGATTGCAAGTTAAGTATGACTCAATGTGTCATGCTGTTGGAGTGACACACACCAGAGTGGATGCATCATCAGAAACGGAGTCTTGAAATAGGAACCTCAAACTCTTTTCAGCACTGAATTCTGCAGATCAGGAAGGAGGTAGATCAAGTGCCAGGATCCAGAGTGGTGAGGGAACAGTAACTTCAGATTTAATGATGAGAATACCAAGGAGATCTAAGATTTGGGTTACTTCAAAGAGTATAATAAACCGAATTAAATTCACCTCCATGTGCTGCAGGTAGGGCAAGTAGTAATGGACTTAGATTATAGCAAGCAAACTTAGGCAAGTCATCAGAAAAACTAGGAAAAGGTAATTTAACACTGACATTGGATGGGCACTAATGAGATTACAGTATTTCAGTCTGGGAGGCTGGTTTAAAAACAGACTCGAGGAATAAGCACATGGTGTGATTGTTGGGAATGTTGGATGCAGTGCCAGGAGTTGGCCCTTGATGATCCTAGCAGGTCCCTTCCAATGCAGATTGTTTCGTGATTCTATGATTAATATTAGGGATGACAGTTATCCCTCTGCTTCAGAAGATAGGTTACCTGATATTGTCATGTCCATTTCTGCTTTTACAGTTTGCACTTCTATGAGGCTTTTTCCACGGTAAAATATGTAGGAATGTTATCTAATTATGTGGACAACTTGTACTAGGTCCACTAATTTGTTACTCAGGAAAATGAAAACAAACCTGAAGCAGATTGAAAACAATGGATGTAAACATAGGTAAAATGTTTTAAGAAACAAGTACAAAAAGGGACTTAGTGCTGGAAATGGATATGCGTGTGGCACCTTATTTCTAGCAATGCCTGCTTAAAAGCTTAAATTTCAACAGTTATACATGAATCACTTTGAATATTTAAGCAAACTTTTTTTCTTTCAAAATTTACACGTATTGTATCAAGATCAAATACTTTGCTTAAGGTGATCTGTGTTGCTCAGCCCTCACTAATACTGTGTGCTCTACTTTTGCAGAAAAACTGGGTCATTCTGCAAAACTGAAGAAATCCCTTTAGGTTACTAAATACCTTCTCAACCAGAGGCAACACATTCCTGCATCCTACCTTGTGTCCAATATGTAACATAGTGAAATAATAGCTCCCTTCTTAAGCAATAAATAGTTTTTCAAAAATGTAGAGATGTGCTCTTTAGGAGAGAGAGGGCCAGGTAGTTGGTGACTTACTAACATTTTCATTGCAGTTATCTTTGTCTGTATCTAATGCTAAGCCTTTTATTTTAGGGAAACTGAAAAATAATTCTAAGAAGAGCAAGGAAGGCCTGAATCAGACCAGCCCATAACTGTGGGAAGATTTCTACTGAGTGAAGGGGGCACCAGTAATTATATTTCTAGATAATATTCCTAATATTCTACTGAACTACTTACTTTATTAACAGCCTTTGACACCAGTTATTAAGTGAATATATGGTCTACCAGTTGAATGCAAGTCGTTCAGTAGAATATTAGGAATATTATCTCTAAACAATACCAATAAATATCACAAGCTGCTAAAATTGCCCTTTCCCTTAACATAGTGTAGGGAACAGAAAGAAACATACTGCTGCTCAGATTTTTGGATGTTTATATTTAAATGTACTGGTTTTTACCTAACCACACTGACGATTGTTTTAGCTGAATTTGCATTAAAAAAATCCAGTAGCCATAAAGGCCAAGGCAAAGTTCTACATAAGGAACCAAAGCAATCACCCTAGCCTGAGATTTCCATATATGAGTGAATAGAACAAAATTGGGAGCAATCTCTTTTCCAACAATCTACTGTGTACTTGTTCTCAGGTAGCCGAACAGCAACCACCAGTTTAAAGCATATACACAGTAAAGTATGTGCAGCTATTTAAACCTTTTGATTTGTTACTGACTCTCTGTATTCTTACTATATTTATGTAGGTGCCAAGAGTCAGTGGTCTGTCTGATCTTGCTCCTTGAATGTAGGTTTTAAATGTTCGGTGCCATTTGTCATCCTTTCCAATGTGTTTGAACTAAATTCCCTGTGTAAAGGAACAGAAAGCAAACCTTTGTTTTGTCATGAGCAAGTTCTGAGAGAAATGAGACATTTCTCAGAGAATGCCAATGAAAATATTTTCAACAATGTACCAGAAAGGTAGATAAAATTGAAAAACTATTCCTGTGGAATTGCTTTGTTGATGAAATCATCAGCAGTGAGTGACAGGAGAACTCTCTATTGCAAAACCAGCACTGGCTCATCAGATTCCTTTCCTTTTTAAGACTAGCAAACACAAAGTCTTGAGCTATAATGAAGGCCTGATCACTATGGCATGACAATTCTAACTAAAACTGTAGATAGTGACTGAAGCTGGTTAGATTCCTATCTGATGTAACTGAGTGTAATACTGTGCTGGACTTCAGCAGAAAAGCACAGGTGTAAACCTGAGCATCTTCCTAGAAAATCAGAATGCCAAATTTTAAGCTCTTGCTCATATGCAGGTAATTTCAGAATCTAGAGGTAATTCAAAGAAAACTGGAAAATTTGGCCATGGACTCTTTATAGAAAACATTATTAAACTACAGAATCAAAATGCATGAGCAGTTGAACTATTGGCAGTGTGGCAGGCCTGCTTAGATCATTGTGGGATGACCATGCTATCTTCCAGAACCACTAAGAGTGTATGAGTAGCTGCTCTGAATTTAAATATCTTTGTGGATTGCATTAGAGTTGGCAGGCTTATTGATTGTGCTTCAAAACTTAACAGAAGAATTTTTTTTGTTTCCCAGTAGAGGTGTATCTATAAAAATTCCTAGATATTCAATCATACTAATGGGTTGTCCTATGCCTCCTCTCAGTTTTGCTAATATTAGTAAAACACATAATCACAAACACTACTATGACCTCTGGAGCTTTTGGAAGGGGACATGCTACAGCTTTCTCCTGCCCTCTTGTACCAAGTTTATTAAAAGCAATTAGCAGTCTCAAAAGTGATTTTTTTTTTTCTAGTGGGGTAATGAAAATTTCTAATTGGGTTTGGATTGGGGTTTTTTTTACAACATTTTTGTTAAATCTTCTTTGAGAAATGTCTTGGGCAAGTGAGTCAGTGTTCTATCATAGGCATATTATTTTTCCATGCTTCATTTCTAAGTTCATGTGGGTTAGAGTACTTTACTCAGAGAAGTTTCTGGCTTCCAATTAGCAGCTCTTGTGATTTTCATTGTTCCTTCTACAGTCAGGATTTATGTTTGAGAAGAACTGGTTTTGCTTGCCCCTTCATTTTAAAGTTATTGATTTGATCTCTATTTTTTTCCTTCCTATGGGTCAAAGTTTTAATATTTTGATTTAGATGGAAAAAGGTTCAAATACTTTATAGTAGATAAACCTACTCAGATCTATCAATAATTTAACTGTCAGAGCTGATAGTTAATGAAATTTCTATTAGAGGAACAAGCGTGCATTGGAGTGTTACTGAGAAAAAGCTTGTGGTTAGAGACAACTGCTTCTTGGCTGCCATAACTCCCACAGGCACTGGGCATCTTTCCTGGTATATTGCCAAGAAAGAAAGTGACATAATACAGATTTCAAGGGAAATTAATATGAAATGGGAACAAGTTTTCATCTAAATTATTTGTGAAGTGAATTTCGGCTGGATAAGGAGACTAACAGTCATTCATTACCAAAAAGCTACTTTTTAAACCCATGAGCTAAGTAGAACAAATCAAAGTGGACTAGCAGGGTAGCAGGCATTAATGGAGCAAGTGAGCTCTGGGTCTGAAGTCAGAGCAGGTTGCTTTGTGGCACCTGCATGCAAAGGAGAGGATATAAAAATGAAGACAGTGACAGAACACAGAGGGATTTCTGGACACCCAGGGGGAGTGGGACAGCTTGTGAAAAGCCACTGGCCTGACTGGTCACATCAGGAGAACTCCCAAAGTGAGAGCAATGTGTTCTGCCCAGAGCAACATGCAGTGTTTTGTGTGGTAAGTTCTTCTGGAGGCGTTCATGTAGTGAGGTGAAGTTTGCTTTTTTCTTGAGTGTTTTCTGGCTGCACGTGCTTGTCGAAGGGTTGTCACAGGCAAGCCCCATTCAGCTTGACTTTAATGTGTAGTAAGTTTGCTTAGGGGACACCTAGTGAGTAAGAGCTGTCATGTTTTAACCTTGCCTATGGAGTTAATTTACACAAATTCCCCTGGTTCAGCGTTCAGGACTAGAGCATAAACAAGATAATGTAAATACAGGCTACTTGGTATCATATCCTTAAATGGGGTTGAAGGCAGATAAAAAAAGAGCAGGAGTTATACACACAGCCTAAGCTGTGTGGCTGAAGCTTTATCATAATGATTGTGTATTTGTATAAGCTCATCTTTTTCAGCGTGAAGAATCTAACTGTACAGAAACTATTGTCAAGTGTCCTGAATAAATAAGCTGAAAAAAAGAAACACTTTCTCTAATCACTTTCCCTTGCAGTCATCTTGGATTTCATTTGTAACAATAGCAGATAAAGCTCTTACAGCTTTGTATCTTACAGTCTTATGCTATAAATAATGCAAAACGTGTGTCAAGTCTATTAACAAAAGCACAGGCTGGGTCAAACTTGTTTGACACTCTATTTATAATACTTGATCTGGTACACATTTAATTTCTATCATCAGGTGGAATGTATAGCAATGATAATATTTCAGAAGCATCTAATCTTTACTTAGGTTTTTTTATTTTTTGTTCTAATAGGCAAGAAAGCAGAGAACTGTTTGTGTAGGAATGACAGAGGATAACGAGGGGTGGTTCTTGATCTTCAGTCAGATGCTGTTTGCTTTTAATCTTTCCCAAAAATGCCTTTTGTTGAGACTAAAATCAGACGTTGTAGCTATGTTGAGACAGTGCTTCCAGATCAGTACATGTGCATAGCTGAACTGCTATGTGCTCCACTTCTGTCTAAATAGGCAAAAAAATAGGTCTGATGCTACGGCTGGAGCTCTGTCAGTACAGTCTGCTTTGTACTTTCAGGAAAAGTCAGTGGCCCCACAGCCTCAGGCACAGATTTGTAACCAGAATGACAAGATATTTCTTGTGAGCTAACCCAATAGTGACTGTTTGAGAATATGCTTGCTAAGTTTCAGTAAATCATGTACACCCATTCACATCTTTTGAGGAATGTGAACTTCCACTAAGTGTTAAGAGCTGTCTCTGATACCTTGTTCTGCCAAAGCCTACTGACTGGCTGTAGATCATAATGAATTTTATTTTGGCTTTTAGCATGGCAAGTTAAAAAAATAGTTCCAAAAATGTTGGAGTCAAGATAGTTGAGATCATTGAAGTGATTCTGGAAAGCAAAAATAAAATACGGTGTTTCAGTTATTCATAGATACTTCAGAGCACTAACAGATTCACTAGAGTGCTTACAGATCTCATGTGTACTGTGGCAGAAATGTGCTACAAATACCTCTCAAAAACACATGAAGATAAAGGTACTGCCACATAACAAACACCTACAATCTAAATCATTGCATCCAAGTTTCAGTCAGAGCCACAGTTTTTACACTGCTTTCTCTCACATGGATTTCCAGTCTTAAAGTGCAAAGGAAATTAACATTTCAAGGTCTTGACAATAAACTGCAGTGAAAAAATGCACAATTCTCCATTTCAACTCTTTAAAATACAGAAGTGGTATGTGGTGGCTCATTTATGCCTATGGATTTGAAAGGGACACAGGCAGGAATCTGAAATAACCCATGGTCCTGTGGGTATAAAATAATCCCTCCCCCATGCACTGTTTTGGAAACGGTGAGGCTTTTGACGTCCTCAGGGATGAATCCTGTCCATCATGGTCATATGTGGAACGGTCATTGCAAGGCTCTAGTGACAATAGGGAACAGGGAGATGGGAATGTTCTATTGTGTGCCTTTATTTCCTGAGCACCTGGGTGCTCTGCATGTCAGTCATTTGTTTTTCATATACGAAGATGTATTTCTTTGTAACTGAAAAATAAATTTCTACACAAAATAATTCTGCACAACAAGTACTGAAGATATAATCAAATAAATGTTTAGCGTCAGCCAGATTGCAAGTATCTTTAAATGGAGCTTAACTGGAGCCACATATTTACCCAAGGAGACTGGTTTTTTGTGATACAAAGACATTCTGGTCTCTTCTGTGGCTTGACACAATATCTAATGAGAAGAGGTTGATCCAGTTTGTTGCCTCCAGCTGATATTTGGTTTTATGAATTAGTTCTTATTTTCTTGAAGAGTTTCCCTGCATCTCTAGGCATGGCTTATAAAACCTATTCTGACTTTTGAAATAGAAATTTTGAAATTGGAAATTTTCATTTCTCTATAGACACTTCAGAAGTGTCTAACTTATACTAAATAGCACTTAGTCTAATAACTCTGTGCTTTTTCAGAACACGGAAACACTCTAATGCTCTCAGCTTATCAGCTAACCTAATGCTAAAGAATATACCTGACAATAAGGATCCTTTGCTAAATTAGCATTATTTCTAAGGTGTTCCTAATACTGACCGTCTAATTTTGTTTGAATGAAGGAGATACAAATATCAAAAAATTTATAACTTGCAAAAATCATTTAGCTGCTTATGTTTGGAAATCCTACCTCTTTGTAGCATTTCAATGGACATGAGCACACTTAAGTCTCCTTTCTCATGATTTTTAATCCAATATAAAAACCTAACCATATACACTTAGTTTTAATAGCCTGTTCTTTGCTACAACCTTCCAAGGTAAAGATGAGAACAGTGTGGGGAATTGCAAATGTCTTCCTGTATAATTAAAGACTGTTTTTTAGTTTTATGTTCTCTTACTTGGTCATTCTGTTCTGAAGTATTTTCCAACTAGGGAATGAATGTCAATTGACTTTTGGTGCAGCAGAATGCTAAGTAATATTATGAATCCCCATTGCATACAGTCATAGAGTTTTGGAAGTAGACCTCCTTACCTTCTGACTGTGCCTCAGGAAATGAAAGACTCTTTCTGAACCGTTTCAAGCAAGGTTTGCTCATAGAATTTATAACATGAAACTTAAAACAATATTTTTGTATTCATGCTAAAACTGTTCCTCCAAGGAATATTCTGCATTTCATGTAGTAATCCTTCATTTTTATCAACTGTAAGGTTAATTCAGCTCCAGATTCACCAGACTGCTTTTCTTTCAAACTGCTCTTACAGCTGCTCAAGATCAAAAAGGGAATGCAAGAACAGTGACCAATTGTCACGTAAGTATTTATATTGTATTAATATCTCTCAGTACATAATACATGTAAGGGTTTTAAAATTCCTTGTGCAATTTCTTCACACAAGTATGTTCTTGAAAGTTTCTGATCCACTTTGACGCATGAGCTCAGAACATAAGAAGGATTCTTTTCAAACAAAATTCTGTACTTAGAAAATTAACTATTTTCTTATTAAAAACAGTCATTATGGCAAATACTAATGAATAGGAATAAAATAAAAAAATCCAGGTATGGACAACTATGTAGAAGGGAAAATTCAGTAGGGCTGAAACTGTTGTTTAGACAAAGTCATGCAACCTATGAGTCTGACCAGAATTAACCCTATGTAGAAGGGCAATTGTTTGTACAGTGGGTAAGAACAGAAATGGAAACACACAGGTGACCCATCTCAGCTGTGATTTCATCTTCAGACCATCTGAAGTGGACAGCAACTTTGAGGGATTGTCCTAGAAGGTGAGCAGTTCTTGTTTTGAACCACTAATTCTCTGTAAAAACTCTCAACATACCAGCTGAAATAAACAAAACTATGTCCTCTGCTAGCCATTAATTCTGAGTAAGTATGCAGTGTTGATCATTACTGATTTAAGATGGTGTCTTTTTCATCAAGAATAAATGCTCAGTCACTATGCTTAGAGTCTAAGTCTATGTTCATATTCATCAAGTTATTTGGAAACTGTGTTTCTGTCTTAGTACTTTTTTTTATAGCTGAAGTAGGAGGAAGAATATACTTACCATCTTAAGCAATCATTTGTTCTTTCTTTCCAGTTTTCAATAGGCCCTTGGTTTGGAATGCCAAATGATTCAAACTTCTTACTCTTGCTATGGGACTCAAGCCCAAAGTGGTTTGTTTATTTACAGAAGGTGTCATACTGTGCTCTTAGAAGCCAAAAATATCGGGACAGATCTGATGTATCAGATTCCCTTTCAGTACTTTTGGTTTACCAATACTGAAAGTAGTGAAGAGAATATTGTGTGCAGACTATTGTGGTTGTGAAAAGCTTTTTACTTGTCACCACAAGTGGACTCGAATAAGACACTGCACAGCTCAAGCAATATCTCCCTTGAAAGACAAGGAAGATTCAACTCCACTCTTTATCAGCAACTTAGTGTATTAGTGATGCTAGAAGTTTTGTGTCTTTCTGTTTTCATATTCAGTTGTGTATTTACCAAAGAAATTCTGGGATGAGTTCTGTGTGGCCTGTATTCTGTTAAAGTGGATAGCTGAATTGTTTTTTTCTGGGCTTAATCTTTGAGTCAGACTTAAAAACGGGATCAATCCTAATAAGGACTGAAATAGTGATGTTCTTTTGTGAATTTTGCAGATGAGTAATTTTTCAGCTAGCTATGATAGTTAATCAGACTGTGAACAACTGCATGAAGTAATCAGAGGCTTTGAGCATGAAACGAGATAGCAGTTGAAAGTCATATTCTTTCTGTTAAAATGTTGGCTCGCTCTTCTGTGTGCTGTTGCACATCTTCTCTTTATCTGCTCTGGATGAGTATAAGTAAACGTTCCTAGAGTAATGAGTGGGTATTGAAAATTCAGCAGTCTCCCATGGAGATCTTCTGGAGAGAAACAGCTTTGCTCTAGGTATAATACAACAGAGGCTTGTTTCCCTTGGCAGATTTTAACAAAAGGTATTTGTTGACCACTGTTGTGAGATCCACAAAAGAGTTTTTGTTCTTGATCAATAGAGCTGTAGGAGTAGCTTCACTTAATGCTTCATATCATTCACAAGCTGCTTCATATCTTTGCAAGTTTTGGATGCGTTTTACCTCATTATCAGTAGTAAATGCTGGTAAAACTTAGTCTGTGTCCTCGTTCAAAATTTAAAAAGAAATTAAGAGCATAAAATTGTTACAGCTACCTAACCAATACTAGAAGACTGGATGAAGAAATGGTCTACACTTCCCAAACAAAGAAATTGGCTCATAAAAGTTGTCCTCATGCTAGCATCTATGTGTATAGAAGAAATTCCTATTTCTGCAGTTATCGTTTTCCAGGAAGGCTTGCATTTAAAAATATATGCAAGACTTTTTAAAGGAAAAACAGGCCAGTGGCACCTGGTGATCTTTAGTGGTCTTTTAAGAAAAAAACCCCAAACGTGTACAAGACAGTTGGTAAAGCTGCTGAGGATTTGAATTACTGGCTGAGGTCCTTTAAGGTCTTTTAGTGAAAGCAGATGTGATGTACCAGTAACTTGGATGTCAGGAATTAGGTCTGAAATCTTGGGAAATTAATGAACCGTTGTTAGGAGGATCTGGGAATAAATGGGGTTTGCCAGTAGCAACTTTCAGGGAACTATTTTACACCTGCTGCTAATCATTCATACATGCACAACAGACTGCAGAAGAAGGCTGAGCAGGCGGATAAAAGATGTGATTTATTGATCTGTTTTCCTAGTCTTATTGATGTGAATTATAAAGTCACCTAGTTATTAATCCCTGTAAATTAACTAGTAGGGAAGCTGTTTATATTTTAACTTTGAGATAGAGATGAAAGCATGAGAGCAGGTCTTTAGCCTTTGAGGGAACACTTGTATTTGGTTGCCTGAATTAACTTACTGATTAATCTCTTGTTCAATTTCCTGTTTCGGTGGAGTCCAGGAAGGCAACTAATGGTTTAGTAGCACTGACAAGTGTCAGTGATTTAGAGCATTGGAGTGCAATGCCATTAATTGTTTGGAGTTCTATAGGATGAGGACTGTAAATATATCCATATGGAGCAAATTTAATCCTAGATTCTTCAAGAACTGTCAGATGTGTGTTATGGGTCCTGTAATTCAGGTACAGTTGGTTTTTCAGTGTGAAGATATTTGGTAGAAGAGAGAAAAAAATCACATAGGAATTACAATGCCAGCAGACTTCAGAGTTAATTCTGTTCATCACAGGCAAATGTATTTAACTGTATGGAGGCAGAGTTCAAGCAATGTATTTCCCTTGAGAGCTGAAGACCTGGTAATTTAAGATAAGGCTTTAATGGTATGTATATATAATGCAAAACTCTTATAAAGTTATAAGGTAAAATTTGCATATCTGTTCATTTTCAGTCAATGCAAGTGATACAGTTTAAGCAGAGACAAAACATATATGGACAAGATAAGTCTGCTTTGATCAGTAACTAATTGACATTGATTGACACTGATCTATAATGTTATGAACACAAGTCCTTGTCAGCTACTTATAGATTGCTCTGTTGAGTTTTTGTTATCCCATGCATAACACAAACAGAAAAAAAACCCAGAATTTTCCCATTTTCTGCTGCAGTCACCTTAATGGTGTCTCTTACAGGTACATTTTTATGAGGTCTCTACAAACTGTCAAAAAGAGAGTGTGTAGAGGGTACACTTGCACTCTACTTGTCCTGTTTGTCTCTGCTGTCTTCTGTCATAAATCTAAGAATGGAAAGTAGGTGAGCATACTACCTAACACCCCCGTGTTGTTCAGGTTGTCACTGGTGGGATTATTGCAGTCATCTGTTCTCATACTGCCTGAGCAGCACTATCACTTGTGCCATCAGTGATGCCATCCTGTACTAACAGCAGGCTGGCGGTTCTCATGCCCTAGGAAAGAGATGGTGGAGAGGAAATATTCATGGCCAAAAAGAAGAAATTGGTGGTTTTTCACTACAGCTTCTGTAATCACAGACGCTGTCCCTTTATGCAATGGAGCACTAACCCCAAGCATTCATTTTTCAGATGGCAATAGCATCCAGCAAGGTGAGCTTCAATATGCATGCCATTTAGCGCTGCCTCCCACACACCCCAAGGGCCAGCTCTGTTTTCCTGGAGTCAGGTCTGTCCTGCTGCCCTTGGCCAGTTTTATCCCATACGGTGCTGTTGCTCCTGACAGATCTACAGAAGCTGCTGCTGTGATGACCTATGCTGGGATGAAAGATTTCTTCTCTGTCTGGACCCTGCACACCGGATGAGCATGCTGCTGATACTTGCTACTGCTTATCACCACTCTAACATTTCCAGTGGGAGTCCATTCTTTCAATGACATTTGCATTTCCTTCTGAAGTGGCTTTGTAGTTTAGAGACACCCAGGTGGCTTGCATTGGTGCCTCAACTAACCTCTGCCAAAACAAGACAAATGCATGAGGAATGGAATTAGTTTTGTGCCTAAAAAAGCGAGTCTCAAGGCCAGAATCACTCTATAGGATCACGAGGAAAGGCTGCCTTGTAAACAGTCTTCCATCTGCCCCATGCACACATTTATTGCCTTGCTTTCCTCACACTCTTCATTTTGTCCTTTCACAAATTGCTGTTTTCAGTAATTATGATTAAAATTGTCTTCCTTCACTCGCCTTCCTTATTTCTCATGGACTAAGGGGTTTTTTTCCTATGCTCTCCAGTCTCCTCTAACATCATTCTTTGAGCAGTGCTGTATGTAGATCCAGGGGTAGTCTCAAGATCTGTTTGCCATGAAAACCCTAAATACCAGTCTCTTTTGGTAGTAGGATTATATATTTAGAGAATAAATTTATGAACCTTATTTATCCATCATAGACAGGATGTTAGTCTTACCTTTTACACCAGTTGCTGCATACTTCACTGCATTGTGAATATTTCCAAAGCTAGTTAGATATTGGAATGGGAAAACCTTCATAACTTTTCAGAGAGAATAATTTAGCAACTCCCTCCTCTTTCTGGCCAGTAAGACACTGAAGGAAGTTTTGCAAAGAGAAGATGTAGTAGACCTTCTGTACATCAGAGCATCTTTTATTGCAAGACATCTGATTTAAGATGCACTGCAGCATTGTTTTGGGTTAGACTATTTTGTTTTTGAGTGTGGAAAAAGTAAATGCATTCCTAGAGCCTAATTCTAGGCAGATGGGTTTTCCAAAGTCCTGTGAAAATGCTGAGTGCTCTGAGTGCCCACTTCCCATCAGACACTGAGTTCCTATAAAAGTTGCTTTCAAAATACTGTCTGTTCAGCCTGCCTGCATTGCAGAAATTAGCCCAAAGTGCCTCCCTTTTCCCTGGAAGCTAGAACAGTCCCAAAAGAGTTTCTAAACAAGTTGATGCCACTAATTACTGCAATAGTACTGTGGAACAGATGGAAAGAAGGTACTACTGAGAGAGTTGCTTTTTAGTTTTCAAGAGTTTTGAGGCAGATAAATGTATCCTAATTTCTTGGAGTGCTTTTCGATGTGTTTGACTTAAGGCTTGTGATTTATTACAACATGTACTGACATATGTTGGGGAGCCACGATATTCGAAAGAATGCCTTTTCTGAGGAGCAGTGTCTTCATTATTTGTTTTCGATAAAAATTAAATCTCTCCTTACTTGTAGGAGATCATTGATTTTTCAGAGAGGAAATTTAAAATTACTGTAATTTATTTAAGATCACTCTGTGAAAAAGACTACTAACAAAGGGGAGTCTTGGCTAATGATTTCACAGATGTGCTTAAGTGAACACATGCTTCTGTACCTGCTGGTATGACACTATCAAATGTGAGAAGGAACTATTCTCAATGACAATCACTTAGTGGCTATTTAAGCGCCTACTCTGTAGTCTTTGACTTGTAACCTACCATGTTATTGAAATAGGCATTGAGAACGGAGGAAACATGCATGAATTAGTAAATAGCCTGCCAAACCAAAGCTCTGTGTACATTTCCGAAGTGCAAATGTAACTGGGACCACCACAAGTGTCCTGCAGGTACATTATTTATTTGTATTTAAGTTTTGCACTCCGTTTGGCTTTCCTGCCTCCCAGAATTTGCAGGTTGGTTTGACAAGTGTGCAGAGCTGTTGACACAGCTGGTTGAAATCCCATTTGTCTTGCACTTCGCATTTAAATAAGGAAATATTTTGTTTCACCCAACAATGGAAGGATTTCCGTGCCTTGAAGGAGATTTGCTAGACTGTTAGTTGAATGCACAGATTAGATAAACAACTGTATCATCCTGCTTTGATACTTGATTGGTTCCAGGATAAAGCTATTCTCTCTTTAGGCACAACCTCCCAGCAAAATGTACAATTATGTACTGAGCCATACTTTTCTCTTAATTGAAGTGTGCAGCCACAGCCATGCATACCAGAGCATGCCCAGGAGTATATAGTGGTAGGATTTGTAGACCATATGCCATTTCTGCAGGATCAAGCAGTATGAAAGTCAGGCAAGAAAACTAAAGTTTAAGGATGCCCTTTGAAAGTATCAAGGGGAATACTGTAATGTCCTCTGTAAAGCAGAACTAATTCTGCAAAGCTTTTGAGAAACAGTTTGAAATAAAACTCGTTTAAAAGATGGACTGGTTTGATCAGAGGCTGGAAGCAGAATGATGGCTAGGCTTCCAGCACACTACCTGAGAAGAAAATTAAACATATGCATCAGGAAAAGATTTTATTATTATTCAAAGGTCTTTGCTGCTTGGGGAGGGAGGTAGTGGAAAAGTGTCTTTGCTGAATCAAGGCTAAATTTGGTATTGTTCTTGCTTCCCCATGGAAGGGAAAGTCTATGAAATTATTTTCAACAACTTGCTGAAGGGATTTGAGGTACCTCTTAGAATGCTCTGATGCTACTGAGATAATCTTCTGAACAGCAGCTGGTGTGGGAAATCAGGGTCCTGGCTGTCATGATCACATTTGTTGATTCTTCTGAGACCATTTTTGGTTTCCTTCTGCTCAGGAAATTTGTCATACCTAAAAGCAGTTTCTCACATTTTTCCTCTGACCTCTGCCATGCAACAACCAAACTGTAGAGGGAAGACTACTGGAAACTGATATTAAATTGTTTGACTGACTCTTTTGAGCTACTTCATTTTAACTGTGGAGTATGAGTTTGTTTTAAAATTAATTGCTTGTTTGTTGAAAACAATTTTCACTTGCAACTGTTCCTTTCAGATATAAAGAGAGTTGACTGTACATTTGATCTGAGTAATTGTACTTGAAAAGCAGCAGGGGCCATTGATTTTTTTCCATTTTTCTTCTTCTCTGTGCTTAGAGACCAAAGTAATTGACATAACTTTCTTCCCTTTGCTAAATTTTTTATTCAGAGAGCATTAGCAACAGAATACTATGCCTTCATTTTTGTACAATTATAAATATTTTCAAACACTAGTAAAGTCTGTAAAACATTTTTCTTACCCACTCTCCTTTCCCAAGATGTTAGCATATGTACACTGTGTATACCTTAGCATACGTGTACTGTCCAAACTCTGAAGGACTTCAAACTAAATTGTGCATTCAGATTCTTTTAGTTAAGTGGGCATTTTCATAAACACACTTTGACATTGACCTGCCTTTAGTACAGACTTTTTTTTTCATTAACAAGCTGTAAAAAAAAAAATGTTATTGCAGAATATTTATTAATTTAATTCCATAGAGTAGATAAATGGGCTTGGATGGAATTTTATATTTTGTACAGAAAACATCTAGCCTTCATTGTGTTCTTAGACCCCTGATTTTCATGGTTTATATTTAAAAGTAATTTATCTCAGTGATTTACAGTAACCACTTGGGGTTTTAGAATTATTCTTTATATCGATTTTTTTAAGAATAACAACTGTTCAATAACTATTGGGATTCAGCTTAAGCAGTGAAGGGAGTATGATAATTTCATTTGATTTATCATACAATTTGTGATGAGTTCTATTTATTCTTCAAATCTGCTTTAAACTAGTAAGTAATGTTCTTAATGTATGGTATGGGCAACTGATGAAAAATAGGTTTGATTCTTCAGTGGGTGGCCCACATAGGAAAAGTCTTCCTCTAGTGCCTTGTTTGTTTTATCTTACTGTGTCAGTTTAAGGGTCCCATGGTGATAGTTCCTCTTGCATTAGCACCTGACTCACAAATAATCTGGCTGCCCATTTCCACTGGGAGCTCCAAGAGCAGACAGACCGTTTCTTTCTCAGCCATAGTAGGGCTTGTCCCAGGAAGGCACATTTTTCAATAGATTCAGAGTTTACAGTTTTACCTGATAAAACATAGCTCTCAAACCCAGCTTTTCTCAACCCTTTAAAATTCAGAGGATGCCTTAGCATTGCTGAAATAATCAACAGACTGTCTATCAAACACTACTGTAGCATCTTTCTTTTGTCAGTTCCTGCAATTTTTGGCCAAGTTTGAGATCTCATTTCATATTTTATTCCTGTCTTTGTTCTTGCATGTGTGAATACAGATGTGTACATGGTGTGTCTGGGGGCTTTTATTTACAGATCTTTTCTAAACTACATGCAGGTACTTTTCAGAATCACAGAATATGATAAAAAATACCCATTTGAAAGCCATCTGGAAGACAGAATCTGTGCCTTTCATCATTCCTTCATACATTATTGCATTTCTATTTATATTTTAGGAAAATCAGTGTGTCTGCTCTTCAGGATCCAGCTGTTCTTAGACTCTTTATTAAGGTCTCTAAATGAGAATTTGCTACTTAGTATTGCTAAAAGCACTGCAAAAAGTGATTTGCTCTGCTCTTTCAGCACCACTGTGCTTCACAGCAGTTTTTAATGTGTGCTAATCTATTTATCTAGACCATATTCCCTTCAATGAGGAAAATTAATGATGAAGTTTTACTTTAGCTGCATTTCAATATTACGAAGTTGAAATGGACATTAAACGATATTATAGGAGGCTACAGAATAAAGGCACTGCTGGAATCAGTAGCTCACGTCATAAATACAGCAAAATCTACATGATTTTGAACCCTTACTTAGAGCTTACTCATCACCCTGTTGTCTTGCAACTTTTCTGAAAAGCAGAGGAAGTCCATTAGGAAAAGCATTGCCAGCAGGGTAAGGGAGGTGATCCTGCCCCTCTACTTGGCCCTGACGAGGCCATATCTGGAGTGCTGTGTCCAGTTCAGGGATTCTCAGGATGAGAGAGACACGGAACTCCTGGAGTGGGTCTAGCGTAGGGCAAGGAAGATGATTAAGGAACCAGAGCATCTCTCGTAGAAGGAAAGGCTGAGGGACCTGGGCCTGTTCAGCTTCAAGAAAAGATGGCTGAGAGGAGTCCTCATCAGTGTCTATAAGTATCTGAAGGGAGGGTGTCAAGAGGATGGATCCAAGCTCTTCTCAGTGCTGCCAAGCAACAGAACAAGAGGCAACAGGCAGAAACTGATGCACAGAAAGTCCCACCTGATCATGAGTGAGAACTTCTGTGTGTGAGTGACCGAGCACTGGAATAGATTGGCCAAAGAGGTTGTGGAGGCTCCCTCACTGGAGATATTCAAGAACTATCTTGACACAATCCTGCGCCATGTGCTCTGGGATGACACTGCTTGAGCAGAGATGACCAACCGTGATCCTTTCCAATATTACCATTTTGTGACTCTGTGAAGAGAAGATGTAATGCCATTGTTACTGATATGCAATTAAAAAATTAGTCTTTAGCTTTAGATTGAAATGTTTTGAGTGTTGAATAACATCAAGTTTTCTAAAATACACTTACAATATTTCCACTGTAAGTTTTGTATAGTTTTCAGCTGTTCTTGATGTGAAACGTGCTGAGATAGCACCTGGAGTTGGCATGGAATATTGCCCTCTATGTATATGATTTAATAAGGCATGTTTATAGTAAGCATAGAGCTAGTTATGCTTTATCTTTTGTATCAGAAATAACTCAAAATGGGCAGGTCAAGTATCTACACTATCTCTAATGTCATGGAACAATTTCTGGCAAGACTCAAAAAGAATCACTTCAGATGAGGATATTTTTCATGATGAAAACAAGACAATGAAGTAACTGGGCTAGATACATGATTGTCTCATCAGTAAGTGAAATGAAAGTAGAGAGAACACAGAAAAATTCAGATAGAAAATTGAATGCATTTTACTTTTGAAGACTTGTACTGAATCTAAACAGATGGGTCTTACTCTGCCAATTGTCCTTTCTGTACTCATTTTATAATGGAAAATATATTGGATATTGCTTTTCTTTAAACAAAATTGTTATTATTCTGTTGAGTGTTGGAATAATTTAGCTCCTAAAACAGCTACAATATGCATCTTTCTGCATAGACTGTACTTTAAAACCAGCAGTAGAAAAGCATGTCAGTAATGAAATATTTCACAACTGCTTCAAATTTTAACTTTAGATCCAAACAAGCCTACTTAGCAAAAAAAGACATAAGTAGAGACTACTATGAAAATTTAGTTTAGCCCAGCTTTGTCAACTCAGCTTTGAAAAGGACATTTTCATGGTAACTTGATCACTGGAAAGAAAAGGCTAGAGCATATGTTTAAGTATATTCTGGTCATCATAAATATCACAAGGGGATTTTGAAAATCTGCTTTTAGTATGAGGCTACAGTGTTGTGCTTATCTAAGAATAATTTTTGGTATGAATACTCCTATTAGCATTTTGAGTCATAGAGTTAGTAGCAGATACCAAGCTACAAGATGCAAATATGAAGTGAAAGACTGGATTTTATAGCCTTTACATGTCCCACTATGTTGTGTGTTCCTTTATTCTTAGAGTAATGCTGTGATTCAGCTGGTAACCTCTGCTTCATTGGACATTTCAGTGGCACTGTTCTACTAAAATGTCTTTGGCCTCTTACTCTTCCATTTTGGGCGTTGAAACTCTCAGCAGATTTAATTCCCACCTCCAATGCCACTCTCTGTGTATGCTCTTCCTCACCAGCTCACTCTGGGACTTTTGGGTTTACACAGCACTGGCACCTCAGTCACAGAAAGTCATGCACCTGGCTCACAGGCCATGCAACTTCTAAAAATTATTAATTCATGTTTTTCTATCAGGGCCATGTCTTTAAGCTCTACCTACAGGAAAAATTTAAATGACCATTTATTTTGAAAGGAAAGCAGTTTTTGGCATATTGTATAATATGGTCTGAACTGTTTAGGGAAAAAAACCCTCATGTCTAACACTTGTGGTCAAACCTGGGGAGGAGTGATCCTGATTTTGAGCTCTCTGAAAGATCAGACCCCACAGAGCAAAGTGACTTTGTCTCTGTTGGAACTACTTCTCTTGAGACTGTGTTGGAAAACTGCTCTCATGCCCTAAGTCTTCAGCCTCATTCTGACCTTTGAAATCCAAGCCTAGGTCCCACCACTTTCTTTTGCACAACTGTTGCTAATGAGAAAACTGTGGTCCTTTTAACTTGGCTCAATGCTATTTATACTTCTCAGTTTAGTCTAGTAGCCATGAAAAGCCAAACAACCCTCTGGTTATAGGTTAAAAAATTGAAAAGTCAGGCTACCAGTAGTGGTAGATTTAGCAGAAGGGAAAGAAGAAGGGGTGTGCAGTTTCCCAGGAAGCCAGTGCACCATAGTTCAGGACCAGGCTTCAAGTCTTCATCATGCCCAAATTGGCACGGGGTTTTCAGATTCGCACTTCTGATTTGGGATCAGCTCTCACGATAAGCTAAAATACCTTTCATTGTCTCTTTGCAGTTTGTCAGATTTTATTAACCCATTCTTATTTCAATGAGTGACTTGGCACTTTAAAAGTATGTATGGGAAATTATTTTCCTACCAAACACTGTCCTTGTCTGAAGTTACACTGGCAGGATCACATTCCATCCATCCTAGTGCCTGTAACCAGCAGAATGATGGAGTCCATCCACATGCTTGGAGCCCCTTGGCTGATGGTACGTCATGGGAGGACAACCATTAATACCTTAGAATGGACTTGGAGATGGATACATCCCCCCCTCACATACATCTCCATTAAGATTGCTAACCCAAATAATTCTAAAGTTTATTTTTAACTGCCTAACTGCTTTTTTACACATTCAGTATTTGTCCTATTGAAACTGTAGCTACGCTGCAGAATTTTTCCTCCATTTTAACACGGATCGTTTCACTGTTCCATTCCTATCATTAATAAAAAAAAGCCAGTATATTGTAACTTCTTAACAGACTTTATAATCACTTGAAAATTTGTTAGAACTACCAAGTTCTATCAATTTAAGTATATGAATTAATGTGCTGATGAATTCTTTTAGATAAAAGATGAAGCTAATGTGTTTTATCTTTGCACTTCATGGGTAGCATAAAATAATTATAGACTAAATTAGAAAGAAAATTGTGATCCACCTAGTGATTTTAAAACATAATGTACATTTGAAAACAAAATCCAATTTGGCTCTCACACAGAGCTTCTCAATTCTACCTACCACTGTTTCTGCTGGATCAACAAACAAGAGGGGAGAGAATATTTGAGTTATGTGTGGCAGGTTTAAATTTGTTAAGGAGATAGAAATTTTTGTATATATATATATATATATATATATATATGCTGTGCAAGGAGAACTGGACAACATATCATCTGCTCATTTCTATTCTTTTTCACCGGTGGAGACTGAAGTTTTTAATTTCCCTCAGTGCTCTGACTTTCTTATATATTTTTTTTTTGTCCTAAGACTGACTGGTCAGCAAATCCACATACACCAGGGAACAAAACAGACCAAGTGTAACATTCATTGGTTAGTGCTTTAATAGCTGACAAATCTGTCCAGAGACAATGGCTGAGGATTCTTATACACTTATGTAAATGAAAGAGCTTCTTTGCATTGAGATGAGCTTTGTAAACCTATTTTCTGGAGAGTCTGTATAGTGCAGTTGCATCCTTAAGTTCCATGACTCAATACCACTTTTGATTCATTGTTTATTCCAACTAAGAAATCTTCTTATGAACAGTGTTTGGGATTTTAAGCAAAAATAAATAAATAAATACTATTAATCTATTCTTCTGTCTTTACATTCTCTGAATATCCCAGAGATGTAATACAATTTTTTTTCTGTGAATCCTCTGAATGCTTCTGCGTAGGCAGCACGAAGCATTTGTCACATTTTTCAATAGTGTCCTCATTTCACTGTGTTCCAGCATCAATTCTCAAACCAGTCTCTTAAGTATGTTCAACCATTGGTTTCTTACGCTGCCTTCATGGTGTTTTCTTGATCAAGCTGTACACGTCTTATTCCAAAGGTCTGCTGCTGGACTAACCTGATCCAAAGAAGTACAAAAGGTTTGGAGATTTTTAGGGGATTGGGAGTTTTAGGTGGAGATTTGTGTGTGTGTGTGTGTGTGTGTGTGTGTGTTTTGAAGGGTTTTTTTTTCAGTTTTCTGGACTGATCCAGATTCTCTGAGGCCCTGCTGCTCTTGCAGTGTGGTAAGCACCTGCCTTTCTGCAAGATTGACCATGCTGTCAGTAAAGCTTCTCCCTGAAGTGCCACACTGAAGCTGTAACCACTCATGAGGACTTCACTAATTAAGGATGGGCAATTTCTTCACATTTTCTTACCCTACAAAAAAGCCTTTACTTAGGTCTGTGGCCATTCACTTTCACAACAGTCACATTCTTGGTTCCCATTCAACCTACAGTAAATCATCTCTGGGGATGAGCTGTTGCCTGTATTTGAAGTTTGTCCTTCATAAAATGTTCATCTTTAACTACCTTTTTATTTTTTTAGCAAAATAGCATTTGTTATGATCAAGAAAAATTAAATAATTTCACTAGATTTTAAAAAAATGACCTTATTTTCTCATTTGCAGTCAGAAATGAAATCCTAGTAACTTTGAGTTATTGTTAGACCGAGGGATTGAGCTAGAAAAGATTCTGCTAGAAATATGAATAGCTGAAAAAAGGTATAGAGTAGCAATCTGTGAGGGAATAATGTGCTGATAATTTGTATTAGCATTAAATGCACCTCTAAATCTCACATGCTTATATAAAGCTGTGAAACTTTCAAGGCTTATGTATCATTATTTGCATAAATTATTAATCTGCATTGGAGAGAAAACAAATACACAGAGGTGCCAAAACCAACTTATTAAAGCATAATAATAAAGGGGATTGAAACAAACAATTAGAGGTGAAGTATTATCAGTTTGAAGGTTTATGGTTAATAAATCCCCCTCTCAACTAATGTACTTCTAATTTGTATAAGTTTCTTGTGATTTAGTATATGGTGATTCATATAACTGCACTGTAGCTTGCTAATTAAAGAAAAGCAGCAATTGGAGACCATGGCATAGGAAACATTAGTGTCTGAATTAGCCATAAAATGCATTGTTAACCAGTCTGAGGTTTTTTTCACCGTTAAAAAGTAATGTCATATTAGAATTAGCAGTTAGTATTTCTCTTCACACAAAGCTAATTGGGACAGTGGCACCACAGTATTCTGACCACCGCTGACTGCAGTGCAGACAGAAAACACCAGAGCTGAAGAAATAATCTATAATGAAGAACTTATTCCACAAACAAATCATTTTCTCATTATGGAACATTAATCAAGATTCTTACTCATTTAATCATCCAGGTTCATTGATGGCAAATTCTTCCCTGCAATTTCTCATCATTTAAAGTACTTGGATTAGTTAGTGCTTCACAGATCACTTCTGTAAATGCAAACTGCAGCTACTAATGTTCACCTCTGGAGAAAGTCAGAACAAGCTTTGAAAGTACTAGTACATAAACTATGCAATCTCATTTTTCATGAACAGGGCACAATTAAAATTTAATTATCTGTATGTTAGTTGAAAGTTAGCAGAAAAAAAAAAAAGTGCCTAGTTTGACTTTTAATGTGAATGCATAGTCACAGGACTTTGTTACTCATCCTCCCCTAAAAAAAAAATTTAGTCCACATTACATGTTTATATCACTATTACTCAGGCTCATCCCATGATAATACAGGCTATTGAATATTTTACCAGTTTTCCTGCTTCTAGAAGTCACCAGTAAAGATACAGGGCATATGCTGAATACAGTGTGATCTTCCTGGGCAGCAAAATTATTATATGTGGCTCCTTTCTGCCCCATGCTGCCAGGAACGAGATTGGGAAAATGACCAGCATTGAATAAAAATACCAGTTCTGGTCGGGGGGATACTCACACCAGATGGGTGCCTCTTGTCTGTCAGCCCCAGGGGGTGGGACTGGGGACAAGCATAGCAGGCTGGAGCTGCTGCTGGTGCTACTCATCATATTGAATCATGGCTTGAGGCACCAGGGAAAGAGAAAGGAAGAGCATGTTTTCCTAGCAGGGTAAGTGATGAGTGCCCTGTAATTGGCTATGAAAAAGAGAAAGGAAAACACAGTCAACTAGTAAGGGTTTGTGGTGAATTACCTGTGTCCTTCCAGAAACCGTGACTTTGGCATCATACTGCACGAGGTTTTATGGGTGTGCCAGCTCACATCAGCCCCTGCTGCAGCCTAAATGTACATTACGGAACTGCTGAACTTTCTTTTCTCCTCTTCGAGTACATGCCTAATGTAGGTATGTCTTTTTGCTTTGCTTTCTGTAATATATATCTTGTTCTCTCCCTGAATACTAAGGATAATGTTGAATTAACTCCATGCCATGAGATGCAAAATAGTAATAATGCAACACATTGGCTAAGTCACATCATAGCCTTTAAAGACAATCATCTGCCAGCACCAAATTGCCCTGAATTGCAGTTTACATTTACTCTAAATGTCAGAAAATATAGATTCTTTAAAGACTGTGGGTAAGCTACAGCTTTGCCATTTGTTTCAGCCTGAGTATTATCCTGGAGCAAGTCAGGAAATAGGCTGTAATTGGAGCCACTGTTCTTTCATTGATTGCTCTGATTCCTAAGTGCATACTGCAGAGGGGAAGGAAAGGAGAATAAATTCAATATGTTGGTTTTGTACAAAAGCTAGGGCTGGGTTGGTCTATGCTGGTTGCACGCTTCACAGGTCAGATGGACCTTGCTCCTCAGTCTGACATCTCTGGTCAGAGGGATCTCAGCAGCATCTTCTTGAGCAGGAGTGAATGGGTATTAGAAAAATGTCACATAAAGATGGGGCAGGGCATTGCTGCTACTCCAAGGTGGTTATATAGGTCATTTAGGTTGGAAAAGACCTTTAAGCTCATTGAGTCCAATGCTAATATGCCTGAGGTTAGACTCCTGTACCATTTAACGTTGACTTGGCATAAGCTTACTCCCTTTCAGTGTTGCTCTCTGTACCCTGGCCAAAACAATGAAGGGGATCCAGGCCAGCAGACACTTCTGTTTCCTTATCATCTGCCTAGACACTGCAGGATCTACTTATGTTGAAAGGGGAACAGAGGCTTACATACCTTTTTCCCACTGAGCAATTCAGGGCTGAACAATAAGTTAGCTTCACATAAATGAAGGAAAGAAATAGTCTCTTCCCTGTCTTCAGACTGAATGTTTGGCTGACCAACTGCTGACAACATGTCACTCCCCAGGCACCCTGATGACATCCCAGTACGCACCAGCCTCATTTTCAGCGTGATTCCTCTTTGTTAGAAAAACAAAAAGGGCATTTGAAGGCTCCTTGTTGGACTCACAGCTGGATTTGGGAACCAGACAAGAAGTTACCTGGGGCTGATGTGGCCTCACCTCATAGGAGAGCTCACATCCTGGACAGCAACAGAAGGAAGAAGCAGCAGGATTCCCACGATGCCATACTTCTGGCCACTCTTGAACTGTGTGCCCTCAGTCTGACATAGTGTGGGAATAAACCACTTGCCCTGCATTCCACGCTGGAGCTGAGCACCTTGGCTCTTCTTACCCTGGCCCGTGTCTACCATGGGAGATGTTCACGAGGGAAATAAAGATTGGGACCAAAACAAAGAAGCATGAATGTAGCAATGACTACATGGAGTAATAATGAGTAATTCTGTGTTTGTATTCACAGAAGTCAATTCACAGCCAGCAGTCAAAAGAATGAGATTATTTGATGTAAATAATTACTATTCTTATTACCAGTATTGTTTCTATCCTCTTTCCCTATTAATAACATATGCTATTTGAGTTTTCTTTCTTACTATTATGGTAGAGGAGTTTTCTCTTTTAAAGCTAATTTCCCTTTTTTACCCTAAGTTTCCCTTCGTAAGAGAAGTAAAAGCTTTCCTCAAATCTGATAGCTCTGCTGTTCTGGTTTAGAACAGACAGCCAGGTTTTTTTTCTTGCCAGTTAGTGATTTTCTGATGCTGACAGCCGTGCAAGACAGTGATAGATCAGATTAATTCTAATTTTTGAAGTGAGCTGACATTTGAATCCAGCTAATTTAAAATGTTCCTTCTGTGTTTAGTCTGCTCAAGCAATTTAACCGCAAATCTCTTTGGCTCAGTACTGTCTTTACAGCTCATGTGGTTGGGTACATGGAGCAGCGAGACCTAACTGCTTGCTTATTATGGCAGAGGCAAGCAAATCAGGAGCTCATACGCATGCAATGCCCTACATTAATCACCTGTTCTGTTTTACAACAGTTTTGTAGGACTACTCAGCTTGTCTTTTGCTGAGGGATGACTTGTCCTTAACTGGTCACCCAGTATGCTGAGGGTCATCACTTTGAGGAGGGAGGTGGAGAGTATGAGCTCTCTCTATCTCCCAAGGCAGTTCTCTCTTTGGTCCTACTATTTTCTTGCTTTCCGTGACTCACAAGCCTCACAATGTTGTTTGAATCAGCTAGCATAAATATTTTTAAAACACTCATTTGTCTTTGTTTCCACAGACGTCCTTTCCAAAGCTGCTTTCATTTCTCTAAATTCCTGCCTTTGCTATTTCAACATGAATGCACTTCCAGGCCCCTTTCTGGGGTATCCAAAGGTATCTTTATCAGAAAATGGCTCATTTTCTGAAAAGCCTCTACAATTTTCATTGTAAATATAAAAGCCCAAGATTATTTTCAGTGAAAATTTGATTTTTTTTTTAATGGAAAACAGGCACAGACTATAGAAATTGCTTTAATCAAAATCTTATATTTCACTGAAAAAGCCATGATGTAACATATTTGAAAAGTAACCATAGGCAGAAAGAGAATGCTTTTTCTTTTGACAACACTGGTTGATAATTTTTAGCCTCTTGCAGTTCCTTGCACTTTAAATTTAAACAATATGAAATAATTGTCAATTATGCTAATCTTTTTAATACACATCTTTAGTATTGATAATACTGTAATCTTTCAGGCATTTAATTGTTTTCACATTTTATCTTCCTCCAGGCTTGATAAGCAATGAATTCCTTTCCACACTATCTTTACTTTTGGGCTTTCCCTTATAAAGCATGTACTCTTCACACTACTTGACCTAGTTCTGCTTCTGTCTAATAAATGCATTTCTCCTGTAGCCAGCTCTCCTCTTCCGTTTGCTTTGCTCTCATCTGATTTTCAGAGGAAAATGGAAAGTCTTTCCATCGCTTTTCAAAGCAAAACCAGACAACTTTTCCAGTTATTCCACATTCTGGTAGAGGTATATTTTTCCTGTATTGAAATAAGACTAGGAGACTACCATGACATATTACTGGAACAATGAAAAACCAAAATTCCACAGACAGCTACTAATTTTTAATTTAAAGAAGTCATTTTAGATGTTTTAGAAAGTTTTGCTATCACCTTTTGAGAACTTGGAAAGTTTTCAGAAGTCTTTGTAAAGAAACTTTTTTCAGTTTCCTCAGAGGTTTTCTTTGGTCAATGCCACTTTCTGCTCAGTCACAGCCCTGGCACTGCCAGTCTGGCTGTTTGCAGGCATCTGTGGAACAGGAGATTTCAGCACATTCCTCTATACACGTGTGCCCGTCACAGGATGTGCCTGTGTCCTTTAGTCTTTCTCCAGCTACAATCACATCTCTGTGCACAGAATTCACCTTTCAATCAATTTACAATTTGCCATCTTAATCAGATCTTCCTAGAGGTTATATGCATTTAATCCAGTTTCACTTATAGGTATCGGTAAATTCGATATTTCAATCAATGGGTTTTTTTTCCTTTGTATTTTGATTTTATGATCTGAGACTGAAAAATGCTCTTATCTCTGTTAATAGTGGATTTCTTCAACACCAATTTGGACAACAGTTTTGCTCCTAAGATAGCATTTTGAAACTGTGTGGTTTCATATATTAAACTAAATAAAATTTAAAATTAAATTTTGCAGAAAATTCAAATTAAAAATAAATGTAAAGTAATACTATTTTGTTTCTAAATCTGAACCACTTGAATGAGTGGGTTTTTTCCTAACAGAAGCATATTGCTTACTCTGGAGAAATGGGACTGGTGTGTGGAAGGTAATAAACAGCAACATTTACCTCAACAGCAAAGTCTTTTTTCCATAAATTGCTTACATTTATTTATTTATTTTTATTTATTTACTTTTCAGGACACGCTATTTATCTTTTGTTAAGCTTTGAAGAGAATGTGTCTATTTTCTGTTTCATAGTACTTCCTAGCTCACTATAAATATAGCATGCCAGTGTCATTCTTGAGCAGCATTGTGTACTGAATCTGTAGTGTCTTACAAGGAAATTGTTTCGACTCAGTGACTAAATGAAAACCACCTGGGATTCATTCCAGCTCTATTTTGATTTTTTTCATCATTGAACTTGCTCAGTGTCTTGAATTTGTCCCTTATCTGTAGTCAGATATTCAATTATTTACTCCACAAAACCTTAAAAAAAAAGTCTCCCATCACATTGAATCAAGCATATGCACAAAGTGAACAATAGGATAATAAAGTAGATTAGAAGAGACCATGATCATATGATGTGATAGTACTGTTTAATAAGCTCTTTCAAGATGTGTTTGCTTCATTGTCTAATTGCTATCACTGACTGGTCACACCAAGGGTTAGGGAATGCTGAGAATAGAAAGCCATACTGCTTACTGTATAACTTGAATTGATTTTTCCTGTTGTGGCATTGGATGCTGCCGCTGCAGAAGGTGGTAACTGTTTTCATTTTTATACAGAATATTTTTGCTAGACATTTTAACAGCAGAAACAAAGTCTCTCATGCACTCCATGGGGTTTTTTTCCTCTTTATTTCAGGTAGATAAGGAACCCAGTGCGACTTCCAAGTTAACAGTGCTGGGATCTTGATCACAAGTAACAAATCTTCCAGACACTAGGCAGTGAAGCTGTACATTCAGTATGAACTATGTCCATAACGAAGCCAGACCACCCCCCTACTGATTAAGGTGTCAGTGCATTTTAGTGAGTTCTTAGGAAAGAGCAGCTCTCTCCCTCCACATAGCTGTCATGTTCTGCCCCTCTCTTGCTCAGGATATATGCGGGACAAGACTATTTCAGACCATTTTTTTAGTCTCATTCAATACACACTATCAAAGTAGGATCAGAGGGCCTGGGGTACAAAGTGAAAATGCTTTCAGTATGCTTTTGAAACTGCTTGGCTATGCTTTGCTCTTGAATCGTGATAAATGGTAAAAAGTCAGGTCAATCCTTAGTTAGTATATGGGAAAAAAATTGCTACCTACAAGAGGAGTGAGAGAGGCTCCTGATGAAATATGAGGGAGGTTACTCAGCTGTGCTGTAGATTGTGCTGCTTGTTTGTATGTTTATATAATATGTTAAAAAACCAACCCAGATTTCTGAAAATAGATTCAGCTTTAGAAAAACTGATGACTGAAGCAGTGAAAGTATTAGCTTTCTCATTAAATGCTAGTTACTGATAACACTTGACTGACCTATATACGTCTTGAAGAAGAAAAAGGTATTTCTAGAGTGCCTGGGATAATTAGCCATAGCTAAATTTTCTTAAGATTTGAGAAATTATGTTAATCATTTTATGCCTACAAGTTTCATAATGTGGTTTGAGCTAGGCAGCTGTTGCTTATGATGCTGGTCTCATGTGATGCTGTAGGCTCATTGCCTGAATGAGAGCCTCAGGATCCAGCCATAGCACAGCACTGTATTAATGAGCTGGCTAGCTAACCTGTTTTGGTGCACATGGAAAGTGAATACACTCCCAAAAGAGATTTGAAATACTAAGAGTCCATGTCATGGCACAAAGTCCCAGCACTGAGGAAGAGGGAGCCTTAATCTGTATGGCCTTCCCACTGCGACTGCACAACAAATGCCCTGATGCACTCTGTGGGGAAACTTCAGAAGTAACAGATGGATGGATGCAGAGCTTCCGTGCTCACTTAGAAGCCCTTTTGTCACCTTCACTCCTGCTCTCTGTGCCCACACTCTGAGCAGGAATGCCTGCTATGTTCCTTCGCAGAGCACGGACTAAGTGCCAGGCAGGAGCGTGCAGGGAGATGGGGCACAGCACCGTTTCACATTCCTTTTCTACAGGACTTCCACTGTGCTTTGTGGGAAGGAGAATAACACCTGCAAGAACAAGGCAAAAGGGAATTTTACTACTTCACATCCAAACCCTGAATTTTACCAGTACTGTGGAGAAATCCTGAGTCAGCTCTGGCTGCACACTTAACAGCCACATTTAGAAGTCTTCTCTAAGCTATAGTAAGATGGGTTCTGTGAATTTGTCCATATTCCTCAAATGCTGGAATAGTCATGTTTATGCAGTGAATATTTTTGAACAATCACTAGTGAATATGGATAGGCAGCAACTTTAAAGATAAGCCTTTAGCCTTGTCACAGAATATTCTGAGTTGAAAGGGACCCACAAGAATCATCAAAGTCCAACTCCTGTCCCTGCACAGAACAGCCCCAACAATCACACCATATGCCAGAGGGCATTTTCTAAATGCTTCTTGAACTCTGTCAGGCTTGGTGCTGTGACCACTGCTCTGGGGAGCCTGTTCCAGTGCACAACCACCCTCTAGGTGAAGAACCTTTTTCTAATACCCAGCCTAAATTTCCCTGACACAACTTCATGTGACTCCCTCAGGTTAAACATGGTTAGATGCCATGAAGTAGGTGGCAGTGCCTTAACACTATACATATTGTGTAGACCACTAGGGCCTCTTCTATCCTTATAAGGAGAGTGCTAACCTTTCATAAAACATGTCAAGAAAAAGTCTTAGCTCAGAATGATCAACCATCCATAATTCAGAAGACCAGACCTCCAAGAGAATAAATCTTGTCCTGCTTAAATCACCTATTTCAAACCTGCCATGCAGCTCCTAGATGTAGACCTCCCAGGTCTGAGCAGATGTGCATACATCCTAAGCCTGCAATTCTGCACACAAAAGCACTACTGAAGGACACAAAGAAACCTGGATTATGAGAAATGGCATATAATTAGTATTACATAGCATCAGTCTGACTGGCGTGTCATACTGCCACTGCTCTTCCTGGTCCTGGGGCTGCAGAAGACAAGTTCTGTTTTCAGCCATCTGTTGATGCCATCACAGCACCCTTCAAAAGCACCACGAGCATATTCACAGCAACACTATTAAATACAGACAGCAGAGGAAAGATTGGAAGCAGCAGTATTTTGCTGTTAGATTCTCATGTCTCAAATAATGAGATGCTTTATGCCTGTCTTTTGCTGATAGCTGGCCTACTGCTTGCATTTGTAAGAAATTATTTGTTGATGAAAAGCCAAGCAGAAAAATGCTGAATGTATTACTATGCAATTTCATGTGAAAAGAGATAAAACCAACCTATATCCTTGGGTATAGGTTGTTTTATCTTCACCTAAATCATAATTTATTGGTAGAGACAGTTCAGTCTCTAGTTTAAACAGGATTTGCTGTCATTTAAGTCCCTATTTCTCTTACAGTGCAGTTTTAGGTAAGAAAATGGTTAGTAGATCTTTTTATCAATTGGCACAAGGCAATGGTATATGGTATATGGTATATCATATGGTATATGATGAAGCTCTCAGGCTTCATTTGTTGAGGGAGACATCAACAAAAAATGGCAATGATTCAGATGCAAAGAAACTGAAGAAGCATTAGTCCTCCATGTAACACATATTTAAGCCTTGAAATCTTTGGCCAGGGAGTATTAAGTGCTTGAATAAGCAATGAACACTTGTTTGCACAAGTTTGTGGAATAGAAACCTAACAATTTTGTAGCTTTCAAGGATTTATTTTATATAGATCATGTAAATACAGCATGTGTAGCTCTCCAGAAAACAGAAAGTTTTGGGAGGAGTTGCCTTTATATGCCTGCTCTGTCATTATTCTCTCCCTATCAGTTATTCATCTCTTCTGGCCTTTTAGGCTTAGACGGACCTTTGAGTCAACCTTGTCTATCCATTGTGATGCTCTAAAAAAATGAACTCTTACATTTCTTTCATAATTTTCAGTGTGACATTCTATATAGAAAAGCTGCACTCTTCAGTCAGTATAGGTGAAACAATTGATGAAGTAAGAGTTTGTATTGGTATCTCGCTTCAGTCTCAACTTATGAATAAAAATAAGCTACATCAAGTCTATGTTCAGTAGAGAATTCAAATTTCTGAGTCAGCTACAAGGAAACTGAGTGAATTGAAGTATGATGCACATAAGTAAGAAATAGTAAAGCAGAGAATCTAGGTTTGTCTATCTCCTAAAAATAAATTAATAAATCCATCTCATTTTTTTTAACTCTTGTAGCTGTTCCAAACTGAAATTGCAGATTTCCATCTGTCAGAGTTTAAGAAGAGGCAGGATTCACCATTATTTCAGTTCTCGTAGCATGTAAAATTACTTCCTTTTACTGCAAGTAAGAAAATGATGGAAGGAAAGTAAGTGCTTTTGTTAGCAAATGTACTTAAAGTAAAATTCTAAAATGTTCCTTACTGATGAAAACCATTAAAAAATCACTCTGAGCTGCACTAAAATGTGAAAGTGTTATTGGAAATAGATAGTTCCTCATAAGAACAGAGAAGAGGTTTTGGTTTTCCTTAGGCATTTTATTACTCTTGACAATCACCAGCTCAGTTGGCTCCCCCATCTGCTGCAGTAGAAGTACCTCAAGGCTGCCGAGGCATGAAGGCCATAAGAATTAGCATATCCATGTATAAGATTATAAATTATCATAAAAACTCATCAAAAAATGTTGTGAAATTCTACAATATAGAAACTAACTCCCAGAATGGTGCTTTTCATTACAGTAACCTTTATGATGGATGCCTTACTATCTTGTTAACAAATCTATCTGGAGACTGGCTTTAAAAGAATGTCCACATGATCATGTAATGTCTCACTGAGAGAACCAACAAGTGCTATCCTTTGAGTATGATGGATGGGGGGGTGATTAGTCTGAGCCCAGATGAAGCACTGTCATTCATGTGTGATAGGTCTGTCTGGAAGACCACAGAATCACGGAATGGGTCAGGTTGGAATGGACCACAGTAGGTCATCTGGTTCGATCTCCCTGCTCAAGGAAGATCATCCTAGAGCACATGGCACAGAATTGTGTCTAGACTGTTCTTGAATATATCTCCACAACCTCTTTGGCCAATCTGTTCCAGTGTGTGGTCAGCTGCACAGTAAAGAAGTTCTTCCTTTTATTCAGATGGAACTTCCTGTGCCTCAGTTACTGCCCATCACCTCTCTTCCTATTGCTCAGCAGCCCTCAGAAGAGCCTGGATCCATTCTTTTGACACCCTCCCTTCAGATACTTATAGACATTGATGAGGTTCCCTCTCAGTTGTCTCTTCTTGAGGCTGAACAGGCCCAGCTCCCTCAGCCTTTACTTGTAAGAGAGATGTTCCAGTTCCTTAATCATTGTTGTTGACCTCTACTGGACCTGCTCCAGAAACTCCATGTCTCTCTTGTACTGAGGAGCCCAAGACTGGACACAGCACTCCTAATGGCCTCACTAGGGCTGAGTAGAGGGCCAGAAACACCTCCCTTGCCCTGCAGGCAATGCTCTTCCTGATGCGGTCCAGGATACCATTGGCCTTCTTGGCCAAGGGTACGTTGCTGGCTCATGGATAGCTTGTTTTCCATGAGGACCCCCAGGTCCTTCTCCGCAGAGCTGCTTTCCAGCAGGTCAGCCCCCAGTCTGTGCTGATGCCTGGGGTTATTCTCCCCCACAGGCAGGACCCTGCATTTGCCTTTGCTGAACTTCAGATGATTCTTCCCTTCCCATCTCTCCAAACTGTCCAGGTCCTTCTGAAGGGCTGCACAGCACTCACTGTAGTGATAAAATCCACCAATTTTGAGGCAGGAGGGAGCCCCGCCTGGGAAAGAGACTTTCTTTTCCTTTTTGGCACATTTAAATGAGATATAAGATTGTCTTCCTTTACACCTTAATGGTGCTCCTCTGCACCATTAGAGAACCAGAATAATTTCAGTAGGAGTAAGTGAAGGCAACATATTGCCCAAAAGCTGTGTGAGCACAAGCACTCACAAATCAACAAGGCTGTAGCTTTATAGAAAATGGTTATAACAAAAGGAAGAATTCCATTTCACCAAATGTTTTGATCATGTCTGTACACAGAATAAGGAAAGTAACCCAAACAATATATTCTGCTTCTTACTCATGAGGGCCAATGAATACCATTAAATTACAACTCACACCTACGTGTGGGTTTTTTCATGATTTTTTTGTTTATTTTTTCACCTGGTAAACTCCTACTGATCTTTTACTGCTATTGACTCATTGTCATATGCTTTCCTGAGGAAATTTTTCAATCTCTCTATTCCACTTAAACCTGTAACTCCTGTAATTCCCACAGGATCTTACAGTTCTGTTGTCAGCTGCTCACTTTCTGCCCATTCCAATGACAAAGAGCCCGAGGTCACAGAAAACAAGGAGCACTTCATGAACATCTTTGCTGTTGTTGTTTCTTTCAGAAAAGGAGGAGAAAAAAGCAAGAAAAAAAGCTTTACCTAAGTTTAACTATTTTGTCTGTTTCTATGGGAACAAAAACAGCTGAAGGAGCAGCTGCCAGCCATCAGGTGGATTCCTGAAACTCCAGGCAAGGCAACTGGCTGATGCAGAAGAGCTTCAGGCTCCATTTGGATTGTTCATTAGGTTGCTAAATTTGAAATGTTTTCATCCTGCAGTGAGGAGAAACCGCAACAGGTTTAAAAACAATGAAAATATTTTTCCCTGGATTCTCTTAAAATCTTGTGACTACCATGACATACTCAGAATAAAATATTTTTTTAGCTAAGATAACACAAAGACAAGTGAAACTTTCCTGCTCAGGCAACTGAATGCCCTCTATGACTTTTTTTCAATTTCCATAATACTTACAAAGCGTGAAGATCTATGGATATCACCATCATCATATACTAAAACACTTAGTTGAGTGAAAAGGGCCCCTAAGAGATATGGGGTTAACAGGCCTGGGAAAAGGCTCTTTTTATTATCCCCTCCTCCCCCAATCATAGCTCAAATTCTATATCACACAAAATAAAAAAATCACCATATCACAAAGTTGTTCTTTTGTAAAGTTTAACCTTCTGGATCTAAGACCTCTACTTCTCCATTCTATCCCTATAATGTGTACCTTTGACCTCTCTTGCAAAAAAATTCCTTATCTTCTGGTCATCCCATTCTCAGGCATCTCCATTCAATCTCCTGCCCAAAAGCCCCCAACCACCAGTTACTCAAGAGCCTTTCTTCCTGTGTGCTGATTGATGCTGGCAGCTGCTGTGACCATAGCCCTGACTGCTCTAGCTTGCAGATCCCCTTTTCCCTCTATTCTCTCTTCTGCCTCAGGAGAGACTTCAGACAGAAGGCTTAGATGGACATATAGCTATAATGAGAGACAGTTTCCCTTAGATTCTGGGCTAAAACTTTGCTCTAAAAGGAAATTGATCACTTTCTTTTTCTGCACATCCAACTTCGCTTCATTTAGAAAATGTAATGTTCTCAAAATCAATTTTTCTTTGAGGTTTTAGTGAAACAGCCTGATAGCACTTTAAGAGAGATTTGTCTAGAGATTCAACAGGAGATTGAAAGTGGAACATAGTCTCCATCATCTAAGAGTTCTTAGATTTCAAATTTGGCTGTAGTCTAAAGAGGCTGAGATTAGCTCAGCTGGTTACAGCATAGTGCCAATAACGCCAAGGTTTGTGAGTTTGATCCCTGCAGGAGCCATTTACTTATAAGTTGGATTTGATGATCTTTGTTGGTCCCTTCCAACTCAAAATATCCTGTGACAGAAATTGCATTTACCAATAACCCATCCAAACAAAGCTCGAGAGAGAGAAATATGGGGCATGTGAAAAGTGTTGTAGTACATTTCTTTCCATTGCCTCTACCTGAAACTGAGCATATGAAAGGGTGAGTTCTTGAGACTGGTGCCCCAATGGGCTATAAAGGGACTTAGTATTACCATGTGCAGTGGAGCTACACTGACCTAATTTCTGGAAGCTGAGAATCTGGTCATCAGCTTACATGCCTATTTTTCTGGTTTTGCTTTGTTTGGAAAACATGAATGGGAGTGTTTAAGTACATTTTCTGATAGCAACAGAGTTTGTTATATAAATTTCTGCATGAAAGACACTTTGTCCTCTTTCTCAATGGTTCACTCCATCATTTCCAGATAAACTTGTCTGACTCCTTTCTCTCCCTTTTCTTATAACATTCCATCCAAATTAAGCATCTATAAGAGAAAAAGAGGAAAAAAAAAGATAACCAATCCGCTGACTTAGGCAACTAATAGTTTTGTATTAAACATAACACAATAACTGATGGTAGAATAAAATAATAATACATCAGGCTTGTCTTTAGTTTTTTCTATGCAAAAGAGCATTCTGGTCTAGCATAATTTGACAAAGTTCAGTAGAGCTCTTCAGTATGGATTTACAGACCAATCATGACCTAAGTGCCATGCTGTTCATCTGAATAAAATACCTGCCAATGTACATTAGGGCTGAAGTACTCCTGAGTTGCTAGGTGCTACAGTGTTCAGATCTAGCAGGGTCTGCATTAAGTGTTTTCAAGATTATAAACAATGGGAAAATATCTGTGCCTTAATAGCCTACATCTCCCTTTTACCAGTCCTGCATTCACAGAATGAAAATATACTAGGAACACTGCTGCTAGGATCATATTTTTAAAATAAGCTGTGTTTAAAATCAATTAAGCTCTGCGTGTTAATAAAAAATTAAAATCCAATGAATTGTTAAACTTTCATTATTCTCTCTGTGTAGATTTTGTCGTACTCTAAGGTCGAATGAAGAAACTAGGCTGTTCATTTGTGTCGAGGATTGGCTTTCAGCTCTTTCCTCCTGAAAGGTGTCAAGTGAGAAACTGAAACCTGCATCAAAGATTCTCAGCATTCTCTGAGAGGATCACACTCTAAATGTGGCTATATATGGCTTTCAGACACTAAAAAAATATTTCATAAAGTCCTATTTCAAATGCTACATGTGCTGGGCTTGTTTGGTTTTTTTTTTAATTGCAAAAGCAATTTCATGGTGTTTTGAAGAAACTGGTTCCCTGTTTTCTATCCATGATACCAAGCAGGACTGCTGGAAATGAGAATCAGCAGCATCCTTCTAGGGGAGGAGGTGGGCAGAAAGGATGAGAGCAGTCCTGACTGTACAGACTCAAGCCACCCAAATCATTTCTGATTTTTAAACCCTGACCTCTTAACAGCCAGGAGGGAAGCAGCCAGGAGTGACCAGTGAAGTGCCCCAGGAAACGGGACAGAGCTAAAAATGTGGCCACATGAAGGACCTTTCCACCTGTCATGTTTTTCAGGAGGGTTATTCTGGTGAGATTCTGAACAGGTGCTACAGACAAATACATGGTCTCTAAAATACCAGTAGAAATACAGAAAATAATACTCTTTCTTTTTTTTTTTTTTCAAATAATACTCCTAAAAGCCTCTCTTTATTGACATCCTAAGGTGTATGCTCCACTGTAAAAAAAGAAGTGTGTCAAACTATGCAAGAATTTGTGCTCTCCATTTACTTTGCCGGGTGTTAGCCTTGGGGGGACCTGCTGATGGACTGGGCTCTTGCGGGCCTGATCATTCACACTTGTTGCATCCTCATGGGTGAACCAGAACTTTACCAAGGACAGTAGAGTGTCTACAAGCTTTCCATTCTGAGAGTGTTCCATCCTGTGTCTGAGAGAGTG
Source organism: Xenops minutus (assembly GCA_035221455.1). NCBI lineage: Eukaryota > Metazoa > Chordata > Aves > Passeriformes > Furnariidae > Xenops > Xenops minutus. The sequence continues at coordinate 30,952,534 of JAWWEE010000122.1, read as the reverse complement.
TATGCTTAATTAGGGCTGCAAATTATCTAGGTAGAATGAAGGTCCACTGCTCAGCCACCTTCAGTCAGAGTGGTACGATAGATCTGATGACGTTTCGGTCAGATGCTGCTGGTCCTGCCATGCAAGTGAAGGGGAGCAGGTTATGTGAGCTAAGTGCGTGCACATGTAAAGGTATGAAATTGCTTAGGGGGAGACTTTCAAAAGAATAAAATGGATTTGGAAGCATAAATTCAAAATCACCTTTCACCAAAATTTGCCTTTCTCTGTCTCTTAGCTCTTTTGGTAACAGAAACTGGTAGCCATTCATCAGAGTTCAGCAGTAAGCACATCAGCTTGCCAGAGCTCAGCTATAGACACCAAGAATCACACATGGTACAAAGCTTAGAAGTGCAGTTCAGTCTGTGCTGGAAAAAGCAGTCCTAAAAGTTTACCTCTTTAATCTGTTTTTTGTCTCAGGAACTGTGATACTGGTTAGGTGTAGCTTTATTAGAAAAACATTAATGCAGTTACTGATCTGAAATTATCAAGACGGGAACAAAAAAAGGCATCATTGCTCTCATCTTCCCCATTTTTCCTGTTTTCCTTTGACTTATCAGCATTTCATTTGCTTTAAACAGGAAGGCTTGTTGTGATAGTTACAGTTCTATTTGCACTGTTGGCTCTTCCTCACAGTCAGTTTAAATGTCAGTTGTTTAGGATTTGCAGAGACACAAGGCTGCAAACAGACCATGAAGGATTGTCACTTGTAGATTCCAAGGGGAAAATCTCTTCTGTAGCAAACTGGGTGGGAAGATTGGCATCGAAAGATGAAAGGGGGGTATTCAAGGACACTACAGTACTGCCAGCATCACACACAAAGGCCTGTGTATTTTGTTCCCCAAGAACCTACCCTTTCAGCAGCAGAGCACCTGTTTGGAGCAGAAGGGACAAGCAACTTTCTGTGTAATAGGGCAAAATAATTAAGCAAAATGCCTTCCTGAGCTGAAGTTCAGTACTTTTCAAGATAAATGACTGCCTCATCCTGCTATCTTGTCCTCTCAAGCACCCATACAGCTCTTTCTGCTGCTTTATTTATGCTAAATTACTGGGGTTTGCATAGTAATTGGAAGTAGTTCTTAAAGTTGTAGACTTGGGGAGTTTTACAGGAACCAAGATTTAAGCATTATGCAGCCAAATACTCTAATCTCCTTTATAGCAGTAACAAGCTTCCCATGTATATAATCTCAGAGAGAGAAACATTTTCTGGTATTACCTGTATTATGTCTCAGAGAAGTAGTAAACTACGCAATAAAAATGGTGGATTGGAATTTTTTTTTTTTTTAATGGATTGGAACAGCTATATTCTACCATCACAGAATCAGAGAAGCCAGAGATTATCTGTACTGTACATATGCAACAGATGCATATGAGAATATGAAATGTTCTAAGAGTTTGTCATCAATAGCTAAATAATAAACACAAAGTAAGGTTAAAGGAAGTTACTACCTGATCTCATAGCACAAGATAGAAGAAGAGATCATGAGAGACACTAGACAGTAGTTTATCAAGAATGAGCCAAGACACCATTGGGGTTTGCAGCTAACTTAAAAGTCGGGAAAAAAATGTCTAAAATCAGCATTCATAGCATCGGCACAAGTACTAAAAGGGAAAGAATGATGAATGGGATTGATAAACCTGAAAGCATCCTTTCGGGGTATATTTCAAGCTAAGGCTTTTGAACAGCAATTATGGAGGGCACAATTTTTCACTTCAATTTATGTCCTTGTAATCAATTTTACAGAGTTGGATAGAAGCCCTTTTGCTGCCTCATTAGAAGAAAGCAAGCAAATAAAATAAGGATCCTGAATGTAATGAGTTATCTTTCTTTCCTTTTTCTACCTTCAATTCCAGTTAACTGAGCTAGCCATAGATGTTCAACTTTGAAGAAAGCAAACCTGCTGTGCACAGTGAGACTGCCTTTATTATAGCTTAACTCTTTCCTAATTTCTAGTTCTGTTTGTCCTTGAAATCATCCCTCTGGCCTAATATAATTCATGAGGGATATCAACATTAGAGACCATAAACTGTGCATCCCTATTGCTAAAATTTCACCAGTCACCTAGAGAAGCAGGAATTAATGTTACCCAACAGGGGTTTCTTGATCCCTGCATATCATACTGACTAGCACAAGTTCTGTGTGGTTCTGTGTAAGCAGAGGTAGACGTCCATGACCAGGAAATGCTCCTCCATTTTTCCTTAGCCCTTCACCATTTCAAGCAATCCCTACCAAGTGTAGGGAAGCCTTTATCTCCTTTGAGATAAAGATGATTAGGTGGCAAAGTGTAAAATTTGTTATTTATGTATAGTTTTAGTACCACAGGATTTGACGAAAATGTGAGGGATTGATCCATATCTCCCAGTGACTGTGAGAGCTGACTAAATCATCTGTTTTGAGAGCTGATTAAATCACCTGTTTCTGGCAAGGAGTTTCTACCCCATTTGAGAAATTGGACCATGGAATATCCCACTTTAAATCAAAGCAGCTTCTCTGGGAAAGAAAGTTTCTTCTGACACCTCTGATCAGCAATGCTCAAAGCAGCATCCACCCCATGCTGTATTGACAGAGGAGAGGTTTGCAGCTGCATGTTCCCATCCCACTGTGGTTGCATACAGCTCTGTCTTAAAGTATTTATATTTTTCATAACCACCTGTCAGCCAGCATTTTTGTCAGTATAAGAACATTACACTTATCTGTAAAATATTTTTCCTCACGGATCTCCCTGCCAGTTTGGTTCTGGTATGAGCAGTACAGCTGATGAAAGCATGGTGAAGAAAAGCACTGCCAGAGTGGCAGTCTACCTCCATTCCCTTCACATATTAATGTGAGGTGATCATCAACTTCTGGTGTCTCAGGCCACATCAGTGCTAGAAACAGTGGGAGGTACCAGACCAAGCCTTAGTTAGGGCTAAGGATGAGCCACCTTGAGGGGAACTGTCACAGCCAGAGTGTCATCAGCCCAGACTCACCAACCTATAGGTCTCCTTGTGACAGCACACAGCTTCCATGCACTCAGTAAAAGGGTGTCTGTAAGCATTTACTGTCAGCTGTCTTTAAGCTCCAGAAGCTGGACTATACTGAACATGAGAGCAAGCAGACATGCAGCATTTCCACATTGATGCTCTGAGGAGTCATTCTAATGGGGGTGAAGCACCACCAGATGCAATATGTGATGTCCTCACAGTGGCATAAACTGAGATTCTAAGCACTGAAAAACGCTTTTTCCCAACCCAGATGCTGGGAGTAGTCCTCAGAATGCACTGGGAAAGACTGTCAGCTCCTACCTTCAGGTTTGGTTTGGTGAGGAATGGCTGGGTAACCATAGCCATGCTCTGCTGAGATGGGCTTGCCCCAAGCCACAGAGCAACCAGAGCAAGGCTGCTGTTTCACCAGCTTAGTTGCCTTAAATAAATTATTAAGTCACAGTGCTGCAAACAAAATTTAAAATCTAATACCAATAGCACTAATTTTGGAGGATGCCAGTAAATAAGAGAGTTGTCCTAAACTTCTATTTTTCTACGCAAACTTGAAGGGTTAGAAACAGTTTGGCCCCATAGATGTGTAAGCATGGATTCTAATGTTGAAGATATCCTGTATACCAGAATTAGTAGATTATGAGGGTTGTGAAGTATATAAATAAAATCTGTTTCATATAAACTCCAGTTGTGCAAATTCAGCTCCAGGTCCAAGAGGCAAACTACAGCCTGTTTCTCTTATGCAATATCAGCAAAACAAAAATTATAATAATTTTTTCAAGCTCAGTTGTGCCTCAGTCATCAGATATGTAATTCCACAGTCTCTAATTTTTATAGCTCAAAGCTCTTCCTTCCACAGGAAGTCAGTGAAGTCTGAGAGGGAAAATATTTTAATGCAAGCACCATTTTTTTTCATATATCCCATCTGAAATGAGCTTACTAGGAGTTTGTATACACTATTCATCTCATACACTGGCCAGAATTAATAACACATCCATTGCTTCTGATACCTTATCAGTACAGAGCTGTTTAGCTATATTGCATTTAGGTGAAGTAATGTACAGATACAGGTTTACTTGCTTGAGAACATGATGTGAATTCTAAGGCTCAAATGATCATGGGAATTTCTCCTCAAAGTTCCTCAGTTTCCCTGGGCAACACTGTTCTTCGTATATATATCTTCATTTGGCCTGGTTTCATTTCAACACGTTTCTCTCACCACTCAGACTAAAGGAAGGAAAGTCTATAAATCAATGACATCTTCACTAGCCTTATTCTTGCTTTCTCTTTCTTGCTTCTTGAAGTAGCCACTCATCCTGTGACTTTCTTAATTATCCAGTTTTACCAGCTTCAGTTCCTCACTACACTTGTATTAATTTCCTTTTAAAATGACAACCAATTTTTTAAATGAACATCAGAAATTAAAATCACTATTGATTGCATAAATAAGCATTTGTACTGCAATATTAAAAACATATCTCTTGAGCAAAACTAATTTTGCATGAATTTACATACATTTCATAGCTTTTTAGGGAAAAGAACCTGTAATTTGGCACAAAGTAGCTCCTCTATTGTGGAATGCGATTTATAATGACAGTACTAGGTAAATAACTCAGGGATCCAAAGACAAAATTCATCCTTTAAGGTCATTATCTGGATTAATATAAGAAAATCCCCAAGAGAGTTTAGAAACTATGAAGAAAGGAAATGGATTATACTAATCTGTAAATTCACTGAAACTTTTGTGGTCTGACAGATCAAATGCAGATAATATTTTCCATTCAGTTATTAGTCTTAGTGTTATCTAACTTATTAATATGTTGGCAATGTATGTTTGTCCACTACACATTTTTTACAAGACAGGATTATACCAACAGACACTTATTTTCAACACACTGAACTCTACAAAACAACTTTTGCACAGCTCTGACGTACAATTTATATATAAACAGATATGTATGCTAAACCCTTTTGTTGTCCAGGCTTAGTCCCTCCATTTTAATTGCTTATGCCCTCAAATCTTTTTTATTTTTTTTCTCAGATCAACAATGGTATACTTTCTGTGCAGTCATCTGCTGCTCTACGTGGAGATTGCAATTCTCAGTGAAGGCTGCTTACTCACAGGGCTAGGTGAGAGAGTTCAGCACTGTCCCCACATACAAAATAACCAGCTTCACTGGCCTCCCATAAAACTTCAGCAAACTTACTCAGGACTGCTTCTCCCCTTGTAGTCCAATGGCTGCAGCCTTTAACAGGCAACATGACTTTAACCCTCATCTGGAAGCAGCACAGCATTATGTCCTTCTCGAGGCAAAAACCATGACAGCCTCGGGAGAGTCCATGAGTGCAGCTCTTCTGCTTCCAGGCTTGAGCTGCCTTGTGCCCAGCAGGGAGAGCACAGTGCTGCAGCTGGACCTATCTCATTACGTACCACTCAGTACTACACTGACGCCTAAGCCTGGAAATGTGTTTCTGCCATTAAAATTTGAAAGGTGTCAAAACGTTCTTCCAGGGAGGCCCAGAGCTAAGTGCTGACCAGCTAAGATTCCAGATCACATCTTATGGCATCTATATGGTAGAGAGGTCTCATTTTGATAAGCTAACCCCAAATAAGAGGCCAAAGCAAGACCCATCAAGATTAGCATGGCGTTACTCAGTGTACTCATCCTGCCTGTACAGCAGTATGTTTACAATAGATGCACTCATGAAGAATAGAGGAGAAGGCATATCTTAAACTCTGTCTCTATCTGTTTTGATATTCTTGCCCCTGAACCTAAGTGCCATGCAAAGGTCATAACCACCTACCCATAAAATCATGATATTCAATATTTAATTATTTTATTTACAATAGAACTGCTCTGAGAAGACATATGTTGCTGCCTCAGGAGAGGCTGCAGCGTGCTGGGTAGATCACACTGCTGAGGACTGAGGCCCATTGGTTCAAATTCTTGCCCTGAATCAGTGCTGACATTTCCTTTCGTGTACCCTGCCACCTACTAGAAAATTCTTCAATGGGAGGTGCTGCTGGTTTTCTTTGGCTTTGTATAAAACATGTACACAAGCCACAGGAAAAGACTATAATGCTGAACAAAATTAAATAATTAAAGCACTAACAGGTGAATGGGGAGACCTGGATCCCAGTTCCTATTTCAGGCAAAACTGAGGGTCCCCTGCAGATTCTCCCCATTCCAGTGGTTAGATACTGCTTATTGGTTTACTTTCCCTTAGGGGGAAATGGGGATGAACCCTGAGTTTTCACATCCTTCTGACAGCTGGGATTTGAGGCAACCCTGAGGGATGTTGCTACATCATTGCTTTTGGTGATAAAACACCTAATTTTCCTACAACATAATGGGCTACTGGAGTGCGTAGCTGTGTCTACACAAGAGCCAAGCCTGAGGAGTGACTAAGCCACGCAACCAGCATCCATGCTGGCTCTTCCGCATTCCATCTCCAAGTGTGCGTGGGGCGATCCACACCCTGCACTGGGACATTGTGCAGAGGGTTGTTACTCTAAAGCAGGAACTGCTCAAGGCACCACTCCACATGGCAGAGAAGAAAGCAATGCAATAAATCAGTGCACCAACTCTGGCTCAACATGATGGCTGCAGAAAAAGCTCAGAAAGCTGTAAAATAAAGATACCATGAAATAAATTGAAAGATAATTTGTAATTAATCACTTTCATGCAAGATGATGTAAAGCAGACTTAAAATTACAGAGAATTAGCCTGGCAATTGTAGCTTTAGCACACACTGTCACGGTTATTTCAAAACTGTCTATATACCACACTCTAACAGGCTTAAAGGAGTTGAAACAGCACTTTGCCTTTTAAATAACGGAAGCTATTTGTAGTAATAATACTTCTAATGAAGGGTTCAGAGTCAACTGTAACTGATACATATGATTGATGTTCATAATAACACACACTTCTATAATCCTTCCTCACCCATAAGAGTTTTGAGCTTACATTTTGGATATTATTCAGACAAAAATAACTTGTGGACAATAACATGTTCTGAACATGGTGGAGTATTAATCTATTTTTGTAAAACTGTTTAAGAATGATGGATACTTTTTCCTCCTTGAGTAAACACTAGCTAATTCTCTGGACCTCACTCTTCTGCTCCTGAAAATTCAAGTCCAAGTGATTTCATGGATATTTAAAGGATGGTGCCAAATACTGAATATACAAAGATTAATTTCTCCACTTGATAAAGACCTAATACTGTTTATTACACTGCAAACATTTCAGTATTCTCAGTTTTAAATTTGTAACAAAGAACACAACGAATTTAGAAACAACAAAAAAGTGAGAGGAAAAGATGAGGCAACTGAAATGTAGCTGTCGAAATAGACTCCAAGTGAAAGTATCACACTTGTTTTTATTCTAGATAAGCAACAGGGCAGCTTGAAATAAACATGGATTGAAATTTCTTCATCTCTTTAATCAGTTCAAAGAGGCTGAACAAAGACACAGAAGAGTTGAACATTGCTGTGCACAACACAGTAAACAGATTAAAATTTTATACCTGAGCAAAAAAAAGGAATTTAACTATTAACTACAGCATGCAGAATAACTGGTATCACATAAACATAGCATACCGTTATTAGGTTACAGTCATTCAAATGTTCTTAATTTTTACAAAGACTAAAGATGGAAAAAGCTCCAAGACGAGATGAGTATGTGACATAAAACTACAATAAGGAAAAACACTTTACCATCTAGCAGCCTTTCCAGAGGATCAAAATTATCTGCTTTTTTATTATCCAGGCAGAAAGCAGCAACAATTCAAAGCCTGCGGAGTTAATAACACATTAGACATTTAAGCAGGTCCTGAAAATGAAAATATTGGCAGTTTATGAAGTGCTCACAGAAGACCTGAGCCTGCATTCCCTGCCCTCAAATGCCACTTTGAAGCACTGCGTTTGTGAGCTGTTCCCAGTGCAGAATGAAAGGAAGGAATCTGCAGGGAATGACTGATCAAGTCATAGGCTCGTGATTTTTTCACCAGCATAACAACAGCCAATTCTTAAGGAATAACTTTTCACTCCCATTGATTGACCAAAATCCACAATTCATCTTACATAGGAACTTGACCTTTCCTCAGATTGAATCATTGAATCACTTGTTTGGGTGGGTTTTGTGGTTTTTTTCTTTTATCTTTTTTTTTTTCTTAATTTTATTTTTTATTTTTTTATTTCAAATGCTCTGGTTTGAAGTATTTTAGTGCAAGCCAAAAAAAAAAAATATATATTCCTCTTCTTAATTCCCTTGTCTTTGTAAAAGATGCCTGTGGGAGAGAAGGGACCTGAAAAGTTTGAGCTTTAACCAGCAAAGCCCATTCCCCCCAAGACAGGCTTCTTTCTCCTGGCAAACTTCTGCTCTCCCTGATCTCCACATCCAATATAAAAACTATCTGCTCCCACCATCAATATTCCTGTGCTACAAATCAGCCATTTGCCTTACTCTAGCAAAATCAGCCCATTCCGCCCTTGTCATTTAGATTTGTCAAAAAGATACGGGAGGGATGGAGGAGTCTCTTACCCTGTTACAGACAGCCATAGACAAAGCCTCTCCCTCTTATTTCCTTTCAGTTGTATAATTACATACTCATGATACCAATCAATTCCCCTTAAATCATAACACCTGCCTTGACTTTTCTTCTACTTTTCTTTCACCATTTATGAATAAAACTATGCATTAAAAATGCATGCATCAAAATGGATTTATCCCTTTGTCCACAACATATTCATTTCTTCTTTAAAGTGAGACATCTTAGACATTGGTAGGCTGTGTGAAAGAGTCCCCAGGGAATTGAATCCTCTTTGCTTCTAGTTTCTTCCTGGCTTTGAAAGCTGCTGATACTTCTGGGTGGATGGAGTCCAGCCGCTGTTCACACTGGAAGGCTGTGAGGAAGGCCGTCCTGTAGTTGTTATTCATCCAGCCATAGAGAAGGGGGTTAGCAAAGGTTGAGCACATGGCAATGACATGAAACACTGTGTAGATCAGTTTGTACTCTTTCAGGTCTAACACCTGACTGTCAATGTCACTGACTAGCTGGAAGGTATGAAACGGCAGCCAGCTGACAGCAAACACCACAACCACACACACCAGCATCTTGGTGGTTTTCCGACGCCGGTGGTGGTAGTGGTCACTCCCTGCCCCAGGACTAACATGGTTCTTGAGCTTGGTCCAAATACGTGTGTAGGCATAGGAGATGACTGCCAGGGGCAGCACGTACTGGATCAGGAGCATGGAGATGCTGTAGATGGTGCCATAGTTGAGCTGCCCCTCCCCTGGCCACTTCTCAGAGCAGACCACAATCTTGAAGTCAGGAATGATCTCAATCAATGAGTACTCACGGAAGATGGCCAGAGGACTTGCCAACAGGGCACTGACTGCCCAGGCAACTCCAATAATCAGGAAGCTGATCCGCTTAGAGATTTTGCTTTCCAAATGGTAGACAATGCAGCGGTGACGATCTAGAGCGATCACGGTCAAAGTAACAGTAGACACATGAACAGCAAGTGCCTGGGCATAAGGCACCAGGTGGCACAAGACTGGGCCCAGTTTCCATTCGCCCAACAGTGTATAAACCAAAGTGAAGGGCAGGCACAGTGTATTCACCAGCAGGTCAGCCACAGCCAGATTGGCAATGAAGAAGTTAGTCACTGTGCGCATACTTTTGAACTTGATGATCACATGGATCACAAGGGAGTTTCCGATCACCCCCAGCAAGATGATGGAGCAGTAAGCAAAGATGAGAATTATCTGCACTTCAACTAGTGTTGTGCTGTCCTTCAGTTCTGGTTTAGGGTCCAGAGCCAATTCATTGAGTGGAGTAGTGTATCTTGACAAGTACAGCTTGGTGAACAGCTCTATTTTCATTTCATCTGTCTGGTTTTCTTCACCTACTGCTTCCAGTGGCCCCATCCTTGCAGCAGACTGGTCTGAGCCACGAAGTTGCCCCTGAAAACAAAACAGCATGAGTGGAAAAATCAGTCCGTACTGGCTAAGACAAGGAGCAACGAGCTAAAGCTACAGCTCTTTCCTAACCCATGTGGTATATTGCAGGATTAAGAGAAGATCTGTCTTAATATATTTAAATTTCTGTTGCCCTTATGTTTGAAGGCCAGTCCTGGAATATTATTCAGGCATGACTCCTGCTGAAAACTGGGACAGATTTCAGAAGAATTTTAAAGACAAAGTTTGCATAAGTAAATGCAGAAGGATTAAGATCCTGCTGGGCACCATATAATTTTTTTACAATCCACTACCTAAAACTACTGCTGATTTAGCACAAAACTGCCATTAATATCTATGGGAATTCTACATGGAACAGCACCGTCCAGACTGTTATTAGCATAATAATCTTCTAGTTTTTCCTCAATGAAAAGTGTTTCCTTTAAATAGTTACTAAATACTTTCAGGTTTATGCCCCTCCTCAATACCATTGAACTAATTACAGGGATCTTTCTTAAAGAAACTTTCTTTCAGAACAGTTTGTGCCACAAGGCAAGTAAAAATACCACTGTAATTGAACTGAAATAATAGAATTTCTCTGAAATTACTGTGTAACTTTTTCATGCTGAAATCAACTCCAGAAACAATTAAAACACAGATATACATAATATTCCCTTTCTGTGTAATGTTTGAGAAAACAGAGCTCCTTGGAGGCTGCCAATCAGGCATTCATTTCTGACTGCAGTCATAAAGAAGAGCAAAGAACTTCCCTGCTGATGTCAGTAAGAATTTCAGCATTGGCATCAAAATTGCATTTTGTTTCCTTCCTTACACAGGCTGAGACAAATTCTATGTTGCCTTAAGATTTCAGTAGGCACAATATATGGATGGTTTACAATTAATTGCTGGGTTGGACTTCAGTCCCATGCAAAATGTGCATGTCCCCATGGAAACTGCCCAGAGCACCGGCGGCATGCTAAGCATGAACTGTGCACCTGGGGACTCCTTGTCTTGCCCTGGGAAAATACTAAGCAATTGCCAGGGCCAAGCGGGCTCACCAAGAAAACACCACTGTTTGCCACTGAGGAGAAAGCCAAACCTGAGTTAGTCACTCTGCTTCCCCATTGATAGATCCCCTAAGGAAAGCAAGAGTAGAGATGGAATGTCACTTTCTTGCCATTAGGTGTTACACACAGCTTAACCCATCTTAAATTCAGCTGCGCCTAAGGAAACAGTTTAGCCATTAATATGTTTGGATTCACATGTTGTTTTTTTTTAAATCCTTGTCCTTTTTCTTTAATCAGATCAACTAATTTCCTTCCATTTTCAGATGAACGTTTCAGAAGAACAGAGGTACCTGCCTCTATTTCCAGTAACTAACTACAGACATCTAACTACTGGACATCCTGTGGTGTGGTTTCCAAAGTGAGAAGGTAGAGTTGACTACCAGCAGGTGACTGAGCCCTTTGTGCTTGCTCACATCTCACATAATATCCCAAAGAATTTCTCTGTGCAAAAGCAACAGACTGATTGCATGAAATGAAAAGTATTTTTCCCCCAACTAAGCAGGTCAATTATGCTATACTGTTTAGTCTGTATTTACTTGACAATTAATAGTGTAAGACTGAGATGTGAAATACCACAAGATACATAGCTGAGATGTGCCAGCCGTTCATATTAGTGTACTCTGCTGATTTTAGTAACATCATCAGTTTTCAGCTACAAGGCTAAGCATGGGTGGCAGGAAGGGATTCCTCATTAATACACCTTTAGTCCACCAAGTTAAAAATGTAAGAGATCCACCACAATTTGCACAGCCAAGGCTATAAGTTCAGAACTCTGCTGAGTGTTTTCCTACAACCCATGTACCTACATCCAGGAATCATGCTTGCAGATATTACTAGAGTAGAGATTTGGTGAAGTCCCAAGACTGACAGGTGCTCCAAAATCTCATAATTTTTTTGGTGTATAATAAGAGCAGGTCACGCTTACACACAGAAGAAGAAGGGTGAGAGGGATAGTAAATGTCACATTTTTTTTTCCTTCTTTGTCATAAATCCAGGCAGAAGGATGTAGTTAGCCAAATAACATAGCATCCCCTCCTTCCCAAAAATATTTTGACACATTTCTCTAGCCCCTGAATTTCTGTTGATTCCTACTTCTAGCTCTTTCCTTTTAGCAAAGCCTTCTTTTGTTTTGGCTCTTTTATTTTATTTATTCAACCCTGTTCGAGCTGATGAAAGACACTTTGGTCTTGTCAATCAGACAAAGCTGAGGGAGAGAGAAGGGATGACAATTGTTTCGAGCAGAGATGAGCTGGCATGTCAGCAAGCGAGGAAATAAACTGGACAAGTTTGACATTCTCGATGGGACAGTTATGTGGGCAAAATATCAGCTGCTTTTGAAGAGTGCGGATAAAACTGAGGTGGCTTTTGAGACTCCACACAGTGTTTGACAGGACCCTTTCTGTTCTTTTTTTTGCTATAAACTCTCCAGGAGTGCATTTACTGGCACACCTTGCATACTGCACCACACTGGCTTTTTTTTCCGATTTCTTTCCCCCGCAGCAGTCAGATCCTCACGGGCAGGCATCAAATTGTGTCTAACTTTCGGCAGAGGAAGGCCCAGAGGTGATTTATACCGGTTCTGAGCACAAGTAAGGAGAAAGGGCGAAATACGTGATTACATTAGCAAGCAGCATTCCCACCAGGACCGCAGTGCCTGCGCTGGGAAAGGGTCTGGGGCTGCTGGAGGCGAAGGTGGCAGCAGACGCGCCCTCTGGGGTGCGGCGCTGCTGCGCTCCCGCCCGTGGGCGATGTCCCTGGGGAGAGACACCCGTGCCCGCCGGGAGACAGCCGTTCCCGGTGGGACACAGCCGTGGCCACCTGGAGACACCCGTTCCCGGTGGGAGACACCCGTTCCCGGTGGGAGACAGCCGTGCCCGCCGGGAGACAGCCGTGCCCGCCGGGAGACAGCCGTGCCCGCCGGGAGACAGCCGTGCCCGGGAGCTGCGGGGATCCCGCCGAGGCGCCGCGCCGGCCGCGCTGCTCGGTGCCCCCATTCCCGTCCTCACCTCCCTCCCGCCCCAGGGAGGTGACCGTGTCCCCGCCGGCTGCTGCCCCGGAGCCGGGCAGGCAGGGCAGGGCAGGGCAGGGCAGGGAGGGGAGCGGAGCCCCCGCACCCCGCAGAGGCGGCTGCTCCCGCCTGCCCCGGCACGGTCCCGCCGCCGCCCTCCCCTCGCACACTCACCGGGCCGCTCTCTCCTCCCGGGCGCTGGATGGGGCAGCGGCGCGGATCGACCCGTCGAAAGTTTGGAGGCGGTGGCGGCGGCCCCCGCACGGCGGGCAGGGCGGGGCAGGGCCGGGCAGGGCTCGGGCGGGGCGCGGGGCCGGCTCCGCCCGCCGCGCTCCGGGCAGAAGGGATGCGGGCAGAAGGGATGCGGGCAGAGGCGGTGCGGGAGCGCTGCCGGGGTGTGCGGCTGCCGCTCGCTCGGCACGCTGCAGCTGCAGCGCTGCCCGCCTGAAAGCAGGAATTTGGAGGGAGAGGGGGCGTCGTGCCAGATCCGAGCCTGCTTCGTAGTTTCTCCAGTCCCCAAGATGCCTTGTGGGGCAGCGTAAAGGAGATGCCTTTACTCCAAACAAATCCTTGGTTACAGGCACCCCAGCTTGCACAGATTTGCTGTTCCTCAGATGTGGCTGTTGCCAGAGTAGGTGTCAGGATTAATTAAGCATTTTCATATTCTGTCAAGAGGAAAATAAAATATTCCATATTTATTTAAAAGGCTGGAAAGGTAGAGACAACAGCTGCTGCTTTTATTTAGTTCTATACCAATAACCTTTCAAAAAAGGTCTCTTGCCAGCCAGCTTAACTGAGAACTAGCTCCAGCCAGCGTTGCTGCCCCTCAGGTAGGGTCTAGCTTCATTAAATCAATCCATCTATAGGTTCTGCTTAGTGTTTTGCTGCATGTCTGATGCCTCTCTCTAGGTATAACTTCTGATATTCAAGGGATTGTCTTCTTAGTGCATAGCTGGAGGATCTCATTCCCCTAAAAGTGCTTCAGCCCTGGTTGTAGCTCCCAGGAATACAAACTGGGAGACTTTGCTTTCTCTGTGGCTTAGTGATACTTAAACAATTTCTTTCCAAACCTTACAGAAACTTCTCCCCAGGATAGGAATGCTCTTTTGTTTCCTGTCACTTAGGCAAATCTGCATTCATACTTAAGGTAGTTTCCAGGATCAGCAACATAAGCTTCCCTTTTCTGTCCTCCTTTTCTTCCAAAAGAGACTATACAAAAGCTCTTCCTTGGTCAAAAGTAATGCTCCTTGCTTTCATTCGAGCTCAATATTGTGCCCTTATCAACAGCAAAGAATGTTAATGGAGCATAAAGGAATAACTTCAGTGATTTAGAGTTGGTTTTGAAATTCAAAACATGTCTTGAGAACCCCCTTGGATCTTTACTAATTCAGGCTAACTTCAGGAAGGGCCTTGCTTTTAGTCCTTCAGCATTTCTAAAACTGTTAATAGAATGCTCCTAGTTTATTGCAAAATAGATTTCTTTGATGACTAAATAAAGAGCCAGGAGTTTCAATTCTCCTATCCCTGTTTATTCCATTTCCCATGTCAATTTCATTGTAGGAATTGTTTTTTGATACACCAACAGTAATAAATACATGCCATGAGTTTTAGTAATTAGAGTACTTGTATAATACATGGCTGTAACAGCCTGCAGTTCTTCCCTTTCCTTCTCTTACAAATAGTCAGCAGTGGCATTCCATTAATCTCAGGGGTGTTACTGTTATGCCCTACTCTGCACAATCTTTCTAACAACATGTTTTCCTAATGTCTCCTAATGTCTTGGAGAGTGTAGTGAAAGTAGCTATAAATCTTTATAATCTGTCCAGCTCAGGATCCCATAGCTAAGGCAAGGCTGTTCCTTACTTACATTTCCAGATTCCTGGAGAAAGTCAGAAAGTGCAAGTTCCTAGAAGTTGTTAAGCCACCAAGGGCTGGCTTCCCATGCAAGGGAAAGAAGGTGTTATGACCTGTTGCAAGGCAATTCTGTGTTCAGGCACAACTGAGATGCTTAATGGAAATGCATTTCTAATAAACAACATCAGTTTTTATAAAGGAGTGGAATTTAATGGCCCCATGAACACCGTATTAAACTAAAAGCCCATGAAAACACATCAAGGGCAGGAGTCAAATAGCAAATGGGCTGTTCAGTATGAAATGTGCTGCTGAGTCAACCACCTACAAAGCAACTGTGGATACTTTGCTTTGTGCACACTTGAATGTGTACCCCATAAACCATGAGTCATCAAATTACAGAACCATATGAGTAGGATGGAACTTCCAGAGAGCTTCATGTCCAGTCTTATGCTCAAAGCAGATCTAGGTGCAGCAGGTTGTCCCAGACTATGTCTCTAGGAGAGTTTCAGGTATCTCTAAAGTGAGAGATACTTCCCTCACTGGGCAGGCCATTGCAGGATTTGACAACTCTCACAGTAAGAAAATTTTTTTTGTGTCAAGTCAGACTTTCCTGTGTTCCAGCTTGTACCAAATGCCTCTTGTCCTACTCCTGTGCTCCTCCCAGTAGTTGTGAACAGTAGTAAGATTTTTCTTTAGCTTTGGCTTCTTTAAGACTGGACAAACTCAATTCCCTCAACCCGATTTGGAATGTTATGTGGTCTAGTTTTAGTCATCTTGGTGGCCCTTTGTTGGATTTATTTCAGTCTGCAAATGTCTTTTTAGCACTGGGAGTCCCAAACTGAACCCAGTCATGGCCACAGATATGGTCTCAACTGATGAATAAAGGGGAATAGTTACATCTCAACCTGTTGGCTACACTCTTGATGTGTCATGATATAGGCTGTAAATTAGACTGTGTAAGTTGACTTGCACTAAATAAATGAGCTTCGTGAACTTTAAATCTCAGCTTCCTATTTAAGGCAAAGCTATAAATGAGCTTTGGCTGCGAATATGTGTAAGTACTAAAGTAAAATCTGATAATGTAGTTTAACAGCTTGAAAAAATGCCTGTTGGATTTATGTTGTTTCTGCTGTAAATCACATGTAGGGATGTATGACAGGGTGTAAGATACTTGATATACATAGTTTGCCTCCAGCAGTATCTGTTCAACTCTTTACCGTTAGATTATTTTCTTGTCAAATTCTGTTCAACATAGAGGATTTTTTTCAGAGGGGACAATTTCTGTCAGCTCCTCATAGGTTTACCAGTTCTCAGGAGCAAAATAAAGGTCTGCATGTAGTACTCAGACCTGAAGCAGCAATGACTTTTGTTTCAACCATAGAACTAGGAAAGAGTTGCCAGTCCTTGTCTATTAAATTGCCCAACATCAGATTTGCTGAAGTGGCAAATAAGGCTTGACGAATATCAGCAAGACTGAAAAGGCAGCAGTTCTTCCTATCCCCTGTCCCCAGACAAAATTTCCTCATTTAACTTACTGTAAGGGTTGAATTTAAAAGAAACCACTGCCCCCTGAGCACTGACCTTTAAAAGCGGTGCTGTGCTGCATGCCACTCACTTGACCCAAACTCTGCCAATCCTTAATCATGCAGATTTTCCTGGAGTGGGTCAGATTTCAGGGAATTAATTTTTCTACATAGCATGGACAGTGTCTTAAAAATAAAATGGAAAGAAAAAAGAATAATGCTTGAAAACTTGACCTTGAGAAAGAATATCTGTCATGAATCTGTTACATGTCGCCTACACAGAGATCATATGCTCTAAACTTATATGGAACAATGACTTGCTTAAAAGGCCAGAGCAAATGTGTTTGAGTAACTAAAGAGTGAAGTTTCTACTTATATAGACCTATGAACATTTTGAAATACATTTATAAACTGTTGTTTGTTCTTGTTCCCTTTTGGTTTAATTTCAGTCACACAGGTTCCATTCTGCTTATCTCTATTTTTCAAATGCAGCAATAAGAAATAGCTGTACACATAAAAAAGTGTAATAAATCTGCCTTAGATGATGAAGGGGATAAATACATGTCAGCAAGTAATGAGAGAAGTTGGTAGGTGTGTATAAGTACCAACCTCAAGTTGTTAACAGCAGTACTTCACAGCCACTGCTTGTTGAACAATCAGTTTAGTGCAGCTAGTTCAAAAACTATTACACCAAAGGCTCACTTCAATTGCCTCCTTGTTCCAAGATGGTGACTGGGTTCAGCACTCTTTCCACACAAGGCAGAGCTGAATACTGTGTTTCAAACACAGTCTTTCCAAAGCATCTAGTGTATTGCATACACTTGTTTCATTCAAAGAACGTTAACAATGTAAGACTAAGTAGTTCATCCAAGAAACGGCAGGTTTAGAGTTGTCCATTTAGTACTAACACAGCTATTTGTATTTACATACCTATGATAGAGTCTGTAAGTAACTAGACACATGGTCTTCTGCTTCATTCAGTGTTCCAAACTGGCAATGCTTATGCAATGAGCACATTCTTGATATTTCTTTATATTCTCAATATATATTTTGCCATCTTATTCCTTCTCTTTACCAACACGCTATCTTTTCTCTGCAGATAATATAGAAATTGTTGTCTCTTCACAGGGTTTTCTATGCTCTTTTCATTACTAGACTTCAACCAGAAATACTTAACCTTTATTAAGATCTACTTTTTGTCAACTGAATTCAAAGAGGCTGACAAAACATTTAATTGGATTTAAAAATACAAGGAATAAACCATTTTACTGGATTGCTTTGTTACTTTCATTTTTGACAGTTTTCCCTTCAGACTCATAAAATCCTATTTTTCCTTAATTCAACTTCTTTTGAAGTACAGAGATTTCTGTAAACTCCAAAATTTAATGTAGAAGGTAACGCTTCATAAAGATATTGAAAGTTTGGCATACAACTAATTGTTGCCATTTCTAAAGAGTTTTTAGATGTTCTCAAGGCAAGCATACTCTGATTATTCTCGAGCATCCATCATAGAGAATAGATTCGCACATATAACTCACAGCTTGAATACTGCACACACTTCAGTCCTCAGTTTGTGGTAGCTGGGAAAGCAATGTATCTCTAAATGCTTTCCAAAAGTGAGTCAACTATATCTGCTTGCTGTATGCCTGCTTGTATGTCAGTTAGTTCTAATTCTCGAAATCCTTGGCTGCTAAAGCAGCAATGCCACTCACCCTTTGGTTTGCCTGAAAATTATTCTTGCAGCAATTTTTAAGTGGTATCTATGTTCTTAAAACTGAATCAGATGCTCTTCAAGCTCAGTTTTTGACTTGCTGATGAAATTTGGGCAGTGTTGGATGAATTGTCTTTGGAAGAGACAGAACTAAGCTGGAAAGATGAAAAACTCAAATACGTGTTCCCTTCTCTCCAAATTGCATTTCTTAGAATACAGAAAACTGATCTCAGTGTTTATGTAAATACTTTCCTCCTTGTAGAGAGTGCATAGAGCATGCAGTTGACTATAAATTACCCATAAATATATTTTAATGAACTTATTTTTCAAAAATATCTTTATATTTTGTTTTGGCTTGCGGTTTTTTGTTATAGTATGGTACTCTTTTTGTGAGGAAACCTTCTCATGTTGCTCTTAAGCTCAAGGAAATGGGTCATCTTCAGACCCTTGCTCAGCCAGCCTACATTAAGATGCAGAAGTTTGTTGGTATGGTTGGCATATAGGTCCTAAATAGATGCTTGGGAGAATCAATATGGATAGAGTAACCTATTGGAAATTTAATTATTTTGATGAATAATGGCATCCACAAATGAAGACAGCCCTTCTGATAAAGCTGTCTGACATGTAATGCCATGTAAAACACAGTATCTTTGTTGTGACCATAAATATGAGGCAATTAAAAACAGTTTCCAGGGATTTATGTAACTGTGTCATCTAACATAAAGAAGTGTTTTCTTACTTGCAGTTCATGGGTCAGTGACAGAATTGCTAAGACCCAAGTATCTCATGTTGCTAAAAGTGAATTAATTCTTGTAGGTTTTCAGCATATTCTTTCAGTTCATTTTTCCACATTTACACATTTGCAAGCTGTGCAGAATTGCTCATTGGCTTCATCCAGAGTCATTCTGTACCTCAGCATGGCATTTTATGGCATAATGTCATTCGGTAATAATGCATGGCATTAAATTAATGGATTTCCTTTGTAAGCATTTTTTGTCGTTAAGAAATAACCTCAGTTGCTGAAGAAGTAGGGAAAAGAGCACTTTCCACACCTGTTATCACTCATTCAAAAACGAGCACTTTCCTTGCCTGTTATCACTCATTTGAAAAAGTGAAGTAGTTACTGTCTCATTTGTGCACTCTGTAACAGTTCTGGAACTTCTGAAGGACTAAATTGTAGGCTAAATGAAGCAAACCTATATGGCCCCTTCTCAAACTTTAATCATATGGCTAAAAGAAATGCTGTGAAGTTTCACCTGCTTCATCGTCTTCCTTGCTGATACACTGACAGGATTCTTTCCATTACAGGTGTCACATCTACCAGTATAGTGAAACTTTAGTGTCTCATTTTTGACTGATGGCACTGTTGTTAACAAGTTAAGTTTGTCAGCCTAGCTTTACAAGGTTGAAAAAATGCTCTGATTGCAAAGAGTTTGCCTCCTACTCAGAACTGAACCGGCAGTTTTCTAAATGCGCTCTTGGTTTTCCTTTGTGAATTGCCTGTGATTCACACCCACATTTTGCAGAGAGTTATGGCATTTTAGTTGCTAGGGGTATTTTAGGATGGAGGAGAGGGGTTGGGAAGAGGCTTGGGAAAAAAGTGGGTAGAGGTTTGGCGTGTTTGGAAGGCTAACTGTTCTGTGATTGCACACAGCTAGGAGACCAGCAGCCAGAGTACCATCTGTGCACACAGCTTATCTATACCATCCAACTTCAGCACAAAGGAATGTGTCAGCTCCCACTTTTCCAGATCATCTGAAAGCCTCCTTCGTGCTCCAATGAAATTTTGCAACCATTCCCTGAAGATCTATTCCCTTCACCCGGCACATCTGACTGCCACAGCCTTCTTTGAGCAAGAAGCTCTTTATGCAGCGCTGTCTTTGCAAGTTGGAGTTGGGAAGATTCATCTGCTCTTCAGTGTCACCTCTCTGCTGTGCAAGCTGCCGAATGATCATCCCAGGGTCCTGGGGAATGGTAAGAGATATATGATCCCCCGCAGAAATGCAAAAACATCTCAAGAGGCTGTGTGTGGCTGTCTATGGTGAGGATGTTTGCATCTGAGCTAGGTATCCTTTGATGTCAGGAGAGAGCTATTTAGTCTAACTAATGGGTTTTTGAATTTGATTCAACCCCTCCTAAAACAGATAGTTATGTTTGGTTGGATGAATTGCACCCTAAACACCATCGAAGACCTTCTCGAACAATAGTAGGAACCTCTGCAGTTAATTCTCTGTACGCCGTGGGTACCTAAACTTGAGTGAAAGTAATTCCATGTGTCACTAATGGCATCATGATGATGTGTGAGTGAATTTTCTCAACATCAGTATTTGGGCTGGAATTCAGTATAGGAGTAGTTGTTCCCCAAACCCTCAGTGACATTTAAACACCTAGTGTCCATTGATTCCAGGTACACACATGATACGGTGTTTGGGCCTTAATGCTTTGCAGATTGTATTGAATTTGTCCATATAAAATGTCTGGGTGACATTCTCCTTGTTGTTCACAAAGATTTGGGGAGATGGTCTGCATGCAGAAACTGGCCAAAACAGCTCTTCTGGAGAAATTCCTGATGCAGACTCCTTTTGTCCTAAATATAATTTACTGTGTTCCAGGCCAAAATATCTATATGACAAGGCCAAAATTGCCAAAAAAAAAGGGGAAGGGGGGAGGGTTGTTTTCATCTTTAGGCACATCCTAATATCCATAAAAGTTTTTGCCTTCTTGGCAATCTTACACATTCACACTGCATCCTAATTCTTAGTGTAGATGATGGCAAGTTTAGATGGATCTGCCATTAGATGAAATTAATACCACACCTTCCTATCCATGGGTTCCAGAGAGAAGATTCAGAAAAAGCGGATTTCTCTGTACATTGTGCAACAGGGCTTTGTCAGGTGACTAGAGACCACTCTGTTCTGTGTATCTCCACACATGCTGTCTTACCCTGGCTTTTCTGTTATGTACAAAAGATCTTGTTTGTGGCTCTCCCCAGTTCACCCTCTGCCTTTATTCTGCAGTCTTCCCCATGATTCTTTCCTCCAGCATTGATTCCTGCAAGTCAGGACACAGGCCACTCCCATCCACTACTGTCTTCTTTCATCCCTATCACCTTCCTCCCAACACCATCTCACCAACAAGCTTCTGTACATACCTGTTTCTACTATTACCCTCTCCTGCTGGGAATATCAGATGCACTCTTCTCCAAATAGAAAATTTTGTTCACCACCAAAAAAGAAGAAAATGCTGTTAATATCTGTGTGTGGAAGAAGAGAGATCTTCTTTATCTAAGTCTTTGCTTTTGCCTTACCAAAAAAAATGAGAGCAAAATTTAGCACATTTCTTCTTTACCACCTCATTTCTCTCCTCAGCAAAGATTAATTGTCATGTAGTTTTGCATGTTTTTTATGTTACAGTTCTGTTCTTTATAGTGTAAATATATCTGGCGTACATAGTGGGAAAGAAGTGAATATCATTAACAGGAATTACGATAGATTCTTCTGTAATTTTTGTTAGATTTTCTATCACCTTATTTATATCACCTTTCAATCACATTTTAAAAAATCATACCTAAGACAATGGTTTAAATGATTTGCCTTGTCAGGGACAAAAGGCAAAAACAATGAACAAAATAATGTCATTTTTTCTTCAGTCTGTAACACTGTATCTTGCAGTATGCAGCTAAGTGCTAGCATGAGTGTTACACCCTAACCTGTTAACAGGTTTCTTTCCCTTAAACCTAACAGGAATTGTGTATCTGTCTTCTCAGCCACCACTGAAAATCCTAACCTCACCATTTCACTCTGGCAGAGGTTTTCACTTGATAGTTTCTCAGGTAAGTATTATTTCTGACCATTCAGCAACTGAATAGAACAGACATCCCTGTGTCAAAAAAAAAAAACCAACCAGTCAGTTCTGTATGTTATTCCTCAGAACAGATTTGCTTCAATAGCTCATCTCATTCCCTCAGATCTTACAAATAGAATTCAAACTGTGAAGTAGGCAGAACCTAGCCCCCCGCCCCCGCCCCCCCCCCCCAAAAAAAAGGTATTTCTAGGTTAAAAATAAGCATGAATCTGCCTTAACTCTGAAAAAAATAAGTGGGAGCTGCTATTGGGAACTTCTGTGTCATATTTTCAGGCCAGACTGAGGTTTTATACTCTAAAATAATATAAAAATCATTGATGTAAAACAACTTGAGTCTCCCTTACAAACCATTATATTTGCTCTTTAGAGTCATATGAGTATCTTCTGCCTGAAGGCATAAGGCCTACAGTTCAGTCCTTGAAATGTCAAAGGCTGCTAAGCAAACTTCAACACCTTAGAAGAACATGTGAGGGAAAGGTTTTACTCTGTTCCTACTGAAATCAGGGATAAAATTGACACCAGGTTTAAACAGAGCTAATGAAGGAGCTAATGAAGCCAGTTGGTCTAGGCTGCCTTCAGGAGCTACCAGCCTGGAACCCATTCTTTTTAGGAACCTTGAAATCACCAAGTTTAAACATACCATTATATACCTCCTCTTTATCTTTATTGCATTGAAAACATGTTATTTTTGTAAAAAAACCCCTCGTATATCAACCACTCTTTTATGGAGATACTTTGCAGTACAAGGCAGTAAATTCATGAGCTTGAAGACAGAAGGGCTTTACCACACTCAAACTTCTCTTTAGCCAAAGTAAGTTAAGGCTTTAACCTCTTACTACAACAGCGGCTCACAGAATCCTCAAGCCATCACCTCTCACCAAATGCATCACATGCACCTCCAGTACCATCTTTATTTGGAGATGCACAACTTACTTTGACTCAAGGAAATCTACAATAGTTTTACTATTGCAATATTTTAATAAAGTACTTATAGTTGCTAGGGAGTTGCTTTTTGGTTATGCCTCCTTGTGAACTTTTACACGGCATAATAGAAAGAACATTCCTAGTTAAGAAAAATAATATAGATGACACAGTTCTCTCACTTTTTTTTGGTAAGCTCAGTAGAACAGTGCAGTAATGCTACATCACACATTTATAAATGTGATGGCAGGTATATAGTGTACTATAATATGAAATATTATTTTAAAATAATTCCCATTTCAAATGTAATTATCAATTTATAGATGTAAATAGAATAATAATGTGCCTTTCTGTGGAAGATAGATATGTATACTGAGGAGAGTTCATGTTAGTAAAACTTTAATGCATCACGAAATTAATAAATAATACCAAGCTCAGTGGAGAAAAAGAATTGCAAACTTAAAAATTAGGCTTATGTGATTATGCAGTAGAATTTACATTATTACTATTTTATTAATCCTAGGTAAGCTTAGCCCACAAATTTCTGATTCTGTACAAATGAATCTGCCAGTGCTGCACTGATGAACTATTAATCCATTCCAGATCTAATCCACATTTTTTACCCAAAAGTTTATACCGTATACATGTGTTATAGTTTAGAAGGTATTGGGATGGTGATGTAAGAAAGGCCAATTTAAAATCAGGGCTTGGATTCTGCTACCCACCTTTGCTTCAAGAAAAGAGTTCTTGACTTTGGTGTTAAGCAGTACTTCACTGCGAAACCCACAGCTTAACATGGTACTCAGTCTGGAAAAGTGTCAAGATTCAGACTCACCTTTGGGACAGATCAGCCTGCAGCTACCTTGCTATCTGCTTTTCTGGCCTCTTCTTCTGCAGAAAACCAGTCAAAAAGAGACCAATAAAACTATTGTAGATTTCATTAAGAGTCAAACTAAATCGTACACCTCCAAATAAATACCTCTGCAAATCAGAAGACATAAAGGCTTTCCCCACAGAGCTTCTGGGCTGGCCTGTCTGCAACTATTTCTCCAATCCCAGAGCCAGAGGAAGCCTTTAAGTTGACTGGTTTTCAGATATTCAGGGTTAGGGGACAAAGTTATCCACTCCATACTTACCTGCTGTTTTGGAAACTATGGCATTGATCTTGTCACTGTTGTTTAAAATACAAGCTCCTTACCAGCTGGCTAGCCTGGGGCCTGTTGGGAGGAAGTTTCCACACTGAGAAGGCTTCTACAGACACTGGACTTTGTTTTGGTGCAATCAAGGCACATCTGTTTTGATTTATTGCAAGTTTTGTAGCATCTCTTCCCTTGGGCTGTTTCGGTCTAAGCTTTTCCACCGTAGGTAGATGTTCAAAGGATCAAGTCAATATAGGACGAAGCCATCCCTCTCATCTTCTTGCTGCTCAGAAACAGCTTCTGGCAGCCAACACTTGGATTAGTGAAGGATTTAAATACCATTTCTGTATACAAGTGGTGGCTTTCACTGTGCTATGTAAATCCTGTAAAGGGAAATCCTGCAAAGGAAAATCCTGCTTCACTACCTTTCTGAAGTTCTACAAGTTATCTATATATCAAAGATATATTTTGGGGGGTTTAAAATAAACCCATGATAAGATGCCTGGCAGAAAGCTACTAAAGGAATGAAGTTGCCATAGGACTGATGCTTATATGATTTGAAAGCTGCCGACAGAGTAAGGAACAAAGCAATTCCTTCTCAATTATCAGGATAAAGAAGAGTAAGCAGTCGAGTATTTTAGGGAATTAGTTTTATTTAAGAGTTTCCTCAATGACCTGCAGAAGAAAGGGATACAGGAGTATGTCTCAGTTCACAGATGATACTGAACTCCTGCAGGGAGCCAAATGACACACACATAGTAATGAGCTCTAGAGAGAGGATACACAGGTGAGTGAGTGCAGTAAAAAGTGGTGGATGAGGTCCTGTGCAGATAAATAGAGCATCTAGGAAGGACAATCTAAGCTGTTCTTGCACAGTGTTGGGCTGAAAACTGGCAGGTGAAGCTCAGGAAAGAAACCTGCAGGTCTCTGAACTCATCTGCTTGACATGATGCAGCAGCCAAAAATACCAACAAAATTTTGGGTGTTCTCAGAAAGGGTGGTGAGACCAAACCAGAAAATATGAAAACTTGATGCACCCACATCTTGAACATACCGTACAATCCTATTTACATGTTTTAAGAAGGACATGGGGAAAATAGAGATAGTGAAGAGAAAAGCAACTAAGATGATTAAAAGATGGAGCAGCTGCCTTTACAGCGAATCAGAGAGGGATGGAACTTTTTATGTTCTTATTCTTCCCCAGGCTGAGTGGGATATGGCTTAGGTTTATAAAATCATGGAGGCGGTATGGAAAGCAAATACAGAACTGTTGTTTCCCGAGTCCTGTGATGTCCTATGAGCACTCACTGAAGGTGTTGGAGAGCAGTTTAAAACCTGAAAAGCAAAGTCTTTTTGTAATACTGCTACCTGCTTGGCCTTCTGAAATCTGCTGTCACAGAAGGCTGTGGGGGTCCACAGTAACAGCAGGTTAAAAAATAAAAAAAATAAAATAAAATAAAATAAAAAGATAAAAAAGGCAAATTCCACAGAAGCAGACCCATATAATAGACACTAAAATGAAGAGGTAGGAACATACTCGCTGACATCCTTGGTGTGGTGGCAGCTAGTGGAGGAATATAGAAATATGAGGGAAAAGGACTGCAGAGAGGCAGGATCATGAGTTGTCCCCAAACAACACTTCCTATTGCCACTGCTGGAGATGAAATGGATTATTGGTTTGACCCAGAAGGCAATTTTCTATGTTCTCATGAAAATAAGGCCCTGTGCTCCTTTGCTAGAGCTTAAAGCTGCCACTTCAGAGTTTTTTCCACCCATTTAATTTTGTTTGCATCTCAGTAGGCAGTCAATGGTGCAGGATTTGTCAACTGGAAGACCTGCATGGTAATTATCAATGGCAGGGATATTTTTTTGTAGTTTTGTCAGTTTTTTCAGTAGAGTTAGGGAAATTATGGGGTTTTGCAAAAATGAAAGGAGGTGGAGAGTGTTAAATAGCTCTGGATCTTTTATATAAATCTATAGAACTTAAAAATTATTTAAATTCAGTCAAATAAGAAGTGTGTTGATTGAAGAGAATAAGTTAGGCAGGCACAAAAAGAATTATTTTTAATGAACATATTTTTAGGGCTTTCTTCTGCTACAGTCATTAAAATTTGTGGATCAGGGTCCAGTTTATACGGTTGAATATTGTTACCAAGTTTTGTGCTGGTGTGACTGTTGCACTTTGCATGGTGAGCAAATAATTTTTCTCAGGAATGAGGCTTTGCTCTAATGAAGGTATTAAGCTGGGCCTCCATAATTAAAGAAGGACCAAAAGTCCTCGAGATTGTGTAACCCCCTCTGCCAAATTGTCCCTTTTGGCAGAAATTCCCTCTCACTTTTAAGATTCCATAAGTATCAAACACTTGTGCCTTCTCCTTACTCAATCTTTTCTGCTGCACCTTTTTGTCTTTTCCTGTCTACCTTGTTCCAAATACCCCACACAGAAGAGTGCTTCTTCACTTTTCTCTATTTCTTGACATTCCTTCTCCCAGCTCAGAGAAAATGCTGAAAATGTGGAAGAGCTTTCCACCCCCCTTCATGAGAGGGTGGATTTGTGTTGCAGAAAATACTGAAAAAATACTTATTTTATATATCGTTAACAGTCTCAAGGCATGCTTATAAATACTTAATTTCATCAGGTATCACAACCTCTTGAGACAATTATCAGTTGCAGTTTTGATATCCATTTGCTGTGTTGCATTGCTGAGAGAAGAAAGGCAAATCGCATCCCCTGGAAATGTGTTGTATTTGAATAAAATGTTAAAGGGGGGGGGTTCTTTTTTTTTAATTTTTTCTTTTTATATAATTCTTTTTTCCCCCTGGAGAGCAGAGGAGCAAGTAGCAAATCAAAGTTGGGGGGGGGGGGGGCAGGATGGAAATCTCACAGACTAGTTTATATGGCATTTTAATTAATGGGTTACAATTTGTTCTGCATATAATTTACATACATTATGTCCCTGCACATAAAAGCAATAATAAAAACCAAAATAAGTTATTGTCTTACTGCTTTTAATTTTAATTTTCTGTTGCTTGCATTAGCCTTAACTTGGTATATTGTAATCACACACAGGAGAAAAAAACCCACTAACTTTTCTGTATTTAAGGATGGGAATTTGTTTCTGTTTGAATGTGCTCAAAAATCAACTGCTTATTTCAAATCCTGTGAAACTTAGTGGATGTCTAGAGGGTATATTAGGATGTGTTAGTGTTGAAATCTGGGATCAGATGAGTTGGAAAATGTTGATGAACAGTCCCTTAAGGCATAAACTTTTTGTGTTTTCTTGTTTGATGATTCTTATAACACATTGCTGACATTGTCCCTAGAAATTCAAATCATAATTCTGATCATGTCTGATTGATCTCAGTTGCTTAATATTTCCCACTGCTAGCACAGAGGGATCACTGCCCAGCATGAAATAAGGAATTAAAATTTGAAAGTCAGTATTCTCTACAACCAAGGTAAACACCTCACTCCCCTCCCACAGCACTCTGTACATCTCACAGTGAATTCAGCTGAAGCAACTGCAGCTGTTCTCTGTGTCTGTTTTCAGTTTCAAGAGGGACTAAAGGCTGCTGAGATCCACAGCTCAACTTCTCCAATTGGTTTTTGGTGTTTTTTCAGCATTGGATGTTCCGGAAATATAATCATAAATCTTCCTCTGTCATCATTCCACATAAATCACGGCATTGCCATGAAACGTGAGAGAGAATGCAATTAAGCTGTCCAGGAGTAAATGGAGAGGCAGAATAGCAGCACCTCTAGTGCTGGAGAAGCCAAAATGTTTACCCCTCACATTCTTTGCTCACAAATCCCCTTGGGACGAGCACGGAAAAATACCCATTTTGCTATTCCCCAGGAGAAATTCAATAGCATCCAGTATTTGAATCACCTCTGAAGGCTTACTAACCTTCAGATTCTCAGGTATGACTGACAGTATCCATGGCATGGCATGCATCCCTTAAACTATCATTGCAGAGACCTGAGTTGGCTTCCTGAAGTCGATTGGTGAACATCTCCCCGCCACAGGCTTTCTCAGCTTCCTCCAGCCTTTATATCCCCAGCAGTACTGGAAGAGTGCCTTAGAAGCTGTCAAGAGCATATACTTTTAAATCCTTGACAACACTATGCACTACGCTAGGGAAATGGCTGCCTCTTGGGATGCACCTATTCACAGACCCAGTAAGTCAAACAGGACATCAGCGAGTTTCTCTGTTCCCTGTCTGACCTTGATGCATTCCAGAGCAGCAATCCCAGCTTGAATCCAAAGGAAAGATTGATAAAACTGTATTATCCTTACAGTTTGATTATCCTTTATTTTTTTTCTGTGTGAGTCCTGAGCCCAAATTTTCTCAGTCTGTCAATATATATCCATTGTACAGTCAACCTCATATTCTCTCCTTTGATTTCTTTTTGTCTTCTCCTCTACCGCAACTGTCTTTTGTCATTCTTGTTTGAACTTTAGGTGACCAAAGAAATTTACAGGCTTTTTCAAACAGGGTAGTTTTTAACGTGAGCTATAAAATTATTTGCCTCTTTTCAGCTGATCTACTTCCCTCATAAGGTAAGATACTCTATGTATCTTGGAAAAAGAAAAAAATACATCTAAAATAGTTTTTGTGTATATATGGAGGGGAATAAATAGTTCTGTTAAAAAAGGACCAATAGCAAAGCCAGGTGTGGTTGCTGAGAATATTCAGAAGAAAACCCTATGACACAGGTTGCAGACATCAACATACATGAAATGGTTGGGGTTTTTTCCAGTTATTTTTGCTTTTAGGCTGCAAACTTTGAAATATGGAAGTTGAAATTTATACAGAGGAAGAGGCAAATTTGCCAGTTCTTGTAATGTTATTGCAAGTATCACAACTGTTAATGTTTTCTCTTCAAGTTCCAAATGCTAGGAGCAAGAAATTGCAAAGGAATATTCATTTCTGAGTACATTTTGAGCCCTTCTGATCTCAGAGAAAGGTTTGAAGCTGCTTCAGAAATGTAGCCTAAAGAATAAAATAGCAAGTAAATGGAAAATGCAAGGCTTAAAATCTTGTGACTTTTAAACAACTCTGATGTTTTTCCAATGGCATAAATTTTGAAGATGGGCTTGGCAATACTGTGCATCACAGCCTTAATCCAGTTACAGAAAACAGACCTGTTAGATGTATGACTTAGAACACAGGAAAGCACCATCCTAAGAATTACTTTAATCTTTGATATTCAGGTACTATCCTTATTCAAGACCTTTCTATGTTTACAACCTGAACAAGACTGCTAAAGAGTCTTATTTTCCTTGCAAAAATAAGCATGGAATGTCCCCTATCCAACATGCCAGGAAAGCTGCCAATCAGCTGCCGCTACACTCAGCTGCTTCTGGGCCGGGGTTCTCCTGGCTGCAGTTTGAGATGCAGTAACCATTCAGTTGGGCTATTTCCCAGATTCTTCTTTCAGGTTGCCTTTATTACCAGATGTGAAGTAAGTTCTACAGACTGCCATGCCACTAATCCTCCTTTGAGGGACTCCTGACTGCTCCTCAGACTGTCAGTGGAGGTGAAGTCTACTTTATTCTTGGGTGCTGAACACTTGTAAGGCACACCTTAGAGATGACACCTTACCCCCTGTTCTAAAACTCTTCCCTTACAAGGGTCACCCTCCCGATTGCAGTCTTCCCCGCTGAAGACAGTAGTAACTGTACTTTGTTTCAGCAATGATGATTGCTGCTAAAGGAGACATATACTGAGATAAATACTGGTAGCAGAAGTTCTCTTCATTTACAGTAACAGACCTGTCCCAGACATCTCATCCCACCTCAGGAGATGTCTATGGCCATTTGAAATACGCTCAGACTCATGCTTGTGGCTACCAGCAGTGAGGTATGTGGAATGTAATCTTTTACTTTCATATTTGTGTTTGTCCTTCCAGCCTTTGGGAAACATTATGTTTATTGGAGGTTAAGCTTGCCATTATGAACTCAACAAGGTAATTTTTCTCCCTTTCATAAACGGGGTTATTGGGCAGTACTTTATACCTCTTTGTTTTATGGAGGTGATCAACATCTATAAAAATGGAGACAGAAGCAAATCTCCCAGGCTGGGCAACATATCAGAAGTGTTTATTGCACTTCATGGTGTCTGAGAAGAATGATTCAAGATCAAAATTACTCTCAGAAGCATGAAAATAGCTTAGTTGATTTTTGCACAAGAGAAACCAAAATCAAATAAATGATAACTCATAACAGTAACATTGTAATTACCTCCCTAGTAGTACATGTTCAGAGTGGATTCCCACTGGTTTAACTTTATCATACAATTCATTTATCAAGTCTGTCATCACAAAAATGCTTAATATACCAGGAAAGACAAGTCAGGAAAAGGTGGTGGCCTTTCTAAAACAAGATTGTACAGAGTTGTGATAAAACCCCAAAAGAAATTAATAATTTCAAGGGAAATCAAGAATTACATTTGTCTGACAGTAGAATTAATTATAAATAAAATGAAATGCAAACAGAATAAATGAACCCAAATTTCCTAAACGTATAACTGAAAGAGTTTCTTGAATACAAAATGATAATGTGTGTCTATTCTGGGTGCACTTGAATATGAAAAGTATGATGTAGCTGGAAAGTAATAGAACTGTTGCTTGAATAATACCTTTACTCTATTATTCTTTATGAAGAGGTGTGTTTTTTCAACTCACCATTCAAATCCACACTTTTTTTAACATTTCATAGCTATGAAGCAAACTTTGAAACACTGATATTTCTGATTTACTGAACTGGCCTTAAAGTAAAAGTCTTGATATTGTAGTAGATTGTGTAGAGCAAGAAGAACTGTTAAAGAACTGTTTATTTGGGCCGTATCCCAAAGGAAATTAAAATTCTTGGAGATTCTGCACAATGTTAATCATTTTATTGCAAGGCTGGAACAGTAGGGACCCCAAAGTGTCACTGATTCCTGCTTTCAGAGGATTACTATATCCCAGTAAGAGATGTTAAACTCCTTTAAGGAATGTAAGGTTAGGGCATCACAACACATTTTTATAAATAAAGGTGCACTTATATATGCATCACACACAGAGAGCAAAAACTTTCTAATTGATATGAAAACTCAGATCTTGTGAGGTCAAAATGCAGTTACACTGCTTCACCTCACAATTAATGCATGTTCTGAAAATTTTTCCAGAGCAGAATTCCCCATCTAGACAAAAATCAGGCCTCTGTCTTAGCCAGAGGAACAAAAGACCATTCACCCGACTACAGAGCCAGATTCAATCATTCTCACCCAAAAGAGTGAAGAGGAGATAAAGGACGTCTGCGGGCTGGTTGACTTGAAGGAAGTATGTGCCAATTGGCACATGCCACATGGCACCAAATGGCTGCCTGTGGAGAGCATAATAATCCCTAAATTGTTATCACATTCAGTAGTCCCAACAGTGACCACTGTCAGTTTCTTTTCAAGCATGCTGCACTGAGCCACAGTCTGAAAGGTTTGATTGTCTCTCTTGAGATCTGTCTGCCGTTGGCAGCCTGCGGTACAGAAAAAAACCCTCTGTTATGCACTTGAGGTTACTCTTCATGGCAGTGAATTTGTGTTTAGGGATTCAGATTTATAGGCTTTCCAAATGCATGTTAGAGCAATTTGAAAGGTTATCATCCCCAGCTGCCCATCCTTTCTCTCTGCCAGAGGTTATTGCTCCTACAGCAGAGACAATTGAGCGTCTGGCATCTTCTGTGCACTGTTCATGATGGGGCACATTGATTTCAGCTTACATTATTGACTGGCTGGGCTACGAATGTCGGAGGCAGAACACCTTCACTTATTATAGCTGCCGTGCTAAAATGTTTATCAGTTCCCATATGTCACAGACAAATCCCACAGGTACTGAGGAGAAAGCCCTAAATCCCACCCACACGGGATGCTGAGGGTTGCCGCAAAGCACTTTTTTCCATACTGCATGTCTCACTCTTTGGAAAGGGTCAGCTGAAAGAAGCAAATGGCATCCAGTGTTGCTGTATCAGCAATGTCAGATAACCCTGGTAATCAGGAGAGGGCCAGGCACACCCAGGTTTAGTGGGCTTGGGAGAAGTTGGCCTGAGAAACTTGCCAGTTGGGAGTTAAGGCAGCCAAAGGGTTGAAGTTGGTCATTAGGGAAAATGCCTGGAGGGGATTTGGAAAATTCAGTAATATGCACGACGAAGCCTAATCTTTACACAGTGCAGTGACCTGTAGGAACCACACTGTGCATCCAGAAGAAAATCCTAGGAGGCCCCAAGTCAACAAAAAATCAGCAAGAAATTGCAGTGAAGGACGGTTGATTTCCAGCACCACCATGGAACACAAGGGTAGCACTGGCTGGAACACATCATTGTGTATCCACTGGAGTGAAGAAGAATGCAGCTGCAGCACCTGTTAAAGTTCTGCAGGGTAAGGTCCTTTATGCCAAGGGGACTAGGTCACCTCAGAATTGTGCTGTTGTGGAAGGCGCACATCCCCTTCTCTGCCTGATTAATGTGCAGTCTGAGAATGACTAGTCTAGGAGATATTTTGGGTATTGAGTTTGTGAATACATCTGGATCTCCTTGGCATACCCAGAGTTTTGTGAATGCCAGACAGCAAGAGGCATGGAGGGGCTGTTAGGAATGCAAATCAACAGAATTTAAGCACCTTGGGAGTAAGGAAGCAGTTATGCAGAATTTCTGAAATTTCTAATAGCAGTTTAATTTTGAAAGTACACACCTTAATTTGCAAGTAGGATCTAGGTTCCTTGGTGGATTTAGCCTTTTTGATCTGGAGGTATTTAAAAATGTATCAGTGAATCAGTGGGAGCTAGGGGCTTTGATGTGTTATGTGCCAGTTTCCATCTGTAAGCATCTGAATACTTTTCTAATCTGGGCCACAATAAATTCTTTGAACCATGCTGGTGTGAGGCTTTTCCACAGACAGAAGTGACCTTGCTTGGAGCAGAAAAGGGGAGTTTAGTAACATCAGAATGATTCTTCAAGTTGGGCATTCCCACACAGAAAATAAAATTGTAGAAGATACTCAAGCATTCTTAATTATATTCGACCCATTGAGCACAAACATCATACAGAGAAAAATAATTCAGGATTGGCAGGTTTTTGTATTGCCATTCTACTGCTTAGCCCATGTTTAGAGTAACTCCCATTGATTTCTGTTGAAATGGATCATTAATGGTTAGTGGTTAGATTCAATGGCCAACAGACTGCACTTTGCCTATGCCAATCCCCACCTCCTGCTTGTGAAACTCTCGTGTTCTCTGGATGTTGCTGCTAAAGCAGAGGCCAAAGAGCAACTGCTCCAGGACTAGCCCTTCTCAGCAGAACTAGGTGTCACTGTCACAGCTTTGTCTTTGGGGATGACAGCAGCAGAAAGACTCTTTCTCCAGTCTGGCAGACCAGCCCTGCTCCATCCCTTCCCTCCGGCCCAGAAGATGCAGCAGATGGAGGAGGGCCCAGATGCAGGGAAGCAGTGGGACCCTTGTGTCTTGCAGGAGTGGAGGGTGACTGCCTGAGGCCAGGTGCTGGGATGGAGGAGAGTGAGGAGCATGACTTCTGAGTCTAGGGAAGAGGGAAAGAAAACAGGGATCCCAAGAAAAGAGGTATGGTGCAATAATGGGTAAGGAGGGGAGAAAAAGGTGAAAATGAGATCTGCCTGCCCTGCCAGGCTTCTACAGCTCCATGATAACTTGCCTTCATTCACTCAGAGCTCTTCAAATTTCATTGACCCTTACTGTCCTTCTCAAAGAAGCTGTAATTTCCACTGACTCCTTGCAGTCCCACACACATACCTCTGAAGTCATCAGTGATCTCTTTCCATCTACTCAAACCCCTTCCTCCACTCCACCATAGCCCCTCTGCTCCATCCTTATGACAGCCCCTGATGTCCTTGTGTAGTACCTCCCTAGTCCCTCCTCACCATCTTGGCTGTCTTTCCTACCCAAGGACCCTGCAATTCTCAGTCTTGTGTGCATTTCCAGGAAAGCCCAGGTGAGCACCACTGACTGCTCCAACCTTGCTCCTGGTGGGGAGGGTTTTCTCCCCAGCACAGACTTTTGAAGTGCTCCTGTACAAGTGCTCACCATGGAGATCAAGGAGCACATAATCCAAATAATTCTGTGCCAGCAATACGCCAGGGTCCAAACAATCAGTACAATTCAGTCTGCACCTGTTGAAGTGTGTTGACAAAGATGATTATTCCAGTACTTCAATCTTAAAAATATCAGTTACCCTTCTTTTTCACTGTGGTTTACAGAGAAGAAACCCATAATAATGATATTCTCTAAAGTTTGCATAAGGCAAGGGTTTCTTCTGTATCCTGCATTTGGATAGTCTTCTATTTGACACCAGGCTTCAGAGTTAAGATGTAATGTTTTACTCAGTGATCAGCAAGTATAGGGTTAACTATATCCTTGTAATAGCTGGAAGTTCTTTGAAATTAACCATCCTATTTTGATGAAAATCCTGATTAACAAAGTGCCCAAGAAAATTTTAGATAGGGATAGATGCAATTTTCTAATGCCTATCTTATTCTGGTAAATGCTACCTTTGCTTCAAATAGTTGTAGCTTTTTGAGGCAGTGGAAGAGGTTACTGGTTAGAAAGACAATTTGGCATGGGATCAGATGCCATGTGATACCCAAGTAAAGATACAGCATAGCATGTGGAAATTACACCAATATAGAATAAATTACAAGCATGTAAGTCAGTGGAAACTGAAATTATAAGAGACAAAAAATAGAGAAAATACAGAAATAAAGCAGAAAACAGAACTTTATTGCTGTTTTCTGTTGCAACAGCCTTGCTAGAAATGCATAAATTGATTCCATTTATAAACTCTTAAATTCACTACTACAGATTAGAAAGAGCAACAATGTGAAATTCATGGTATTTGTGACTGGCCTTTATTGACAAAAGAGTAAACAGCCATAACTCCCAATGGAGCCTCTGCTGCTGGTTTAACGTCTCCATGAGAGGCTCATGCTAGAACTTCAAACTGCACAATAAATGTGCCACAGAAGCTTAAGGATCTCTTAACATAAAGTGATTATCATACATCCTCAGCTTATTGGTCTCCCATCTATTCACATTCAGGCTTTGAAGTGTCTGCCTTTATTTCAGCCCTACCATCTTTTTTTTACTCTTCTGAAGTTGCATAGGAGTTGCTCAGGAGATCAGCACCAGTGTCTCTGTGACTGATATGTAAATCAAAAACAAGTGGGAAAATTGTAACAAGCCTTTAGGGAGACGGAGTGCCTCTTTATAGTACTTGCTTGATGCTTAAACTAAGACGAGTCATTTCTAAGGCTATCAATTAGGAAGGAATGAATAACTGAGGTTATTAGCATTGGACTAATTCAGGGCTGCTATTTCAGCTCTCATTTAAACTCGTAGTTACTGAAACTTGTTAGTGGCACAACAGAGCTCTCCTGCTCTCAGTCTGTTTCTATCCAATTAGGACTCAGGGAACACTACTAACATGGACAGACTGTCTTGTCAGAGATATTTTGTAGAGATTAGAGAGCTTGATGTCTCTAAATGTCAGTTAAATATGCCCTAAAGGTATCCTCAGGCATCCTGAGCTCAGTTTTCAGGTGAGCATAAGCAAGAACTCTAATGTAAGGAGCATCTTACACGTTATTTATGCTCACCTCCAGTTTTCCCAGATGCTGAGATTAATTTACTCTGTTTTGCTAAGAAAGTAACAGTGGCAAAAGTTTTATTGGAGAAATAATGAAGTGAAAAATAAAAATCAACAACAATTACACTAATGAACAGTTATATAAAATCCATTCATTAAAAAGGATGAAATGAAAGGGATTATCACTCTGCAAGAATTTTACACGTGGGAAAGGTAATAGAGTGGATAGTTAGATCTGTCGCTAGATCACAAACAATACCCTTGTTAAGAGGAAAATCAGAGAAATAAAATTTTCCTCCTAAAAATGTACCTCCAGCAGAACAAAGACTGGCTTGGGGCTGCACAAAAAGATTTTACTAGTACCTTTTTTTCCCTAAAAAATTACCCAGAAAACAGGGGCTGACAGTTTTCCCATGCAGCCACTAATATGAAAAAATGCCACCTGTTCTGTATGTAATGCCAGAAGTAGAGTGGAAGGTGTGAGTCGAAGTCCAAGCCAGCACTAAGCAGCAATGAAGAAAATATTTTTTTTTTTTTATCTGAACCATTTAAAGAAATCCAATTTTATCCTTGAAGTCACAGATCCATATGTAGTTATTTAAAACCAGTACAATAACTTATTAAAGGAACAAAAAAAATGTGGAGGAAACGTGAAAATTGGAAATTCTTTGGTTCACAAGGGTCTGATTTTTTTTTATCCCAATTATTTTTTTCTTCTTGAGTAGAAAGAACCATGTCAAATGAAATAAACCGCAAACCTAAATAATAAATAAATAAATAAATAAATAAATAAACAAACAAACAAATGTGGTTGAATCTGTCATGATTTCAAGTTCTGATTGAAACTCAAACAAACGAAATTTAAAAGCTGGATCTGTGAAGAAGGATTGCTTGACTACCAATGACAAAACCTCTCTCTCAGGTACTCATTCACCTCAACAGTAGTCAAGTACCATGTACATAAATTACTAGTTTACTGCAACAACACTAAAAAAAACTGAAAGCAGTGAAATGCACAAAATTGAAACAGAATATTTTTTTGCCCATATTTTCCTAGTTTTACAGTGTAATTACCCACTACTGAGACCAACTTGACTTCCCCATGGTCACAGATTAAGCATTACTTCCATGCTTTTTTAATGAGTAATTATAGCAAATCCTATAAACTTTCAAATCATCATTATTACATTCATGAAAAGTATTTGAAAGTAAAAATGTGTCAACAGCACCTTTGTGCTGAGATTACTTTTCTTACCAGCTTTGAAGTTAGTTCCTGTCTGAAGCCCTGTGTCCAATTATGTTAAATCATTAAAAAGCAAATTATCTTGACATTTTACTTTAATAGCCTAACTTTGCTTTGGCCAAACATGAAACACTGAACTTCCAGGGTATGAACTTTCCTCACCAGTGCATGTTTTGAGAACGGTGGGCTGAAGAGTGAAAGGAAGGGGAAGAAAACTGTTGAATCAGTCCCAGAGTAATAGCCCCTCACTTAGTGAATCACATGCTTTCTTGGATGGAAGGATGCACTAATCAATATTCTGATATTTGTAATCATATAAATGATTCACAGCTTAATTTGACCCTCTTTTTTGTTCAGACAATAAGCTTAACAACTTCTATCTTCAGAATACTCACATTTTGTAAACTCAGTTGTGCAATACCCTAAGCTATATAAGAGAAGAAAATGCATTTAGTTTAACAGAAGAAAACAATGCACAAATGATTCTACTAAAGTCCTATATATATTTGCCTGGCAACTCCCTATAGCTCAGGAAACATGTTAATGTGTCACCTCCTGTGGGACCAATTAGAAACAATACAGAAGAGAAAGACAAGGGTGATCAAATGAGTAAGAAATTCAAGAATACTGGAATAATACAAGGAGAGGTTGAATGAGTTAATTTTCTTTTGTCAAATGGAAAAAATGAAGATAGGTTTTTGTCCAGGTGACATCTCCAGCACGTGAGGTTATCACAATATGAGCTGCTAGAGACTGGAAGGCTGTGTGTGCCCCAAGAGGAAGAGCTGTGTCTCTCCTTCCTGCTCATCTTGCACTGCCACCAGATACTTGACTTGATGGATACCACCAGAAGATAGGGTAATCTTCTACTCTTATGGGAGACAGAGCACAACTTCCTTTTGTACACCATGCTTTTTTATTTATAAACTTATAATTCACTGCTTAGGATGTATTTCAGGCAACTTGATCATTGAAACAGGAATTGATGTATCAGGAAGGCTAAGAGAACAGAGAGTGGTTCTTATCAGCTCTGTTGAAATTAAGAGGAAAGCAATAAGATTACAGACCAAAGGCTTGTGGTTTGTTTTGATACACCTGAAACATGGAGCCAAAGTATAGGCTGTTATCCATAGTTTTGTAAGACTTGTATTGCTCTAGGGATAGATCATTCATTTTTTTATCAGGCTATTTGAGCTAGAGTTTTGAGACATACTTCATACTTTTTTTTTTTTTTTTTTTTTTTTTTTTTTTTTTTTTTGTGTTGGGGGACAAATTAATTTTAATTAATGAAATAGAGAATAGTCTCAGCTTTTTTTGGCCAATAATATACATGCATGAGAAAAGAGGATGTCTAGGAGATCAGAACTTTGCAAAAACTCTGGAGTTTACCCTGGAAGTATCAGTTTCCACCAAAGCAGACTGAGAGCTACAAACAATTTGTTCTGTGCTCTTCAAACAGATTTATCAATTGAAATACAGAATAATAAAAATAATAGTATATGTTCTGAAATAACTGGATAATAATGTTTACTTGTGCATAGACCAAAACAGAAAAATCTAGTGTACAAGAGGAAGTACAAAATGTCAACATTATAAAAACATAGGCATGTATCTAGTACAAGTGCCAAGCCTCCATCAAATCAAGCAAATTATATGAAATTCTGCTCTTACACTGACGGGCAAGTAGAGTCAGAAAATCTTCATATGATGTGTTTCTTCAGTGAGGGAGTGAGACAGCACAAACACTGCCTCAGACAAGAGGCAACAGTTAGCTTTGTGATTTCAGTGTACTGCTCTGTGGGAAATGTAAAAACTATGCTTTGGAAGTATGACATTAACTAAAGGCCAAGGAATTATATCCCCTTATCCAAGCTGCCAGAAATATTTATGGAACTAAAAATCTCAAGAGCATAAAACAATTCATACTACATTAGTGTTTATACTGGGAACTTTCCATTAGTAAATTTATGAGAGGGAATAACCATATCCATCCATCTGCTTAGTGACTGCCACAGAAGCTGCTACATGTCAATTATTAATCCTCCTGGGGGTAGAAAACCATTTTTTTCCTGGAGAACTACTTTTGTGTTTGTTTTTTCTTTTTTTACCCTGCTATTTTAAATAATCTTTTTCTTACAGATATTGATAGATAT
The DNA here is from genome assembly GCA_035221455.1 of Xenops minutus. NCBI lineage: Eukaryota > Metazoa > Chordata > Aves > Passeriformes > Furnariidae > Xenops > Xenops minutus. The sequence goes on along the minus strand of JAWWEE010000122.1, from coordinate 30,913,426 downwards.
ATTTTCTTCTCAGTAACATGTACCTTTTTTATGCAGCTTTACCATCAACTACATTGCTATTTTCTAATAGAATGACCAGGATTAATAAAACAAAGCTTTTTCGTCTTATTCAAGTTCTTTTGAGACTCTTACTTTGGTGCCTTTTATGCAAGACTGGCTGTTCTACCAATAATCATTGAGGCATTTGAACAGCTATACTGTTTCTATTTTTATTGATGAGGTAGTGATCTTTCTGGTTTCTGGCATAGCAACAGACAGGAATGCAACAAAGCTATTTATAATATAAAAATCAGAAGTGTCTAATTTAGGTTTTTAAAAAAAAGACAAAACAGTGATTGTGGTTGCTGGTACTGTTACTTAAAGGCTAATCAGGCAAGTGATGTGTACATCAAAGAGAAATTAACTTCAGTGAAGTGGGGTTATTTCCTGATGCTAGCCACATTAGGAAATTGTTGATTTTAGCTGGAATCAAGAAAGGTCACTTAGTTGTTTTGTTGCCTCATGATGCTGCTTTTTACAGGATGGTTTCTGCCAAGATTGTCTTCGTTACTAATACCACTGTAATTGAATGGCAGAGTAGGTACATAGCATCAAAGAAAATCTTTGCAATAAACACAGGTACTAATTAAATCTACTGATCAGAACTGTCATAGAGCAAAAGCTAATTTAATCATGCCAATCACTGAACATGACTCATCACAAGCAACTAACTTTTGTGAAGGAATGCATAAACAGACAAAAATACAAGCTTTGGAAAGTACAGTTACAAAATACTTTGCTTAAGTTATTTTAAAAAAAAAAAGAGGGAAATATCAATAATAAGATAAAAAATTTGCATTTCAGTTTAGCTATTAAGTCTCTTTCATGGAGCAGATAAATAGCATTAGGTATGTAGCCTGTACAAAAGTTTTGCCTGTACTATATATAGGTGCATCACTGTAACTTAGTGCAATACTACGATCTGCTAGTACTTAGAAAGCCAAATAAGCTGGAATCTCATCACGCTGGGCAATGCCATACAAATGCACGTACAGCAGGAGATGGTTTCTGTTACAGAGACTCTCAATGGATCCTTACTTGCTAACAAGTCAGATCAATGACAAAACTGAGACCCAGGCCGAGGAGCATCCACCAGAGGTTTCTGTTCCCATCCTCCCTCAGCACTGGGGATCCCAGATACAGCCAAGTGTCTATTTTAGAATATTGACAGGGAAAATGCTTGCTGAATCCTGAGCACCCACAGCAACGAAGGAACCAGTGAAGGTTGAAGTCTTGTTATGCTATGGTTTATAAATTCTTAATATGTGACACGCATTATCAAAGAAATGTGTAAATGACAGTCCATTGCTGTTTTCCTATTTAAAGTTAATCAGCAATTTTTACTTAAATAAATAGAATAAATATGTTTTATGGACATATTTCTGTCAGTAGCATGTGGCATTTTTAATTTCATTGTAGCATGCTTTTGTCCTTTCCAGATGGAAAAGGACAGATTGCAGATTTCTGCTGAAGCAAGGGAAAACTATGCATATGTCTTGATTTATCAAAAATTGCAATTATTTCAAAATTATTTGAATATTAACAAAATCTTGGGTTTAGGGAAACTATGAATTTGCAGTACCAGAAAATTCCACAAAATATGTGTTACATAACAGTTATGTTATATCATATTTCCAATGGTGTAAAAGTTCCCACAAAATCTTATGCAACTGTAGTTTTGTATTTTTCCAGGCTCAAAAACTACAAAACCTCTGAATAAAATCCAAGTAAAACCACTAGGCTTCACCTGCTTCCACATCAAAACCAAAAAAGTAAAATGCAAGTACATGGCAATTTCAAAGCACAATCACAAATTAGTTCCTCGATAATCAGTTTGTGTCAAAAACTCAGCCAAGAGTTGAGAATCTTTTCAGATACAATCTACATGTCAAGCCTGAAATGGAAACTAAAACCTGAGAGATTTTGCCACGTTTTGGACTGACAACATTTACACTGCTTTAGTGGCTGCTTGGATGTGACAGCTTCTTGCATCGAAGGAGCCAATACCTTCTAAACCTACTCTCTCTTCTGTCTCTGAAGGTAGGCAAAAAGTTCTGTTGTATTTGGGGGTTTTTTTTCCTCCTCATTTCATTGAGCACCAGCTGTAAAACAGGGATCCAAATCCTGGTTCAGACTTCGTCCAAGTTATGAAGTTTTGGATCTATGGGTATGTTTGTGCTTTCAAATGCTCTGACACATCAGCTAAGTATTTTCTTAAATGCCCAGGCACACATCATGTACTCACTGCTTGTGCTGAAAGCAGCTCACTGCTTCATCGTGCAGTTTCTACAGCTCCTTGGCTCTAATGAGGAAAATCAATATAATAAAGATGCTTGTATACCTGTTCAAATAACTTTATGCTTTTTAGAATTTATGTGTTTATTAAAAGATAATTGCATTTTATGACTTATAACTTCATAGCTGTTTTTCAGTTCTCAGTTTGAAAGATTTACCATGCAGAAAATCTGAGAAAGTAGCAGGGAAATTTTTATGCAGCCTGGAGCTAATGGATAAATATCTGGAAAACTGTATATTTGTAATTTTTTCACATTGAAAAGCTCTCTTCAGTAGTTTTTCAAGAGTTTGTCTTGTCTACCTGATGGAATGATGCTTTAATGAAATAACATTTTAGTTTAAAGTAACTTGATTTTCAGTTTCTCTTGTGCTGTATCCATTATTCAGCTATCCAGAGAGGTATTTGATAAGCTCTTTTTCATGCTGTACACCTCACCTCACTCAGTCTTTGACTCCAGCAAGTACCATCTCCATTTCTACAAATTAGATAAGCAGTACTCTGTCCTGCCCTGATAGGAGTGGGTCTTTTATCTGTCATAATAACAATTTTGCAAGGCCAGAAAAAATAATAAAAAACATTGTGAAATCTGGATGTTGCAAAACATGTTTTGTCTCCAGATAAACTATGTCCGTAAACACTTTCCAGTATTACTGAGGGAAGGGATGTAGTAAAGAAAAGCAAGGGCTGCAGATATGACCTGGAATTTAAATCCCTGCTTACCATTAATTTCACAAGGGAAATGTTCTTATTGTTGATTCCCAAGTCCATCATTTATGACTTGTCATGCAAGATAGGGTATAAAATTGCAAAGTGTTAAATTCAAGACAGAATTAGCTGTTTCTTAATATATCTCTTGCTATGGTGGCACTCAGAGGATCCTATATTTTGTTGCAGAATAGAGCAAAATGCTTCAGCATGCAGCAAGGTAAAGCAGGTCAGGAACTGTCACTAGAGGATATGGACACATTCAAGTTTCTACTGAAAAGTTAAGGTGTATTCTAAAAATCTGACTTAGTCACCAATTGGGGAAGTTTTGGAGTTTGGTGTTTTTAGGGTTTTTTTTCACCTTTTTAGGTCCATGTAATAAATTTTGAGCTCATGTTTTGAGCCCAGAAAAACTACAAATCGTGTATATGGTTCTGAACACTCTAGTATAAATTTAAGGACTTTGTCTTCATGTGAGCTAATGTCACTCCAGACAACAGCATTATTTTCCTCTTCCACTGCTTTCTAGTCTTGATGTCTTTAGACCAGTTCAACCTAGCCATGGATAAGCATTAGTTAATGACAGCAGATTAATTATTATCATCCACATGTAGGTGCTAAAGAAACATGCAAGTATCAGTAGAAAAATATCCCTTCTCTGTGACTCCCTCCTGAAATCCTGTTTCTTCTACTGTCGATTGTAGTACCCTCTCCTTGATGCTCCTGAACTGCTGCTGCTGAGTAAGATATTCCCACAAATAGTTTGTTAGCCATTTCTCCAAAGTAAATCACCATGTTGTCAGGAGCTCAAGCAGTCTAATTATTTATTGTGATAAATCAACACTCTCATATGATGTAAAGAAGAGAGAAAATGCTGACAGTGAATTACCAGTGGAAAGGAGGTTCCTGCTTCTGTGATTTGTCTAGTAGAGAAGTGAATAGGAACCTCAGAGCAGTAAGAGCCCCAAGCCTGCTTCTAACTTCCAGTAGTGTCATATTAAGCATAAATTTGTGTCTGTGGATAATGCATATATCATTTCAGATTTACTGTTTAATAGAGATCCTGCCCAAACCAAATTAATGATGCAGTAAGAAGGGGAAAATATTTTTTTTAATCCTGCTTTTATTACTAACTTCTCTAGAAAATGTGAGGCCAGAAGTGTTCTTGCCCTCATAGTGTTGCTTTTAAATCAACTCTTGTCATGAGTGACAGCTCTACAGTCCTGTTTCTGCAGCTGTGACTGCACTTCATTTTATCTGTGGAAAACACTAAGCATTTACATGAGGAGGCACCTGACCTGACTCTCAATCCCCTACAAGCAGCTACTGAACATTAAATCCAGAAGCTGAGCCTTCACCAAAATTCTCAGAGCTGGTGAGGTTTAACAGTATTTCTGTTCACCATGGCCATAGCATCTAAATATAAATAATGAAAAGCAAACTCTGTAAGAGGAACAGTCTTGGGAGCCTTGATTAGCTGATGCTTTCATGTTATGACTGCATAAAGCAGTGAGAAGAAAAAAAGATCAGGGATCAAGTCAATACAATTATACTAGGCTTGTCAAAATCTCCTTCTCAGAACTTCCTTCTTCTAAAAGCAGACTCCTATACCACAGTGCTTCTTTTCCTCCCTGCAGCTGCCTTCTGCATGATGTACCCTGTCACACTGTGGCTTTTTCCTGCCAGTATCATTTCAAGAAGGGTCATGGCCCAGAGAGCTTGATATGCATGTGAATGTTGAGCCACATTTTTACAGTGACTGTAGATATTTGGATTCTCACCACCACCCCTGGTTTTGATGCCAGAGGTGCTTCACGAGAGGTTCCAGCAGAGAAAGTTCCCAACAGAGAGCAACCAGCCAGCACTGAGACCTGGCCATAGCACTGGTGGCTCCCCAGTGCTGGCACCTCAGGTCCAGCACTGCAGACCATGCTGAACCGAGTTGGCCTGCCCAGTTCCAGATGGAGTGACCCACATGATTTCATTTAAAGCAGGTGTTCATGCATGCTATGAAAAATTAGTGTGCACAAACACCTGAAGAGCTCCTTTTCAATGACATTCTGTTGTCTTTCAGCAGGATATTTTAGGCTTTGAAAATCTTTCCCTTTGGAGTGCAGGGGAAGGAGACCAAGTACTGTTGTTTGAATAGATGAACATGGGAACAAGTGCTCACAGTGGGTAATGCTTCCCCTTCTGCTTTAGGATTAAGTTCATCACATGTCAAGAGCATCTGAAAGGACATGTCCCACTGGTATGAGGCAGACCTGCAACACCCTGTTTCTGTCCAAATGTGACTCTCCTACAGATCTTCCAGCAGTGGAGGACAGTAAAAATTATATTGATTTTCTTTGAGGGCAAAGTTCAAACTGTGTTTACAGATACCTTCCAGTGAATTAGTCTATATTAATTCTGTCTTGAAAAGTTTGAATTGCTCTGTAGTAGTATCCCTGAAAACTGACCTCTCTCATTTTGCCCCTTTCTCTGACACACTCTTTAAACTGCTGCCAAAGCAGTAAACCTAACATGTGAACTTCATGCAACACCATGGAGAAAGAAGAAAAGCACAGAGCCTTATTGGACAGGGCAACTACTGGGGAAATTCAGGGAATGAAAGCTGTTAAATTACATGTACCTCTGATTTGGAAGGAAAAAATTTAGGAGTGAGGGAAAGTCAGGAAAGGGAAACACTATCAAATATAATTAAGCAGGAAAATAAAACAGGATAAACTATCCTGTTTAGGTATCTAGGTTATAGGCTGAAAACCAAAGGATGTTAGCAATAGAAATAAATACCATAATTACTATAATGAGAAGTGTCTTTGCTTGAAATACAAGTGTAAAAAAATATAACAATTTAATACTGACTTACAGAAGACCAGCACAACTCCAATATCTTTTAAAACATTACTGATGATGACAACCAGAGAGGAGTCTGAGACTTTTCACAGACCAAAGGACTGAGCTGCAGGAATTTGTATTTATGGAGAGTCTCAAGGCTTGTTTCTTATTTACTGGTGTTTATTCACAGATTTCATAGCAGTATTGGCTTCTTAATGATAACAAAAGTAGTTGGGGGCTGGGGAGGCTGTGATGGGTGACCTCCTGCACTCTGGGATGTACTGAACACTGGACCCTCCTGGCTGTCTTCCTCACTACAATGGCTCTGCCAAAAGCATGACCTGATATAGATGATGGGGCAGGGGTTATCCCCCCAGACAACTGAGATGGCTGTGTACAGATTTCCATGGAAAGTGCCATCAAAGTCTTCTTGCAAGTTAGCAGGGAGATTGGGATACCTATTAGCTACCAGTCTTGGAGCTGTCAACCATAAAGTTCTAGTATCACAGAGCAAAGTGAGGGAGTTGGAAAAAGAAGCTGGGACTTTACAAAATGCAAAAGCAATCATACAAGAAGTAATCACCACTCAAACAGAATGGTACTATAAGCAACAATGCACTGCAGAAAGGTTGGTGGCATGTACTGCTCATAAACAAAGGCATGGCAATAAGAAGAGTAGGCTTTCAATTTCCCAAGTTTGTGCTCTCACTGTGAAATCTTCAAAGGATCCGAAGGAATGGAATGGAAATATCTGGGGTTAGTCCTCACACTCAGAGTCTGAGTTTGAGCCAGATTTAGCAGGTAGGGAAGTGGTAGAAGCACAACCCCTCACACAAATGGAGCGACAGAGGGATCTGCTGGATGAAGGCTTACGGATCACACATACTTACACTCTCAGGAGCTAAGGAAATTTTTAGGTATCTGTCAGTAAAAAAGCAGGGAAGGCTGCCTGGCATGGATTTTGCGAGCTTGGGGTAGTGGTACTGCATCTCTTCACTTATGAATGGATGAAAATAAATGTATTAAGTCCTATAGCCAGGTATAAGCTCATTTAGAAAATACCAAGGTCCCAATGGGCAAGATGTAGGTTCACCTTTGATATATCAGTGGTTCTCTTTGAACAGCCTGTGCAGATACTGCTGCATTAATCTCATCCCTCAGAAATTGATGTACAAATAAAAAAGGTATTAGTTTACTGTGGTGGATGAGGATGGCTCATGCACTAATTACAGTATCTAGTCCCAATGGGACAGCAGCAACAAAAAGTATCAAAGTGCAGTTTTTTGAGAGGGGCATCTATTTCACTGAAACCCTTGATTATACCAGCAGTCACAAATGCTACTTGTTGGTGCCCTAGAAAATACCTTGAAGGAAAATGGGAGTGAAATTTAGGAACCAGATGCCAGTGGGCGGTGAATGAAAACAAGCCAAAAAGAAATACCTTACAAGTGACAAGGCAACAAATGTGGAATGATCTTGTGCAAGCTGATGTCCCATGACCAGAAATAAATGGAATCACAGCATCATAAATGTTTTGTCATTGGCGAAACTGGTGCCTACAGAAAGAAATTCTTCCCCCTCTACTCCACATGCCACCGCTTAGCAAGGTACTACCTGGCAAATGCCAAAACAGGAGAAGCGGACTAGGAAGAATGTAGTTTGGTGATGGATGAAATGACAATAAGTAGCCTCTGATGCCTGTAAAAATGCTTTAATTGAGCTTGTCCTATTAACACTCTGAGACAGGGAAATAGGGAAATCCTTTTGAATTAGAAGCAACAACTCTAGATTATATTGGGTTGTGTGGATTGGGGCAGACAACTGAGCCAAAAAGTTAAAAAAACAATCTACAGGATTTTGGTCCAAGACAAGGCTCCATTATACATTATACCTTGGTGGAAAAACAATTCAAACTGTAGTTTGAGCATTACAAGAAACTGAGGGTCAGAGGCCAAAATAGCATGACTATACTCCTCCAGTACAAAATACAGTGAGGACTGAAATCCTGTCATATGATGTCTCTACCAAAATGTTAGCCACTGATTGATTGTGTGGTGGAACTGCAACCTGTTAATCTAGATGTGAATATAATTACCCCGACAGTGCAGCATAGTCCTGTACTCAAAGTTTTCCCAGTATTCTATATCCTCTGTTAATTTCATGATCTCAGGTTCTTTTATTTCAGGTCTCTTTGATGGTTACCTGTGCTTTTTCTAAGGGAAATAATATTGGAACTGTGTTTTTGGTATCACAAACCCAACATCAGATTTAAATTCAATCTGAAAAAGCACAAGGCACAGCTCTTCAATCTGTGTGGGCAATTACTCCATGTCAAGTTGCCAAGTGTGGAATAATATTAGCTGAAGGAGCTGGAGCAACAGTATATATATTACTGAAAGGAGATGATACTCCAATTTTCCTCCCTAATCGTAGCCTAGCTCATCTTGATTTTTAGATTTGTACAACAAGCACATATTTAGGATACATTACTGCAAGTCCAGTGTGTAAATACTTGTGTGTGGTTGGTTTGTACTGTAACTAACTAATTAATCTTTCTGACTAGTGACTATAGAGCACATGGCATGTGCCCTTGTGCAAGGTTTAAATGGGACATGCCAGGCAATTGTTGCCTTAGATTTGAAAGTGAGTGTGGAAGGAAACTTGCAACACTGAGTGTCAAAGAACTACCTCTGTCTTTAACATCATAAATGCTTTTCCAAGTTTGAAGGCATGTGCTACTTCAACCTAACTGCTGAATCAGCTGGCATGGAGGATGATAATCAACATCTTCAGGACTGAATACATAGAATAACACAATGTGTCAGTGGTGCCTGGCTAACTGAGTGGTTTAACTCCCTGACAAGAGGGGTGCATCGCTTCACTGAGACTGTTGATTTATATGTTTATTCCTTTTGCTAAATGCTTTAAGTGCCTCTAAATTCCCTATCCCACATTTCCAGCCCCAGAAGCTGTGGTCTCTTGAGCAAGAGGGCAGAATTTTGTGAGGAATGGGTCAAAAAGCAGAAGACCGCAGAGGATTGTAAATTACCCAAGTGACCTTGCAGCTGGGAATAATTCTTGACAAGCCTTTGTGAACAGCAAGCCCACGATCATCTAGCATGTCCCAAGTTTAACATTGTCTCTGTCTCTGCTTGTGTGCCTCTGCCCAGGTGTTGCTTCAGGGATCCCCTGGTTAGCCAGGTAATGGAAATAAATTCACTTTGTGTTTTAGCCATGTGTTTGTGGTTGTCCCAGCTGCTTGTCTGTGCCAACACACACAACCCTTATCTTTCATGTTTTTCAGATGGCATGAAACTGCCCAACTTTTTCCATGTCTATGCTCCCTCATGTCTCAATGCAATTAAACCAATTCAATAACCAAGTCATGTACTTTTTAGGGAAAGTAGAAAGCAGGCATTTAATGCTTCAACCACTGTCCACAACATTAAAAAATATAATAAAAAATGTTGCTTCTCCTTCTGTGTTGCAGGAATAGTATTACATCTGAGATACAAAGAGTTTTCACTATAACAGAGGCATTTATCTAGTACCCTAGGAAAAGTCTTTTCTGTTTAAATTGTGTCTTTGAGGATTTGAACTATTCACCCAGCTGGCTGCATGCTACAGCAATTCTGCCCATATCTGTCCCACAGCAACTACTTTACAGTGGTGGGAGATGTCCTATATGTAGCCTATGAAAAACATCTGGTAACCTTTTAAATGTGAGATTTAGTATTAAAGAGTTATAAAGACATTGTGAAGAATTGCTAGACTTGTGAAGAATAATGTATTTTTCATGGTTCAGGAAAACTGTGTTTCCATGACATTCACATGCCTGTTTCTATGACAACTTTTGAACTGTCCAGAGGTGCTGCATCACAATTAGAAATAATCAAATCTCAATTCAGTTGCTGCATCATAAAGGCAAGGAAAACATTTATTTTTAAATTTTTTTAAAAGAAACATAGAGATGAACTGCTGAAACTTATGGGAAGATGTAAGATATGATCATGTTCTCTAACAAAACAAAACTAATTGTGTGGCATTTTTCTCTTGAAAATATGAAAAAAAATATATCAAGGAAAAGAGGTGTTTCAAGTTGATCAAAAATATATGGTTTAACTTCAAATGAGAAATTGATTTAATTCTGAACAGATTGTTTTATGAAATGCATAATTTTCTATTTTGTCCTTAATACAAATTCATTTCAAAATAACACATGGCATATCCAACGTTAAAAAAAAAGTTTCAGTAAATTTGAAATAGAAAGTCAAAGACTTTTTTTCTAAAAAAAAAAAAAAACAAAAAACAAAAGAAAAAAAATAAAAACAAACCAAAACATTATCTGTGGCCAGGACTGTTAAATTTACTCTAGATTCTCAAAAGCTTTGGTCACCTGAGATTACTTTCCCTCTAAATTTCATCATCAGTGAAAAGTATTGCTCCGATCTTCCACATTTGTTATTTTTAGTAGATTAATTTTATTTAAAATGTGCCCTCTAACAAGTAAAACAAGTTGGTAAATATCCTTTATAATGCATCAGATATGATAGCAATTTTTTTGCTGTCATGTTTCAACTCCTTATCACATGAGAAGATACAAATATGTTTGCACGCACATCCTCAAAGTGGGCAGTGTACAGCTCAAACAAGGGATTCAGAAGAGGCACTGAAATATTTGTGAAGACAGAACAGGTGCTTAAACATGAGTACAACTCATCATATTCCAGCCATCACCAAAGATGTTCTGCCAGTGTATGCTTTTCTAGAGCAAACACTGAAGTCATTTGCTTTCTGGACCCCTATGAAATCAACCCTTGTCTTCATGAGGTCAGGTTTTTACCTCCTGTATACAATGAGGTTACAGGATCACAATAGCATTGCAGCGATTTCACCTGCCATGATTTCATCTACAGTTCCAGGGATTTCTCCTACAATGAAAAAATGAGGTCACCTGACAGTAAATTATGATATCGCACAAGGAAGAGTGACAGAACGCTCAGTAAATCCAGGTGGAAAGAATGCTAATGGCTCAGAAACATGAAAGGTCAAAAAGTCTTTATTCAAATACAAACTGTCATTCCATTAGTTACCCTTGAATTTTTCTATTTGCTTAGCGTGTATGCTTTGCTCTTGGCTTTGATAAGCATAATGTTGTATTAGCGTTCCTGCAATGGCATATGCATGTGCATATAACTGAAGTAATCTTGCCAAATAAATGCCCAAAGCTTTGCAATACAGCTTCATGACTTATTCATGAGTCATGCTGTTTGTAAATGAGAGCACAAATAACACACCAAAGGAACTTTCCTCTGAATCACTGCTAGTAGTGCCTAATAACTTAGACACAAAGCTGCATATAAACATATGTTTTACATTATAATTGATTTTGTACCAAACTATTTCTAGGTGAGTCAGATAATGAGCAATGGCAAAGTACTTAACCCAAGCTTTACATTTTGCCACTCTGTGTTCCTGGAGATATATTGACTATGGTTTTGGTCTAAGAATCTGTTTCTTTCTTCAGAGTCAGACTATAACTGTGATGTTTTTTTATGGGGAAGATGTTCTTCATGTTTCCATCCTTCATCCAAATTTTTACAGAATAAGGTTAGACCATGTTTGGGTTTATTTAATGCATAAAACATATGTACTTCTTACATGTATCTGTCAAATACAAAATTATAAATGTAGTGCAAAGGAAAGATGAAGATTGGTTGTCAACTGCTTCTCTGTAAGTCAAGGCATTTCTATTATGGTGACAACTGAGAATTCCTCCTTAAAATAACTTTTTAGAAAGTCATCTTTCTTTAAACATATGTCCATAACTGCAGTCTTTCAAGCCAGGCAGCATTACTGTTTCATCTGCATTAAAAAATAAGCTTCATAAGGAAAGCAAGGACTAATTAAGGATTGTTCTTTAAAAAAACACCTAGTAATTTCTTCCACATGCAATTTTAAAACTCCTCTTCTGTATAACTGGCTTCTTACTTCCAGTTCAAGATCGCAAATAATAGTGAGTGTTGATAACTTGAATTCTTTGGAAATAACAGGAAATTAAAGGTAAATAATGTTGCTTTTATGCAATACAGGTTTTCTATGTTTTATCCAAAATTATTTTGAAAGAGTTTTTTCATATGTAAAATTATTCAGAAGGTACTTCCCCATGTCTGCTTACATGTATATATGATAATACTCAGTTCAGTGCTCTTTGGAACAGCTGTTTTTCCCTTCCTATGTCTGTTTTGCCAGTAATCACTATTCCCATCTGTTATCATACCATGTCAAAAAAATACAAAGTATTTTTAAGTAAGCTATTCCTTCTTGGAGGGGGAAGGTCTAAAGTCAAAGATATGGTCTCAAGGATGGTCCTGTGCAGGCCTAAGGTTTGGACTCAATGATCCTTGTGGGTGCCTTCCAACTCAGCAGATCCTTTGATTCAGTTATCATTGCACCATGTGAGGTCCATGTCACACTCCCCTTGGAACAGACTTGCATAAGCTGCCCCAGCTCCCTGCATGATGCTGGAGTAGCATTGGGTTCATTAGAACTGGAATCATGGAAGCCACGGAAGTTCAGGTGGGCCTCAGCAACATAAGGGGAGATAAGCATCTGGTGAGGATTCTTGACCATCTTGTCCTTGAAGCATGAAAGAGCATGATTAAGGATATTGGAAACACTGATTAAGACACTTTTCAGAGATGGAAGGCCTTCTTTCAGCCCTCACTCTGCTTAAGTTAGACTCAAGACTGGCCATTGGTCCCCCATGTGCCAGCAGAACCTTTTTACACCTATGATTTGGGGGCAGATAGAGCAAATGCTCTCTCAGCTGTTTTTGTTGGAGTTGTTTATTTCGTGCAAATAATTGGAGATTCATTCAGTAAGAGTCTTGAACATGACACTCTGGTCTACAGACTTGATCTCTTTCTTGCAGGTATTTTTTTTTAGTCTGACTCAACGAGTATTCAATCACTAGTAGAAAGTTAACCATCTCCAGCAGAAAAGATTGTGATTGCCTCTTCTGAATACAAAAGTCCCTAGTGATTGCATGAATGAGAATTTTTGCTCATTTCTAAGAAACCAGAATCCAACTCCTTATTTTATACAAGACAAAATGAAGTTGTAAACCAAGATTTTTCACCTCCTGAGTCCTTTAATCATTGAGTCTTAGCAAAATACTGTACCTGCATGAAGGCCTTGTACCTGATATTTCTTTGTGAACCTCAGTGTAGTCTGAGAACATCTGGCTGACCTGGTCACTAGAAATGAGATAGGTCTAAGCTACTTGGACTAAGTAACTCAAATATGCAGTTCTAATCTGCCTGGTTTTCAAAATATAAACCCAGTAGCTGGTACTGAAGGGAAACTATCTTTTAGGGAAAGGCAAGGAAAAAAGTCTCAGTCTGAATGATTTTAGCATTATTCAGCATTGGGTTATTGTTTTTTCCAGCATTTTCAGTGTTTATTTTCTGCTGTCTTTATTTTACTTTGCTGTGGGTTTTCTTGTTGCCTCTGCAATTGAAAGGTCAGTACAATTTATTATTACAAATATTTGTACTTCCAACAAACTGAATCCATGCTTTATGTAAAAACCTGCCCTCCTAGGCTTATATACTGAGTGACTTGGGGTAGAAAAGTAATTCATTTTGAAGTACTACCATGTGATAAAGTCATCCTAGAAGGGAATATTTATTCATCTCTAGCAACAGGAAAGGGAGAAGTTCTGTACGGCATCACATGAATTTATTTAGATGGAGGGAACTCACTTCACCTCTGCCTTTGTGAAATATAATTTCCTCTGTCAACACTGGGGCTGCTTTGTTGCCACAGATTAACACTGGATAAGCTTTATCTTCCACAAGAGGCTCCAATAGTAACAACTCAGCAGGACGAATCCAATTATACACCGAAATATAGTGCAGTTGTTACAGACCATAAAAAGACAGTTTCTTGATTGGCATTTCAGGATATGCCAAATCAGTAATTAAATGTAGATGAACTTCTTTTGGTAAAGTCCAGGTTTGGTGCAAGAAAGTACAACTGGGCACAGTCACTTGTTATAGTTTATGGGCTGATTTTCTACACAAATCCAAATGCATCTTTTAACAGAATTTAATTAAGTCAGCATGACAGAAGCAAAGGGCAAATGGTCATTTTCTGACAATTAAATCAACGGGAGAAAAATATTCAGAATATAACTATTCAGAACATAAATATTGTGAATGACACTTTTAAATAACAGGCAATGGATTTTGATATCATCACAGGGCTATCTTTAGAAATAGAGAGCAGGGCAGTGCTGCATGGAGCTGCCCTGGCAACACAGCACATTGCTGATTCCTGTCAGCAGCTGAACACCTTTCAACGCATAAGGTGAGATGGCTAGTCAGGAAAATGCAGCACTACCTTCCAGGATATTAATTGAAAATATTCAAGGAACAATGAATTACATCTGATGGTATAGAACACTTCTGCAAGAAAATACTAAGCATTCCAAATAAATGGTTAGTCCTCTGTACTGGAGATGCTAGTGTTTTGATGGTTTTGCATAAAATCTGCCTTTGTCCTTAATATTGTGCAAATGTCTATGATTTTTGTCAATCTACAACTGGTTCAAATATTAGATAGGAACTACAGCGACTCTTAAGGACATGTCTTGCACACCCAAACTAGACAGAGGGACCTGCAGTCTTTACTTGCAGATGTAATGTTTTTCTATCAATCAGGAACATCTATTAGGTTCTTTGGAATGCCTAAGTGGTAGGAGACATAAAATTCTATTAAAATAGGTCAGTGAAATTAAAATATTTTAAAAACAATTTACAGTGATGGGTGAAAAACAATCAAAATTCCAAAACTCATGAGAGAATTTGTTCATTGAAGATTACACACGAAAAGTCATGTAAATTGGCATGAATCAGCCCATTCTCCCTCTTACTCCACAAGTGAAATACATCTTGGTTAAACTGTTCCTTTATTCAGAATGCATGAAATAAGATGAAATAAAGGTCAATATCCTGAGCCTCTCGATAGTGGAAAAATGTAAAACTCTGGGATTTACAAGACAGAAGAAGGAATACAGGCGTATTGCTAACATTATGTGAAGCTAACCATGATAACAGACTCCAGTAACTTACAGGGCAAGGGGAAAGACACAAAACTCTAGCTCTAATGCCAGAGTTACAGAGTGCATGGTGACTGAAAGAGGTACAAGAATCTTGTTCATGCATCCATAGGTCAGTGGTGGAGTGGGGCAGGACTTGGCTCAATACACAGGCTATATTTAAATGGTTCTGATTACCTCAGGTTTTAGACGGTGTTAGCTTTAAGAGGTAAATGTAATTTTCACTTGAAAGATGCCTCATGTAACTTGTAACTTGGCTCTTTCCTGTATACTAAGTCAAAGAAGATCTTTTTAACAACAGGAAATACATAGTAGATGGTGGCTCCATAAGTAGGTACATTATTATTGAATAATTTTATTAAGGGCCAGGAACATTAGCCCTTTCAACGATTAAGGATTGGTCACTTCTAATTCATCACCTCAAAGACAATCAAGGAAATTATGTTAGCAATTAAAAATTAAAGCTGTCTACAGAAAAATTAAAAGGTAAAATTAATGAATGGGGACTGGATCCTCGAGTGATTTTTTTTCAATAGACTCTCCATGCAGTAAGTAGGACTTCACTATTGGCCCTCACCAGAGAATAAAGGCTTTGAAACACACTGTTTTTCAGGTCTATTATGTAGAAAAGTTATCATTTACACCTCTAATTTTAACAACCACAGTTAGCTTGAAAGGTATCACAGTCGCTGACAGAGGATAATGCTTGTGAATCAGCATACACGGTTACTATCTCTGTTGTAGTCACTGATTTACTAGCTGGTCACGGGCAGAGTAACCTTATCTTCCCCTGCCTGGATTTTTTCAGCTGTCTTGTGAATAATAAAATACTTGGGAGCTGCGAATGAAATGTTACTGTATGCAGTTTATTACCTATTATAAGCACCAGGTCTGTCTAAAACTACAGGGCATTTAAATGCAAGAGATATTCCTTTGTTTCACTGGGTCCTGTAAAGGAAGAAGGAATTTCAGCAGTGGCTTTTTTCTGGGCTTGGAATGTTTTCCCAAGCCTGTTCCAGCAGACCTCCAGAACCATTTCTTCAGCCAGCTTGTCTAGCCCTGCATTCTGGATGCAGGATATTACATCCTCAGTTGTCTGACACAAGGATAGAGTGGTTCCTCTCATAGCTGATTCTGCAGGGGTTTCCAGACAATAAGGCATGGACTTTTAGCCCTATCAGCTTTCACAAGGCCACTGGGTACAGGTTTTGTAGCACAGGTTTTCCCATCACACAAAATTAATAGTAAAAGAGCATAACTTTCTTTGCAGTAAAATTCAGCATGGACATATCTGAATCAGAGTCACCTCAAACTTCAAGCCAGCATGGTTCATTGTAGTGCTACATGTATTTGTCTGCTGAAATCCAGGAGCAACCCCACTGTCTCTACCCTCAAACCAAGTTTCAGGATTGGAATACAGATAACCAGTTTTAGGGACACATGGGTCAAGCATACTCACAGCTTGAGACTTCTAGAAATTCAGTTCCAGACGCCTTTTTGTATGTACCCAGCATCAAACATCAACTCAACTAGGAGTATCTGTAGCTGAAGGCACAGGGAACACTGCCAACCCCGGTGGAATTGTCCAGAGGGAGAGGATGTCAACTGGAGCTGTTGATGTGATGAGAGTAGATATGCAAATGTACTCAGAGATTTTAGGTCCACATGGAAGAAGACTCTCATGACTACATGTACCTCCAGGGTTGCAGAGTCTCAGCTGCAGCTGCTCTGGAAACCATCTCTTCAGCAACCTAATTAGTTTTTCCCTGATGTATGATAAGGGAATAACAGACAACTTTTGCTTTGCCTTTTTTTTTTTTCCCCCAGCTGTAGTATGCATCCTTCTGCCCCTTGCCTGTGAAAAGAAAATAAAAAAGCCTGGGAGATGTGGCTGGTTTAACACCCTGACCTGACAGGGGCAGTTTTCAGAAAGCAACAGGCACATATGACAGCTGTGTTGGACTGATGTGTGGGCAAGGAGCCACAGCTGTGTTAATCACTGCAAGTGTATATGTGTGCAGGAGGGAATGCTCCTGCTTTAACAAAAAATGCTTTTCTCAATGAATTTCAGATCCTCTGTGAAACTGCATGTCTTGATCAAGAGACTAATTAAAAAGCTATAAGACAGACGAAGTAACGATGCTGGTCTTAATGGTTGGCTCCATGATGTTGTGAAGGGAGGGCCTGCAGACTGCCTCTTCTCATTCTCGAGGTTCATGACCCAGTGCAGATGTGCTGCCTTGGTGTACAGTATAAAGCCTAAGTAGGGGGATGCTGTGGCAAGTCCTTCTGGATTGCTAAGGCACCCACAGCAGACAGTCCCCAGCAGACTGGGGTGCCAGGGTGCTGGGATGCAGGTGGGACAGGAGTTTGTCCGACCCTGCTAGGGCAAAGATGGAAAAGAAGACAAATACTTGAGTAGGTCTGGATGTAGTTTTAGTTGTAGGAGGTGTAGCAAATACAGATATCTGGGAATGATGTGTTCCTGAAACTGCTGTGAATAGCTCATGATTAAACTTTCTCAGCAAGCTTGCAGCATCAAATGGTTTTTCCTGTGATTTATTCAGAGCCTGTAAAGAACTTGAGGCTTAATCAGAATTGGTTAGTACCTCTTTTCTCTTGACACTGAAGTCAAAGCAAGGACTCTTCTGTGTCCAGCAAAAATAAGCCTTCAATTCCTGTTCCCTTCTCTGAAATTCATTCCAGGAGTGTAGAAGGAGCAATAATTTCCTTGTTCATGATTTTGTTACTTTTTGGGGTGGGGGGCAGATTAAGTGTTATCTCACAGGTGATCTGGGGGCAGTCAGTAGCACCCAGAACACACAGGGAAAAAAGCCTTGCTGCTGGGCAAAATTTAGGGCAGAAACCAGCTTTTCCTATAATTGTTTCATAAACAGTTTTGGAGTTGTAATAGATTAGGTTAAAGTTGAAAGAGCTGTTTATATATCTGCTGACTAAACAGTTTAAGGTTAAAATCATCACGGAGAATGAGCAGAAGAAAGTGGTATGAAAGTCTTACTACATGGAACTTAATTAACCAAGAGAAAACCCCATTTACATATGTTGTTGACAATAATTTGTAGCAGCCATTAGAAAGCAGACCTTCCAGTTGTAGTGGGAAATAATGGAAAATATAATGGGTAAATATGCCCCTTCCCTTTATTGATAAATGAAAGTTTTACTTGCAAAAATTATATTAAGTAATTTTTTTACAAAAAAAAAGAATAAATTAGAAGTTTCAAAGGAAAGATCAAAAGTTGAATTTTGCCTGCAGAAGTGTTATTTTAGCAAGGCTTGAATAAGACTTTTACTTTGGTGCACCCACCATTTCATAAACTTTCATGTTGCAAGCAATCATGCAATGGCAAAAATGTAAAGGATTTGCCAAAACTACCTCTTGTTGTAGATTACCAATGTTTTAGATATATAAAACAGAACCTCACAGAGGTAATTAAAAGATCAATTTCTGTCTATGTCTGGGAGCAGGCAAGTCACAGAGTCAAAATTGTCTCTTGGTACATGAGACATCCCACTGAATTCAACAGAATTGATTCCTCTGAGAACAACAGAGTAACTTGATTCTCAAGTGTATATGAATTTGTATGAGAAATTTAAGACATGGTGTAGACTTATGGAAATGCAAGCAATTTTGGATTGATGTAGACATTTCTGTGATTTAAATTCTTAAAATACATAAGGGAAAAAAACAATGTTGTACTTTGATATCATTAACTTTCACATAATTTTCACCTGAACCTAGATCCTTCTGCTCTGTTGGGTTCAAAACAGGAACCAAGTGCAGTGTTGTTTGCTGTCTGAGAGGGATATTTAACCTGACAGCATAGCTCTTTAGTGAGAACACCCTAGTTGTTTTAGTGTCACTTTATTCTAAATCCTGAAAACTTCCTGTTAATAACCTATGGTATTTAATTGATGTTAGCTATATGACTTAATTAGAGGCTTCTCATGCAGTGCTTGAACATTGTTTGGTGAAGTGGACATAGATGTTGCATTTGAACTAAATTGTATTTTTCTCCTATTGACAACAAAACCAGAAACAAAAGAAGAAAAAAGAATTAGATGTAATGTGAAAAAGAAAAGCAAAAACTTGTTTGGCGAGACTTATCAGTGTGGTAAGGGTAAAGAAGAAAATCTCCTCTGACTGGCCTGTAAGAGGAACATGTGCAATCATGTCAGCATCCCCAAATCCATTCTGTTTATAGCATGCACTGCACACTGCAACCCACATTGTCTTGTAGACAAACAGCAGTACAGAAATAATTGTGATATAGTTGTACTTGTGACTGTGACACTGTTGTGCTGTGGTACAATTCTGTACAAGTTTCCCAGGGCAGCAGCAGAAACAAGGAGGGATGCCTGAGCAGTCACTGCAACTCAGGTCTGGTTGTAGAGCAAGATACACACAGGTATCCCCCAAAATGCCACAGCAGTGAAAAGAATTTAAAAGGTTTATTTGAAGGCAAGAACTCTAAAAATCTTACAAAGCAAAAACTGGTCGTGCTTCCAGAGCACGGGACCTGAGAAAAGGCAAACACCTTTTTGTTCCCAGGCTTTATCATTGTCTCCTTCCTTCAGGCTCACTGCCAGCACGGCCTGTAACGCTGAGGATTTATCTCTCCTCAGACCAGAGACATTCTGCATTTTTTACTCTAGTATGAAAAGGAAAAGGGAAAGCAAAATATCCAACTATTTATGAGCAAAGTACTCTTAGGCAGGAAAGTCTTCCTAAGCGAAAAACAAGTTGTAACTTCCCATTACAAATTCTTCCGAGAGGGTACCTATCCCTACCATGGTGTTGTGACTCCACAAACACTGCTGTAGTCATGTAAAATTTCTTACAAGTTCCATTGGATCTCCCTTGGTTCTGGAACAACCTTTTTCACAGACTTTATTTAATTTTCTCTCTTGCACAGATGAGACTTAGCATATTTAGTCATGTTTCATAGGCAGCTGCTGCCTGATGCCCCAGACCACTTATGCTGTGGTTTTGTTTGTATATAGGAAGATGGATTTCTGTGAGATTAATATTGCCTGTATATGATTTGTCTTCATTCAAGCATAAATCTCACTGAAGATAATAGAAAATGGAGAAATAAATCCTATATTTCTATACATATATTTATTATTCACATCCTAGTTTTAGCCTACAATTATGCCTTAGAGATTGAATGAATTTCTGATGCATCTTCCTAGAAACCAGCCTTGTAGCCTTAAAATGTGAATTTAGTTTTTCTTTTATTTTGCAGTCATTGCTCTGCCAGAGTAATGACAGCTTAATCATAAAACATGTTGGGGTTTTGGAGTCATTGTACCATGAAATCTCAGTCCATGTAGTTTCAAAACACTGTGTGTGGGATTAAACACAGAATAACATTACTTCTGGTAGATTTTAAAACTAACACCTTATATAACACTATGAAAATATGTAAGAAATTCTGAAGAGTTTAGGATTAAAACCTAATTGCTGTCCAGAAACAGTAATATTTGAAAACATTACACAAGAAAGGTACTTTGTCCATCTTTTTGTGATTTTTCTGATATCTGAGTTAAGCAAGTGGCTAAACTGAGGTACCTAGTGGCATTTTAGATTCCCTTGAGTGTCTAAGACATCTGCAAGGAGCTGGCAGATATGACACAGAACATATGGGAGACCTATGCCCTTCTGCAGCATCAGCTGTATGCCAAGTAGGATACCCTAGGAATTTAAAATGACATTGGATACCTCCTTGGGAAGCTGTGTCCTGTCCCTTAAATCCTGTATTTTTCCATTGATTTGTTTGCCATTAGCCATCAGTCAGAGGGTTAGAACTGAGAGTAATTAGCTGAGAACTACTGTTTGTCCTTCAAAGGTAGGAGATGGCTCAGGTACATTGTTTGTGGAAGTCTGACAGACACCTAATTTAATTCAGCCTTTGAAAAGTGACACCAAGTGTTATCAACAAAGATGAAATGTTATATGGTCATCTATGCTAAAGGTGTGAAATCTAGTTACTTGGGTGTACTGGATATGCATATTACACATTGGATGATCAAGATGGACTAATAGAGCTTTTTGGGAGGGGGTGGGGGTGGGTGGTCTTGAATAGATTCAACTGATTGCTTGACAGACTGTACAGTTTGTGGGTTAGATCTCAAGGCTAATTTGCCGCAGGGATATTTTGATAAGAGGACTGTAAGGTTATTTTGTACCAACAGAACTGTTTTAATGATCTTAATGTAAAAGTTACATAAACGGTTATTTAGCCAACATAAATATAGTTGGGATAACACATCGTTAACAAACTGTTTGCAAAGTAAATGAAGTGGGAGTATAAAACAACATGCTTGAAGAGTTCATTCTTTGGTGTGATTTTCCTTGGACAATATCTTTAGCAGCTATTCATTAGAAAAGAATAACCATCTGTTTAATACTTTTAGCTTGTTAGTGTTTCTTTGACTGTATCAAATATTAATTTTATGCCTTATTTGTTTAGGGTTTTTCTGTCTCAGTTGTACAAATTCACAGTAATAGCTTTCAGATAGATGTTCAGATATGCAAAATTAATAACTGCACGATTTCCACTGATTCGATACTCGTATTATATTTCCCATTTAAAAGGAACTTCAATTTGGTAAAACAGAACACTAATTTAAAAACTGGTCAATTTTCAAATATAGGAGAGTGGTCAACTAACTAATTTAGGCTTGCAATCTATTTATTTCAGTAATATTTTCTAGTCATGATTCAAGCAAAGAATTATAGAATGGTTTGGGTTGTAAGGGACCTTAAAGATCATTAAGTTGCAACTCCCCACTTCCTGCCGTGGGCAACCAGAGCACCCACTAGACCAGGTTGCTCAAAGCCACATCTAACCTGGCCAGGAACACTTCCAGTGACGGGATATCCACAACCTCTCTGGACAACCTATTCCAGTTCTCATCACTCTCACAGTAAAGAATTTTTCACTATTGTCTAATGTAAACATACCCTTTATCAGTTTAAAGTCATTTCCCCTTGTTCTATTACTACATCCATCCCCTTGTAAAATGTTATTCTCCAGCTTTCTTATAGGCCCCTTTGGATACTGGAAGGCTGCTACAGTTTCTCCCTGGAGCCTTCTCTTCTCCAGTCTGAACAGCCCCAGCACTCAAGCCTGTCCAGGCCCCTCTGGATGGCATCTCTTTCATCCAGTGTGTCAGCTGCAGCACACAGCTTGGTGTTGTTGGCAACCTTGCTGTGGGTGCACTTGATCCCACTGTCAATGTCACCGTGTCCATATTAAGCAGCACTGGTGCCAATACCAACCCCTGAGAAATGTCACTCATCACCGGTCTCCACTTGGACATTGAGCTGTTGACCACAACTCCCTGAGTGCTACCATTCAGCCAGTTCCTTATCTGAGGGGTCCAACCATCAAACCCATGTGTCTCATTGTACTATATGGACAAGCATTAGATTGTTAAATAAGACTCTGGCCTAGAGGCTGTGAAAGTCAGTAAAGTCTCACATTCCTTCAGTGGGCAGTATAACACATTATGATTTACTTGGCACCGAGCAGGACTATTAGCAGCTATATGATCAATTGGATATGCTAATGTTTTGACAGTGATGATGTATAGAAGTGAAACTGTTTTCTTTTTATTTATAGGCTGACCCTCCACCACTTATTGGAACTTAAACTTGATCATATAAGATGAGTTTCAACAACTGTTTTTCAAAGGTATGTAGACACTCCATGATAAGCATAAAGACCACTGGAACTAAGAGGTTTTTAAAGGTAAATTGCTATGTAGTGGTAGTTTGGTCATGATAGACCTGTTAAGCTGCCATAAAATCAAACATAATGATTCTGTAACTAAACAAAACTTCTCTAGGAGTCAACTTCTTCCAAGTTTCTCAATTTATTTTTTTTTTCAATCAGTACTACACAGATCTCCCAAATTCTGAATCTGTGGATTCACAAAGTGTTTTGTATTGAAAGAGAACCAGCTTTTTTGGCTCCTCTGAGCTGTTTATCAAAATCCAAGCCAGAGCAAATGTTCCACTAAAGCCATTTCATTTACTCTTGCAAACTCTCTCACTCTCCTGTTGCAATTTTAAATGAAGCATTAGGAGTGCTGGGGTTATTATGTCTCTTTCACTGAAACAGCTGATACCAGAACAGGTTGAAGCTCTTTGAATCATTTCATCTCTAGCACTAATGGTATTAGCTACAGCCATACAGGTCACAAGTCGGCACCTTCCATGATCTCTTTAGAGCTGCTAGATGGTAATGATACAGTAAGTGAGCAAGTAGTTTCAAAACCTTATCAACTCTTTCAGGGATGGGGATGCTTTCATAAGATCTATAGGTTACAATTAGATTTTCCAAGTACAAAATGAACTAAGTTTCCTGTTATTCAGAACAGAACCTTATAGTGTGTTTTACAAAACAGCCTAAACAATGGAAGAATTAAGTTTCAGGGGTGTTCAGATCTTACATAAAAAGACTGACAGACTCCTGTAGTTATAGATAATAAAATTGCTACTACAGACAACCTTGAAAATAGCATCATTTAAAGCATTAACTTCTTTCTTCATGACAGTAATGTGAAACACAGACTAGTCACAATAGAAAAAATAATGGTAATGAGTAACAGTGGTTACTATATATATGACTCAAACATTTTCTAAATAGTTCATTTTTTCATATAATTGGTTTTAGACATGTGTTTAATAGTCATCAGTTTTCAATATGTGCCAGTATGTAACATTTTGCATTTCCCAAGGGTATTAAATATCTACATTGGTATGGCTCCTCAGAGGGCATTTTATAAAGAAGCAGAGTGAAAAGGATGCTAAAGGCTGCTAACAAATTTTCTTGTGTCTCTAAGGACCAATTCCTCTGGGGAGAGCTTCACAGCTTCCTCCTGTCTTAAAAGTATCCTTAGAAGCCCAAGCCAAGGTTACACAACTGGGCTCCACTGGAGTGAGGGCCATAGGTCCTTAGATCATGAGAGAGAGTATTGTGAAGGATCTTGCACAGAGTAGGTTACACCCTACCACATGGGTGCAATCCCTTAAACCCATCAGATCATTAGCTTAACTTTTAGAACAGTCAGAATTTCACCTGTGGAACAGAGAATTGCATCAGCAGATCTTTGTTCTCACTCCTGACCAAAGGACCTTAACAGGAATAAGTATGGGCAATGAAAGACAAAAGAATTAAACATCTCTATAAGAACACAGTTTACATTTCTAATCTTGAATAGTGATACATTCTGAGAAATTTTTACTTCAAATAATTTTTTTTAACATCCAAATCCAATTTTTATATCTAATATTTTCACTTCAGAATCCTTTCTTTTGAGTTGAACATTTAAATAACCTCTACTTCTTTCATACCTTCTGCTGTAGTTAATGAAAACTGTTTTCTGAAAAGATTAGAAAAGAGTTATTGTAATCTTTATGCCTCAGTACACAGAACAAAAGAAAGAACATGCAAATTTGGGGTCAGGGAAGGACCTAAAAGAAATTATAACATTAGTCTCTTTTGTGGTACTTAGCAGTAATGCACTATTCATCAGTTCTCAGGCTAGATCAGTTCCTGCGTTTTTCAAGTATGGAGTAGTTTACTAAATAGATTATGTATGAAGACATCTGGAATATTGAGATCTTTCTAATGGTTTACGAAAACTGCAGTCTCTATCTTCATAACTGCCTCCCCGGAAAACTTAGTCAGAAATGCAAGTCACTGCACTTCTTGGCAGAATACATGGCATGCTTCCATACATCTAAATGCAGAGTGGAAGCAGCATGACAGTGATCTAGCAAAAGTTAGACCTACTAGAAGATAATACAGGCAGAAATGTATTTATGTAAAAGATTCTTCTCCTTAATACCTCATATCCTGCTCTTCTGTGTTACATCCCCTGCCCACCTATAGCTCTGAATTTGTGACAGTTATCCAAGCACGCAAGCCACTGCAGGACTTATCTTCACTATCACTATCTTTTAAGTCTTGTGTTTGTATGCAAGAAAATATTACGTATGCTTTGTGACAGAGGTTGAACCTGAAATATACTGGGTGGTAGAAGGGAGAAATAGGAGCTTCATTTATTTTTGTTAACATTTTAAAAATTAAAATATCAAAACTTCTCTTCTTGTATACAGAATGAAAGAGGAATACCTTATGTTGTACAGTATGCAGTTCAAACATTTCATCAATAATATCCTTCTCTTCCAGTGTTAGGTAATGAAACATACTTCAGCATGAATTTTTAATTTGCAAGTTTCAGTTGATCTGCTTACTGCAAACTATGCAGCACTGAAGAAGCCCCAGTAAGGACTGAGGCAGGGGCTTAGCTTTTTTCCTCTTTCTTTTCTAAACTGCAGAGGATGCTGCTGGTTCTGTAAAAATCCTGTTGGAGACACTGCATTGTCCTGTGCTCCCTAAACAAGAATACTTCTTTTCATGTACTATTTCTCAAGGAAATGCTTTCTTTCAGTGTTCAGTAAAAACATGATCTTTTTTTTTCACAGTGAATTATTTTTACAAAACGGTCTCCCTGCCCCAAATCCTGTCTACCCTACTCTACCATCCAGAAAACCCAACACACTGTGACCCACATACTCCCCAAACAGACAAAGATCTGAGGATGAACCATGCCACATGTAAGGCAAGTGTTTGTCAGGAATATAAATGCTTGCAGAAAGCTCTCCCTAACTCTATGTGAGAGTAGCAAAGCTGTTTTCATTAGTCTCATCAAGAATTAGGTCATGCCTGCTGTCTTTTCCAGAAACAAAAAGGAAACAATCCTTAATATAGGGAAATTTGTATCACAAATGATGTGACTTTTAACATCCCTAACAGACAAAGAAATAGCTGAGGTAAGAGCAAATGAAGTCTTGAAAAGAAATGCAGACAACTACCTAGAAACTGCCTCATATGTTAGATAATACTTCAGATTTTATAACATTTCTGTCTCCTGTCAAGGGCTTAAGTCCTTGTACTCCAAGGAGGGAAAAAAAAGTTCATTTTACTTATTGGTTGTGATATAGTGCTGAGCATTGCTGATCTAAGTAATATAAGATGCATGCACTCATAAAAATATATTATTGTGTTTTAGTTGCTTGTGGAGTGTTTTCACAATGATTTTCAACAGAGAAGAGGTTACTTTTAAGTGGATCCAAACTCTTCTGAAAATGGTTCCTGACAGAAAATACCAGAAAAATTTACAGTGCCCATAAGATGCAATTTGAGAGGAGCGGATGAGGGGTCAGGAGTGTCTTCATTTCAGCACTGGAACAGGCTGCTAATGTGGCCATAAAAATCTGTCCCCAGAGACTGCCAGACGTGGCTGGAAGAAGCCACACCTGACCTGGGACTAGTCCTGCTTCAAGTTGGAGGCTGGACTGAATGACTTGATGCAAGGAGGCCCTTCCAACCAACATTTCTATGAGAACAAAATATTAGAAAATGCAGTATATTCGTGCTAGGATCCCAAGTTTTGTAAGCAGTATCTGTGTGATCCACAATGTTTTCTACAAGCCTTCATGGAAATTCTGCTTTGAGCACAAGATGGTGTCTACTCCAGTCAAAGTGAAGAAGCATGCCAGGATCAGAAGACGAGGATACTTGCAGCTTTCTCTCTAAAGATCCTGCTGTAAAAGATCATTGCCTTTAAAAAGATATCCATCCTAGACAGTGTTATATATTACATTATATATTAGATTTTTAGTGGACAAAAGAAGGGAGCTTTGAAAAACTCTGTGACTGTGAGAAGTGACCTCTAAGGAAGAGAGCTCAGTATAACTTGGTCTTTCTCTTTCTGATTGATAGCTTTATTGTGAGAGAAAGCTACAATCATTAGCAAGACTGTCATCACTGCTTGCAAAAATTAGATGTTCTATTCACTGAACTATGCTTTTTGGTTGTTTGGGTTTTTTTTAATTCACAGAGGTTATTTTGTTAATAAGAAATTGGCAACATAACGAATTACCTGTAATATTTCTCTTTGTAAGTGCTATGGGGTTATGACATGCATTTCAAATCAGGTTCCCTGAGCTGTAAAGTATTTTCTGTCTCAGTGAAAGGCCCAGCTTCAACACAGACAAAACCTAAGGACAAAGTATCAGAGAACATGGTTATGATCTCCAGCATAACAAATCAAGACTTGACAAGTATTAAAAACTTATTAAAATAAGATGACTGTGGTAAGAATCACCTAACAATACCATGTGATCCATCAGCAAGTATAATCTTAAAAACAGAGTAAAAAAGTAGAAAATTGCAAATGAAAATATTGGACAGATGGATGTATATGGATATCCTTTTTCAGACATTCTTAGTCATAGCGAAACCATGAAATGCAGTGCTTGATTAGAAAAGGGCTGTCAGAGCGAGTCTCTTTCCATTTTGAAAAGCAAAATTATTTTTGAGCAGGGGAGTAAATTATAACACCAACAGCACTACAAGATAAAATGAAACTCTAAAACTGGATCATGCAGTGGATAATTTCAGAAGTATACCTAATAAGTAAAAGACCATGACAACTTCTGACAAGTGAATTTCCTTCCTTAGCTAGTAATGGCATCTGTCTTTGTCACCTTCAGTTCACTCCTCCAGTTTGGTCACAGATTAAAATCCACATTTTCTCACGCTTCCTATCCCTGGTGATATATTCTAGCTCCTGACTGATTTTTGTGATTGTTTTCAGTACCCACCCACCTTCGTTTATTTAGCAATTGTCAGTCTATGTGTAGCATACCACACCTTCTCCTCAAGCAGACCTGGACCACCTCTCCTCTTCCACACCTCTGCTACTTATTTC
Organism: Xenops minutus; assembly: GCA_035221455.1. Taxonomy (NCBI): domain Eukaryota; kingdom Metazoa; phylum Chordata; class Aves; order Passeriformes; family Furnariidae; genus Xenops; species Xenops minutus. The sequence continues at coordinate 30,885,611 of JAWWEE010000122.1, read as the reverse complement.
CACTCACTGCCTCACCAGCTGGGGTGTTTCCTCACTCCAGAGCTCATGACCTCTCCAGCTGCCTTTCACTCTGCTGAAACTGACCTAGCACATGCTCCAACACACCTTCCTAGCCAAACTTCATAGCTGCTTATCCTCCCATACCCTCTTCCTTACTCAGTGCCCCGAAGATCAATGACATCTTGGCTTCCTTGCCCACTCCTTGCTGCTCTTTGCTGCTCTTAATGCATACTCCAAAGGGTTCTTCTCCACTAACCAAGAGGAAGTTAACTTCTGTTACAAGCAGCCACTGGGTTTTGCATATACTTTTAAAAAATTACTTATGCTAAATTCCTAATTTTTCATTTCTTTTGTTGTAATGTGGAGTTGTTTTAAATTGGTTGATCTAGACTGGAAAAACTGGACACTGTGACAACAGGGGTCATTTTGCAGTCAATAGAAAGCACATTTTGTCTCAGCCACCAGTTTTATCTCTTGTAATTTACGTTCTGCTTCAGAAAAATGCTCAGCCGGTAGCTTTTATCCAGTTCTCATTGTTTGCTCCTTAATATTCTCTGCATCGTCAGTAGCAACTGTGAGGTTATTTATTTCTCTACCTGCTTCCTGTCCATAATCAGAAGGTATGCGCTTATCTGAACTTGATGTAGATAGGGACAGAAATTCATTGCTCTTCCTAGGAACTCTTTTCTTTTCTGTTCTCTGGTATATAGACGGGAGCAGTGGCATGTACAGACATCCACACCGATACAGTGGGAGAGGATTGAGAAGGAGATCATGTTGTAGATGTATTTTTGTAGATGTCACATACCTCTCTGTCACACAGGCTGATGATTTTTCAAATGTATCACTTGCTGTAGGACCAGACCTCTCTAATGTTCCATGGTAAGGGATATAGAACTGTATGGTCCAGCTGGAAGACACTAGGCTGAATTCTGGACACAGGCTAGCTCTGTCTGCAAATACATGAAAGGGATGGGAGGACCTCCTTGAGAACAGTAGGCTTTTTGGGCTCCAGCCATGTGGACTGTCCTTTGCAAACACCTTGTTACTCCTGCTGAAGCAGAGACTGAGTGTCCAGAAGCTTGTTCTCCCTGTTAAAGGTGTGGTCTTCTGTAGCTGTTAACAAGAACAAGGAAAAGCTTTACATGGCTTCTTGAAGCCAGGATCAGTTTTAAACTGGCCCAGACCCTGGATAGGATTAAAAGAATCTCCATGATGGTTCAGTTAATTTAGCATTTATTCTTCATTCTGCCACTTCCATGGGGAATGGAATGGGGAGAGATATTTTTCTGCTCTAGAAACATGTCTAGAGATGTGTGGGCCTGCAGATGTTTAGAGACTAGTAAGCAGAGAATGAGGAAATATCAGCATACAAAGGGGAAATAGGTGTGATAACAGTGCAATGCAGAGTAATAAAGGAAAACATTATTTCATTTTCTTCTGAATTTTTGGTGGGCTTATTTATGGTGTGCTTGATATTTAGTGACTTTATGAGCAGCCTCAAAGACTTATAATAGTCTTTTTCCAATGTGGGTGGATTCATTTTCACATTGTTTCAAATGTTGCCTTTTAATCACATGCCGTTCAGCTGTGCCTAGAGTTTAAGTTCTGTGCAAATCCCTCAGATATAGCAGAACAGTTTGTTTGTCTAAAGTGAAATCCTTGAGAATGCTGCAAGGCAGAAATCTCTCTGGAATGAGGTATTTGCTTTGGATTTTTTCTAGCCTGGGGAAAACACCCCCAGCTCTTGCTAGCAAACGGGAAATATGGAACTAACGGCCTGGGACTTTTACCTTTCAAACCCTAGCATCACATGCTGATACCTTGGTCTCCAGAAGAAGGGTATAGTTGAGAAACAAAGGTGAAGAGAAAGCAGAAGAGAAAAATGAACACTGAAAACTCCCTGCCATTCAATGTCAACTTTGTATTTCTACCTAGCATATTGTACCCTAGAGGTGTGCAGAAGCTGTTTCCAGCACCTTGAGCCTGGGCTGGTTCCAGACTAGCCTTGTTCTGGTAGGCCAGTTTGAGGACTGTTTCAGGTAATGTGACTGGGAAGTTGCAGCTTCAGAAGCCAGGAGATGCCATGCACAGAGACCACATATGTAAACTCGTCAGTCATTGGTGTTGGGCTTGATGAAATAAAAAGATGCTGAGATAAAACTGAACGCAGAAGAACCTTTGTTGTTGTCTTCAGTACAGTAAGGATTTAATTTTGTCAAAATTGGCCCTCTGTGCATTAGAGGAATAATACCAAAAAAAGGCTCTACGCAGAAACTGAGCTTGCTTTTTATGGTTAGGGTGCTGACGTACAGCTTAAAGTACAGAAGGGATACAAATCCACCTATTAAACCCAACAACACCATTAACAGTTGATTGGGTGGTGCAGAGTGTTGGATCACTGCGTCCCTGATATGATATACCATTAAATGAGGTGGTCTTTCTCTACTTCCACCCTCAGGAAACTCCTCCTGAAAGACTTGCATTTCTATTGGTTAATCTCCCTTCTCTATTTTTCCCAATTTTATTTGTGACTAATTTGTATCCAGCTGTTCTTATGCCAAGACTACCTTTAATTTTAAATAGTTCTTCTCCCCACAGTGTTACAGGCATCTCCTATGCTTGTTAGGCTCATGACCTGGCTTCTCTATCCTGCAGGTCATCCTGCCTTTTGGTTTTTTACAGTTGCTTACTCCTGACTGTGGTGGAAAGAGTTCTATGTGTTTCCCTAGTGCTGTCTATCACAGTTCAAATTTCTACACATTTATCTAGACTTCATGCACTAGATCCCATGCAAACAAAATACCTTCCATAGTTGTTCTTTTCCATCAATTTATCCTTTGCCATGTAACACTCTTTTACATGCATATTATGAAAATCCTAAGTGCGCAGTGCTGACTACAAAGGGTCAGAGCAGGCTGCAGCAATTTGAGAGAGAGGCAATGCAAGGTACATCATACCTGAGCAACAGTGCTGATGGCTGTCAGGGTGTCTGTCAATATTCCTGTTCTCTTAGTAGGAACTGATGCATTCTGGAACATCCCTGACACACACCATCCCAGTTTCTCATGGTCAGCCTGTGATTATTGGGCTTTTCCTTTCCAGTGTTTCCAAAGGCAAGAGTGTATGTATAGCAAAAAAATATTGTTCCAGTTTTGTTACACTTTATATAAGAATATTCAAAATCATCTTCTCCCCATTTTTTGTCTGTCAAGCTGTTTTTAGCTCTTCTAATGTTAGAGATTTAAAATTCTGTAGATTATCTTTAATCAGTATAATATCCTCCAGTCTTCCTGGTTTTCCTGTGTCTCTCATGAGTTTTTTAAAAGAATTAATTATATTATTTTTTTCAAGTTGTCAAAAGTATTGAAGCCTTAAGTCTTTTGCTTTTGAAGTCACAGAAGTATAGCACCTGATTTAAAAAACAATGCTTGCCTTTTTCCCTCTTGGTGTTTCCTTTACTGCTAAGTTCTCCAAATCAATCTTGAAAAGAAGATAAGACAGGACATATTAAAGATAATATTAAATATTTCTCACTTTAGTTTTCATAGTCTTTCAGAAAGAAGAAAAATAATAACTCAGTCCCCTTGCTTGTGGCCAGACCTGTTTTCCTTTTCCCAGGATTTCTAAAAGAAGAGACAATAAAGTCTTAATTTTGCACAGTGGACTTGAAATTTGGCAGTGGCATTGAGTGCAAGCAGAGAAACTGAGAAAGCAAACTTGTATATTTCAACAGCTTTCTCATCTCTGGGTCTTATCCTTAAGGAACTTAGTCTGTGTTGGTAAGAGATTATGAGACCTCAGAGATAACATGAACTATAAGAGATAGGAGAGATTAGACAGGATCAAATTAGCTAGGATCGTACAAATAGACCACGGTAGATTAAATTGTGTAAACAAGGAGGGATTACATTCAGAGCACTGGATTAGATGGGCTAGATAGCTCTGAGAGAGCTACTTCTGAGTAATTTGAGGGATATTTGACAGTTCTTAAGATGTTAACAAAAAAAATTCCTTTCCTCTGTGTTGCTAAGGTGACACAACCAGGGCAAAGATTAATGAAATTCTAGGATATGCAAGGGGACGCACTTGCCATAAAGAGAGGCCGTTAGTAGCACCATAGAAAGCTCCAGTGAAACCTTATTGAAAATGTGGGTATTAGTCCTTCAAAAAATTAATATGGTCTGGAAGAAATGCAGGAAAAAGTGAGTATGGAGAGGAAAGAAATTTCAAGTCTGGTTTATTAGAAGTCACCATAGTAGGGGAAATAAATATCAACCAGCAGAATAATGAATCGGTATCTTTTAAGAAAAATATATATATGACAACAACACAGAGATTGTCACCTTGGAGACACAGCCTAAGGTTCTTGATACATTTGATTTAAGGAAAAAAACCCAACCCAACAAAAAAAAAACAAACAAAAAAACCACCCAACCAAAAAAAGAAGAAAAAAAAAAAAAAAAGACTTATGTTTCCATGGAATGACCGTTTTCTCTCAAAGTTTTAAATAGCCATATGTTGACATATAATGAAAACTTGGTGGAGGATGGAATTGGGATTTTGGCCTAGGTTAAACAGAAGATACTCAATACCCTTCATAGTTAGACACACTATCATGATCTAACATGGGTCATAGCTAGGTTATTTTCTTACATTTTGTCTGAATTTCATAGGTTTATTTGGTGGACATTTTCATCAGTCATACTCTTAACCAAAATATCTTTTTTCATTAATGTACTATATCTGAACTTTTCCCTGCAGTTAGTTTTCTTGGTTCAGTGATTCTAATGAATTTTTTTAATGAAGTAAAATTACAGAAGAAAGCTGGCAGAAATAAGGTCAATAAATACATTATACCAGCCATGAGTGCCTATATTATGTTATCGACCTTGTTATGAGCAAGGGTTAACACACTAAGCCCAGTGCAACATATGTTCACTAAAGTCTAAATGAATCCATGGAAGTTGACACTTCTGCAGCTGCTGATGTTGGCACTAGTGTACTTTGCATTAGTTTGCCACAGCTAGAGGTTTTCATCCACAGACATAAAAAGAGTCAAGTTGTTATTCCTTCCTTCCTTCCTTCCTTCCTTCCTTCCTTCCTTCCTTCCTTCCTTCCTTCCTTCCTTCCTTCCTTCCTT
>JAWWEE010000122.1:30858238-30876924 GCA_035221455.1 Xenops minutus | reverse complement strand
GGGGATGGGGGCAATGTTTTCTTTGTTGTTTGTTGCTTGTGATTGGTTTTTTACGTTGGGGGTTTTTTGCAAGAGACATAAATCCATTTTGAATTCATCTTCTGTAGTTTTCACTGAATGGGAAAAGAGTAATGCACTCATTTTTCCAACTCACCAAACATTCAATTTACTCCAAATGCAGATCATGAGTATCTTCACTCAGACTCCACAGTTCCCTGGCATCCTTCATTCACCTTCTCACTTGGTTGTCTCTTCCACAAAGCATTACAGAGGCAGAAATGCCTTCCAAGCTTTGGCCTGATAAATGCAGCTGTTACTTGTAGGTGGATGGGTGTCAGTTTAGAGCGAGAGTCTCCATGTCTTAGTGAAGTTTCACAGATATTTGAGAGATCTTAAGTTAGTCTTCACCTTAAAAACGGGAGATGGGACAGTAACCAATATTTTTATCTCTAACCATTCCTTTCCCCAGATTACAATTATACCATGGGAAGGAGAGATCGGTTAGAGAAAAACAGAGAAGCTTCAGTAGCACAAGCCACAGTTCTACTGTTGGAGATAATGTCAGTAGCAGTATAAATCTGTGTAATGATAGTGCCCAAAAACTAACCTAAAACTTGTATCCACCATGCTAATAACTTCATAACACACAGTAGATACAGGCTGTGCCTCAGAGCATAAACTCAGGACAAAGATACATACAATGTGAATATTATTGGGGGGGAGGGGGGGAATTTAAGAGTTGGAACAAACCTAATACATTTCTTCAATATAACCAAGAATGTAAAAGATGCTTACTTTCTTTATTTTCCTTTTTCTTTCTTTCTTTCTTTCTTTCTTTCTTTCTTTCTTTCTTTCTTTCTTTCTTTCTTTCTTTCTTTCTTTCTTTCTTTCAACTTCTTTTTGTATGGAAGTTCTTCAGAAAGAGCTGCAGGATTTGAAAAATATGGAATAGCAGTGTTACTTTTTTTCTTATCTGCATGTCAAAGAGGCTGTGAGTCTTATATTTAGTTGAGCAAGAGTCTTGCATGTAACATGGTAACAGCAGAGGCATTTTAAGTCATAATGTAGAAAGAAACATCTACCATTTGGAATTATGTGGTTTTGCTTTCTTTCATGTCTTAAATGTGAAGTAAAATAATTTCTAGAAATACTAAAGCAGCTGGGATTTAGTTTATACTTTCTACAAGCACTAGAGGCTATTTAAGCCATAGCTTCTTCTGAACGAAACTAATTGAATAACTCAGCAGAAATAATTCTTCCTATGTATGTCTGTTCAGTATCGGTTCTTTTAAAGGGTGATTATTGCAGATCCTGTGTAAACAGGGGATGAAAGGGAGACTTCTTAGATGGCAAGTTGAACATGAGTCAGCAGTGCCCTGGCAGCCAGAAGGGCCAACCCTGTCTTGGGGGCATCAGACACAGCATCACCAGCTGGGCGAGGGAGGGGATTGTCCTGCTCTGCTCTGCACTGGGGCGGCCTCAGCTTGAATACTGTGTGCAGTTTGGGGTCCCACAATATAAGAAAGATATTCAGCTGTTAAAGAGTGTCCAAAGGAGGACAATGAAGATGGTGAAGGGCTTTGAGGGGAATCCATATGTGGAGTGGCTGAGGCCACGTGGCTTGTTCAGTCTGGAGAAGGGGAGGGAAGGGGAAGGGAGGGGAGGCGAGGCGAGGTGAGGCGAGGCGAGGAGACGGAGGGGGAGACCTCATTGCAGTCAAGAAACATTTGGACCACATTCTCAGGCACATGGTGTGATCCTTGGGGCTGTTCTGTGCAGGGCCAGGACTTGGACTTGATGATCCTTGTGGGTTTCTTCCAACTCAGGATTTTCTATGATTCTTCTAACATTTTATGTCTTCTAAAGTCAGTTTTTAGTTTCTAATTGGCTTTCAGGAAATCATTGGAGAGGTCGTTACAGCCACACCAAAGGGATTATTTAGACCAACGTAGCAACCAGCTGATAATTCCCATTGCACCTTCAGTTTGTCTTGACTTAATTTCACTCAGCACTGCTGAGGGGAACAACTGGCTTCTTAATAAACTAACTTTCTGAACCTTTTCTACATCTACTAAGAAAACACTACAGAAGCTGCTCTTTTTTGCATAAAATATTTAAATATTCCCAAAGTAAGAATTTAGACCCAAATCTTCATGGTCAATATGTTAACCATTGGATCAAAGTGTCATTCTGATACTTTTCTGCCAAACAAAGATTTATAAACTTAAAAGACACAGCTTTGGCAAAAGAAAATTAATTCCACCTAAGAACAATTAGAAGTTCAATGGTTAGACAGCTTCCTTTGAGGCAAGAAAGTGCAGCTAGTCCTTGCTCCAGATGCAGACAATTCTGGGTCCTAGTAATCAGGCATATAAGCAACTCAGCATTACAAGCTCATGGCTTATTTTACAGCTCTCCAAGATCAAAAGTTTAGGTGGCATGATTTAGGGTACAGGGGATTTAATTTTGTACTTAAAAATGTAGCGTTAGCGCCATCTCTTAGAAATTCAAGTATGTTTGTGAATTATTGCCTCTTGTCTCAATCTTTTATGTATGATAAATTTTTCAATATCTATTCTATTTAAAACTGAGGTGCACCTCAGCCATTTGCTTCCCAGGTCTGTTACTGGTCTGGGGGTTTTTTAACTTGAGTTAGTAATTCATTTTTTTCAGCCAGCAGAGTAGATATGATGCTATTTTTCACATCCATCCATTTCTGAAGGCTAAAGTACATCTAGATCCTAAAGATATTTTTCATAAACTACAAACCCTTAGGGTTTTCATGAAGCCTAACTTTTCTGAAATTTGTTTAAAGCATATGAAGTACAAGTTTAGCTTCAATAAATACAGAATAGCTACCAAAAAAAAAATCTGCAGAGAGCACACTTTTTATATCTGTTCTCTAATATGCACTGTTTTAATCAGAGAGAGGTAGAATACAGTAAGCACCATGCCAAATTACTTTGTCTTGAACAAAATCGAAACACATTGCTTTGGGGGAAATGTTCATTAAAATAGTTTCCACTGTACATGCTTCCTCAGGTGCCTTTTACATAATCCAACTTAGTATTATTGCAATTAAGTCAAGTTATTGAATGAAGTAACTTTCCTTCTTCTCGCCCCCTGCCAGTCAAACCATATTACAAAAGCTTTTTCTACCTTAAGCCAGGCAGCTTGCTGTAAAGTCCTCACTTTTCTCTTAAAAAATAGACACCACTTGGTACAGTCTGTCATCAAGTCACCTGTGTGGCATAATTCCCACCCTGTTACGTCAGAAAGGTATCAAGTATTCAGATGTCTATCACTTCTTTATGCTCGTTAAACCTTAGATGAAGTCAGTGAGCCAAAATAGAATGTGAAAAATAGGTGATCTTTTGAAAGCTTTTTGAAAGGATACTGAGCTGAGACATGCAGTCATTTAAAGAATAGTATGCAAGTATGAAAGGAAGAACAGGTATCACAGAAGGGAATGCTATTTTTAGTTTCCATTAAAGTAACAATCTGTATTTTTGGTTATGTATTAATGAAGATAACTTCTCTGCAGCTTAATGACAACTTTCTTGTCAATTTTATGCAGACAAATGAACTTGAAGCAACTAACCATTTTTATTTTACTAAAGCATTTAAGCCATATAATATAATACAGACAACTGTGCACTTCTTACCAGAAGGAGGAAGACAGCAAAATGCCGTCTTGGCTTTCTTCATCAAATTATGCACATATACTCTCTATTGACTACATATATCATTTTATACATCTGTATAAATGCACTCCATAGATCTATATCTGTAGTTATTGCATACATTGAAAAATACAAAAAGAGAAACCCAATGTCATAACAAAGACTGTCTTTCACTATTTAAGAAGCACCTGTTGGTCAAAATTGCTATTAATGTGTCTGTGAAAACTTTGATTTCCCAAGTGCTGAAGAAAAATCCCCAGATCTTGTAATTTCTTAAACATTTGAAAATCCTCAGATCATGTAATGTCTTAAACATTTAATTTTGCCTCAGTTAAAAAAAAAAAATGTTGTGTACTCCTGGATTTGAGTTTCCAGATGCATGTTTTACATGGTTTCAGCCATTTTTCCCTGCAGCCCTGAACACTAGAAAATTTCCTTCCTTATATGGAAATCTGAGAGTCATTAATTTCATGACTACAGAATTTGCCATAAATATACTTGGGTTATGAGGTTGCCAGCAAAATCTTAAGAACTGGCCATAGTGGCACAACCCAGTTTGCTCAGAGGGCCTCCTACATCTTCACAGGTAGAGACAACAAAACCTTCCCTCCACTTGATTATCTCACTCAGGTTTTATTTTGATATCACCCCTCCAAGCCAACTCATTAACCAGTGTTTGTTAACTAGAGAGTGAGTCTCCAGTAGGAAGTATTACATTGAGATATGCAGCAGCAACAGCTTTAAAAACTCTTGGCATGGATGTGTCAATCCATGGATAGTTGCAACAAGAAATGAGCATGGCATGTTCTTCTGACATTCACCGAAGATCAGTATTTTAAGAAGTAGTAACTGAGATACACTAGAAAATGAAGACATTGCACTTCAACTACCTGCAATTATGTTTGGGATTTCAGAAAAGATGTTACAGTGGAAAAAAAGCATCTTCTATTCTTCCTACATAAAGAGACTTTGCTAGTTGAAAATTGTCACGTTTCGACTCAAATATGCTTTTGCCACAAAAAAAATTTACACATTAATTAGTGTTCTTCAAAATACAAATGCAGATAACCACTTTTGAGATGAGTATAATATATAGATTTTAACAACGACAACTACTTTCATCTTAATATTAGAATTGAAGCTGACATAGAGAACCCATAAACACAAGCATAGTTAAACCTGTGTACAGCCTTTGCCTATGTGTTTTGAAATCATGACCAAATCTTTACAATGCAAAGCAATAAATAGGGGTGATTGGAGATTTGCTTCAAAAACATACTTCTGATCTAAATTTAAAGTGCTGGAGGAACTCCCTGTTTCTCTTTATCCATAAGGATGAAAGGAGGTGTTCACACTATTAGTGAAAGAAAAGAAGACAATGCATTTATTGCTTGCCCTACTGGCTACCTTCAGGCAAGTAATAAACAAGAAGAGAAAAACAGTTTTGAAGATGGCTGACTGCTTCTCTAATGTATTTTTTTTTTGTCAGCATAATTGCAGAATATTTTTCATATGCTCATTTGTTGACATACAGATTTTATTAGGACATGTGAGCATTTTTCATATAAAAAGGTGTGGAGGCATTCATGGGCAAATTCACAATACAACTGGAGTGTCCTTTCACACCACAGTACTATGTTTGTTTGGTCATGCATGTAATGACTTTGCTGAAAATTGTGTAAAGTTTGGTGGTCAAACTGACACATCCAAAGCAGGTAAAAAAAAAAAAAGGAAGTAGAGGTATTGAGTTAAAAGAGAAAGGCCCCATTGTTACAGTTTGGAGATGAGAGGAAGCAGACCACGTAACACAAGAAAGTAAGAGTGTGGAGGATGTGGCTGTTAGGCAATTGCATGCACGACATCTGCTCTAGGGATAGCAGTCCCCATTTAAACAACTAGATTTGCTTGCCATTAAAAGTATGTAACAAAACTATTTTGTGTTACTTTTTTCCCCCATTTCTGCAAACACAGTGCAGTAAATGTCATGTGAAAACACTACACTCTTTCTCAAAACCTTCTCTATTCAGTGGTGATTAGTTCAGCTCTTTAATTGCAGCAAATACCATCTTTGATTTATCTAACACAGAATTAAACATTCAGTCACCAAGAACACTACCTTCCTCCAGCAATGGCTTCCTTCTCATAGAGACCTCTTTGTCACTAAATTTCATGAAACATCACAGAATATTCTGAGCTGGAAGGGACCCATAAGGATCATCAAGTTCATTTCTTAAGTGAATGGCCCGTGGAGGGATGGAATCCATAACCCTGATGTTAACAGCACCAGGCTCTAACCAACTGAGCTAATTTCAGGGTTTCTCCTACATCTCACAGGTTACTGCTCTGCAGAAGTCCTACTCTGTAGATAATATGGCAGACAAAATATCTAATTATTTTGTGTGCATTATATATATTTTTTATGCAGCAGGAAAAAGACAAAAGTACCTCTTTTCGTGTTGCTAATTATATACATATATGCAGACAAGAATAGGCAGTGGAGTATGAGAAACCCATAGCAAATCAAAACAAAGGAATGAGTCTAGTATTGCTGTCCCTTTGGTATGAGTTTGGTGTGAAAGCAAGAATTATACAGTCTGATATGCTCTTTGTGAAAGTCATCACTATTATATGATTCAGAAAAATACAATGAATTGCTTTAGGTTGGCACTTGCCTTAACTCTGCATTTCTACCACCTAATACAATTAGAGAGATGGTTACAGACTCACAAATACAGAAGCTTCACCCACTGCCAGGATCTACTATCCTTAGGCCATTTGTTGCACGTTTGTCTGCTGAGCTTCTCTTAGTGAGGGTTCCTCCATCTTCCCAGGCTACATACTCCAATGCTTTACTATTCTTGCTGGTAGAAAGGCTTAATGTGTAAGCCAAGTCTTCTCCATTTCAATTAAAGCCCAACACTTTTTGTCCTGTCCTTAGCAGAGGCAGGACAAAAACCTGTTACTCAAACCCAGTTGTTCTCTTCTTGTTTGCTGCAGCCTCTCATGTACTGAAAGATTGTTCTCACACCCTTTCCTCTCTTTTCCTGACCATTCAGTCAGTCCTGACAAAAATATCCTCTCTAAGACACTGACGAGCATCCCTCAGAGATCTTGTTTAGGCTTTGTACAACTAGCCCATGTGCTCCTTGAAATTTGAACATTCAGAAGTGAGTACTCTTTTTCACTAAGAGAGTGGGATTCTCTCACATGCTGCATAGGTTATACCCTCAGCTATACGTTAGTTTGCAGTGTTTGCTTTGCTCACTACAACATGACATTGGTGAACCATAGCTGACCTGGGAGCCAGACTAAGCTTCACTTCTTTTCTCTAGAGAAGTGCCATTTCATTAAATCTGTGAATGAAACTGCCCTTTCACAGCAAAACTTCAAGTAATGATAAACCTAAAGTCATCTCTGTTTAGACCTAAAAATTTGCACACAGAATTTTGTATGCAAAACCAGAAGAAATGCAGTAGAAACACTTACGTGTTCCTACAGACATTTGAATGGCAATATTTCTGAGCAAACACTTGTGGTTGAAGTTTTGCTTCTATGGCCTAGAATTCATGTTAAGGCCTTTGTGAAAACCTGAATTTCAACAAGAAAATCTGGTATAGCAAGTAATAAATCACAAACCTTGGTCTGTGAAAGGCATTTCAAAGCTGATGCATAAGGAATGAAGCTGACACATGAGGAATGTATGAAGGCAGAGAGAAAAAGGCAGGGAGTTGAATAAATGGGTTGCATTTGAATGAAGTTCTTACTGAAAGAAAACAAAAAATAAACATGCTGAAGGCTCAGAAAAGATCATGTGCAACTCTTCAGTTTGTCTCTCTTGTGTCAGCAGTTTTCTCTTTTGTGGAGCTCTGCTTATCCCACTGCCAGAAGGTGCCTTGTAGATACTGCAAGATGTGCAAATACTGTCAAGCCACTTGAGTCGAAGCGTTCTGACAGCCCCACTGCTTCAGCGAGGGAGCTGAACAGGGCACTGAATGAGAAGCTCTGCTCTCACTTGCACACACACTTCGCTTACAAGCTATGTGCTATTTACTGATTTGGGCCCAAATATATTCCTCATTGACTGTCTGATGGAAATTGGAACCATTTTGCAAATTTTTCTGTGGATTTTCACTTCTTTGGCTTTTTTACTTTAGTGTAATCCTAGGGTCATTTCAGCAAAAACTGTGGGAGGCAGTTCTAGAATCTACACCTTTTTTTTTTTTTGTTCAGTCCTAGAGCTTATAGGAATAAAAGTTTGAAAACAAACTGCATAAAAATGAAATAAGAAACTTAGCATGTAGTTTCTTGTTAGAGAAATTTTATACCATGAAGATCCATGAAGGTATATTTTTATAAATGTTTAGTCATTAAAATGATAAAAGACAAGTACAGTACTCTGTTGCAGCAAAGGAAATTTCTGCACAGTATATCTCATCAGTAAAATAACTTTTCCTCCTGTTCTAAGTCAGTAACAGTTCAAGGTAAGATACAATTATGGAAAAATATGGGATGATTCTTCTCTACATTTACATCTAAATGTATGGCAGAACTTGAGTGGCTGATAGAAACAATATCTGAGCTATAAATTAATTAATAATGTTTCAGGAAAAAGAAAAGTGTGATTTTTTGGGTTGGTTTGGTTTTCTGTGCTTGCAGAAATGATAAATAAATAATCCAAGACTAAAGTCTGAAGATGACAGAGTTGCTTATTTGAGCAGTGACAGCAGCATTGGGAATAAAGTGAATAATTCTAATAAGACCCCTGACTGCAGAACTGTTGCCACAGTGTTCCATAAATATACCATGCCTGTAAAAATACTAAATTTTTACTCTATAAAAATTCCTTATGAATGGTCTCTTCTACTAAAAATTTGCCCCAGCATTAGCGTCACACTTTCTTGTGGGCCTTACTAAGAGGCATAAAGCTCTCTAATTCAGTCTGAGCATTACCAGAAAGTTGGCACACTAAAGTTTAAAGTTGAATAATGTGTTCAATTGTAACATTTTCAGGGCTGAGCTTTGCAGAGCCAGATGTAGTTAAGTCTCTGGCAGCTTTAGGAAATACAGGAGAATAAAATTTAAATTTTCAGAAGAGATCCAGCTCAGAGCAGGTTTTCTGGACTCACTGGGGCAGTTGGATTGCAGGAGCAAGCTGATAGTCTGTATTCCATAAGCCTTGGCTGTCAGACATCTCTGACCCCAGCTCTGCTCTGTGCTGGTTCTGCTCCCTATATCTGCTTGTGCCAGTGGGTGGGTGTTGCAAGCTGCAGCCTACAGACATGCCAAGATACCCAAAGCCATGTGAGCTTGCGTATGAAAACTCATAGCATGTGATTAAATCTGTCTGTAGTTGAAACAAAGGCAATGGCGAGGCCATCAGGGATAAGTGAGTTTCCATGGGTTGCACCAAATTCAGTGCAACAGGTCATAATGTGAAGCTGCAATGTTGCAATTGCTGAGATTTGACAGTGTAGAAGATAATTAGTGGCTTGATGAGTCTGTCTTCTTCCCAGTTACATCAGTAAGTGTTTTAATACAGTCTTTAATAACCAAGGTTTCCGCTCTGGGTAATCAGGGAGCGTGCATTTGAAGAACAATGTCAATCCAGCAGTGTTCTGAAAATTGACAGATGCTAAAGCTTTAAGGTCTCTTCTTAATCCACTAAAGAAAGAAGGAAAGCTAAGTGCTTTCTAGGCAAGGCAGAAACATTAAATCATTAAAGGTCGGTGTCACAGGGTTTTACATATTGTTAAGTTGTAGCAGCTCTAGGCATATGAAACCACATTGTGTAGTGTGTTGTTTAAATGTACATTTTCTTTCTCATGTCCATATGATTCTTTTCTAGATCCATAATAATAGTAATAATAATTCCTAAATCATTATTAGAAAGAGGGTGAGTAGCCTATCCATTTGGGATCAAGACATGAATAGCTGATATTATGGGACAGTTTATAAAACACCTCCTGGTGTTATTACACCCACTCAATCTCCAAGGAAGATGATCATCAATACTTTGTACTGAACTCTAATCAGTTGCCTTGAGGACTTCACTGTTTAACTACAAAATTACAAATAATTTAAGATCAAAAGAATCATATTAGTATGTAAATTTTGTCTTTCTGATAAAAATAATAATAGCAAAGATAATGGACCTACTTATGAAAGAAAGATAACTGACCTGCTAATGAAATATAATTGACCCTGAAGAGGAAAAGCTAATGCTATATTTATTAAGTAGGAAGAGTAAGCGTACATAAGGATTAGTAGTGTAATAAGACATATATGAGCTGGTATTGTGAGAAAATCATATAAACATACTGTGTTGATAGGTAGATT
Organism: Xenops minutus; assembly: GCA_035221455.1. Classification (NCBI taxonomy): domain Eukaryota; kingdom Metazoa; phylum Chordata; class Aves; order Passeriformes; family Furnariidae; genus Xenops; species Xenops minutus. The sequence goes on along the minus strand of JAWWEE010000122.1, from coordinate 30,866,905 downwards.
TTATTTTTAAGATTCCCAGATTTCTGTAATTGATGAAATTAGAATTATTATTCATATAATAATTTGACCATATTTTATAGAATCTTTTATATTTGTACAATATTTTTATTTATTAATAATAATTCTTAATAATTTGTTTTAAAATTTGAGTTGTATCTTCATCAAGGAAGTTCAGTTATCTTTCACTTGATTATTCCTGCTGACAGGAAGGAAAATTTGTTCTTTTGAAATAAATGGTAGACTTAGTAAGTCAGCAAGTACATCCCACAGCCTAAAAACACAGTAGTGAAACAAGAAAAAACAACTACCATAGTGCACCTTGAAAAGAAAGCATATTATTTTAATGAAAAGGAAGAAAACATTACCAAATGTCTGTTCTTCCAAAGCTTGTTTCCAGCCTTACCAAGCTCTGCATCACCAGTGTAACCCTCTGACCTTATGCAGCCGGCAGAGTTGCAAAGGAGAGTGGCAGGGTAGAACACGGATAAATGGCTGACATGCAGCCATTTGCACAATATTGGAAAGAGTTTTCTTTCAGCACCCATTTACAAAGTACGGGGCTGGAAATGGGCAGAAAGCATGCACTTTTGGGAGAAGAGGGATTTACAAAGTGCTGCCATGAATCTAAGGGCAAAGAGAACAGCTGGTGCTGGGCCTAACAGGGACTTAATCAGAGTGTCACAGTCTTGCTCACAGCGTGACATAGCTATGCAGCTAAACAGCACAGACTGTGAGGGTTGAAGCTGGAGCTGTATCTGTGGGGACCTTGGCACTGTTCCTGCCTGTAAGAGCCAGTAAAAGGGTAAACTGGATCCCAGTCCTTAGCTCCTGCACTCAGGCTTCCTCCAACAGCAGAAACTGAGACTGGTTTGTCAGCTTGTCTACACAGACAAGAAGCGATGTGGTTCTTTGCAGGCAGAGTCCATTTGGCTGTGCAGCCATTTGGCTATACAGGAGCACAGCTGTACACACTCAGGGCACCTTGTCTTCCAGCAGGCAGCACATGCCCCTGTTAATGGAGCTGAAGTGGCTCCTGAAGGAGAGCTCAGTCTGTAGTGAAGCTCATGCATGACTCCTTGCACCTTAAGCTGGAGATGTCTTGCCTCGCTGTTCTCTGTAGGGGTTTTCTAAAACGGATTGTCCACACATGGCATACTCTGCTGTGTCAGGTGCACCCAGCAGAAGAGAACTGCTAAGCATGCCGACTTTCTTGGTTCCCAAGAGTCCTGTGACTCTATCACCCTCTCAGTCCAACATCGTGCAGCTCTCTGGGAGAGGTAAAGATAAAACCTTGCATGAAATTTCCTGGTGTCTCATCCAAACCCTTTAACCCTGTGTTCAAATTGCTGCCTGTATTACTGTAAATACAGTCTCCTTTATCCTCTTGTTTTACTACAAAAGCTTTCAGATCTTGCTCCCATCCAACCTCACATCCCTCATTTGGTGCTGGGCTGCTGGCTGCCATATGTCTGACCAGACCCTCACACAATCACCATTTTTTCTTGTTACATTTTCATAAAAACATTTTCACAAAAACATTTTCACACCTTTCTCCTTGCTGCTTCTCACTTTTAAAAGGCCACAAACACAGTGATGCCATTCTTCCCCTTTAATTATCTATTTAAATTTTTTCTTTGTCTGGAAGCTCGAAAAGCGATCAGCCACAGTTACGCTACAACAGTGCTGGTGGCTATCAGCGTGGCTGGTCTGATAACATTTTTTTCTTATATAATTTTTCTCTTTTTTCCCTCCTCTATCTTCCTCAGGCACATCATGCATTGTCAGCTGTTGTAGATTTCAAGCATAACTCACTTTTTTTAAGCCCCATTTTCTTTAGATTTTGTTCTGTGGCTAGCACAGTCAGGCCTCTAGTCCTAACCTAATCTTCTTTGCTACCAAATATAAATCATTATATTTGGAGAAGCTTTAAAAATGCACCAAATATTTAAAGAATGCATTTCTTCGCAGGAGCAAAGTAACTCTCATTTCAGATTAGCTATATTATTTTTCAGGAGCCTGATATTGATGAGAGATGTTGGTGAGGCACAAAAGAAGGTAAACCCAACAATATTTAACCCACACAACAACAGTGTAAGGGAGATTTGTCACAGTACCAAATATTTCTGTGTTGTGGGAATTTAATTATGTCTTGCCTGCTTCATGAGAACAGTAACCTAGATACAGAGCACCAAACTGATAAACATAACTCAATATTTGGCATGTTCAGAACAACCGTATTTCAGAGGAAATTATTTGAATTCATTTTTAGAGATCAGAAGCCTGAAACTAAATTACAGCCAGGAATTTTGGCTCAGCAGAGTTCTCTGAACTGTAATAGCAAAGTCTGAGATAAGGTCTGGGTTTTTTGGCCTTCCAGAAAACAGAGTGAAACTTGCCTTTCTTCTTATAATGTCAACCCAATCACTGTATGTTTCACCCTATAGTAACTTTTTTAATTATAAATGTAATGTTCCCATGGAGTTGGACTAAGCAAAAAAGTGCTCCAGGTTCAAAAGGATTGCTACAGGTTGGGAGCAAATGACTAACAGTTTTGTTTACTTATTTTATTCATGTACAAGAGAAAGAATAGATTAAGACTGCTTTAATGAGAATGTCTCCACTTTCTATATCAAACTGAAGTGTGGCTGCTTCAGACTTTTTTCCAACCACACAAAGTACTTTCTGATGAAGAACATTGAACTCTAATTTTCATAAGCAAATACAACCAGTGACTCTAATTGTAGAAAGTACAGCTTCCTTTTTTCCATCATCCGTACAAGGACAATATCCTCAAGCCTGTCTGGTTGATAAATGAATAATGAATTTAGCTCACTGTGACTCAGCAAAGGAAAACACATGATGTTAAAATGTCAAAAGGAGTACTAAATTTTCAAATCAAACAACCACAACAGTTTCCCACCCATAGATGCTGTAGATTAGCATTTGAATCATATGCTAACCTTGAGTATTTACAACTTCACAAGCAAAATAATAAAAGCCTAACCTAGATTTGAAACTTGTTGTTTTTATCAAACATTTCTTATTCTCATGCAGTTACAGCACCACAGGAAAAAGGGACAACACCACAGAGATGTAAACAAGTGCCAAAAATCAGGGCTGCTCTGTTTAAAGTTTGTGATAGTATCACCATGGAATTCACCATGTATTTCAGTCTGACACAATCTTATTATAATTTCCAAATGCTTGTGGATTCCTGCAAAACATTGTAAAAATAAAACCCACTTTATTCTTAAATGATGCTTAAATTATTTTAAAACTTAGCACACTTGCTGGATCAATTTCCCAAATTCATCTGAGCTGCACTCACTCAACACTGACCTTGCAAGAAAACAGAAGAGGAAAATTATTTTTGTTGCCTTCACTTTCTTTCCTTTACAGTGTCTCTGGCAATTGCAGGAGTGTGTTTGAGAGCCCATTCATTTCAAGGTGCTTCAGATTTCATCTGTGCCATCTTTGTTTATCTCCAGCAATTATACACTTATCAGTCTGACTGAAAAAAATTCTAAGGAAGGCTTTGTTCCACTCTATTAATGAGCTTTCATCATATCTGATACAAGTTATGTAGTGATAAAAGCTATATAATCGTGCAATTAATTATTCTCTTTCCTTCCATAAATGCATAAAGTTTTGTTACCAAGAGAAAGGAATGGTCCCATATTCACTAAGATGTTAAAATTATTAGGCATTTAGGTGAGAAAATATATTCTTAGTTAGGATTACTAATTGAACTTACAAAAACCAAGATATTCAAATAGTTGATATGCACTTTAACCTACTTGCTGTTTTTCTCTTGTCTGATCAAGCCCAAAATAATGCTATTATTAACATTCTATTTCTGGCCTTCATTGCTCTATTATTTCCCTGAAATATAATATGCCTTGTTTAGCTTTAGAATGAAATTGTACATATTCACTTGTCATCTTTCTCCACATATCTGGTGTGTTTCACAGACTGCCAGACTTACACTTGGGAGAGAGAGGGGACTGTTTGAATTCTGAACCTTTGTAGGAGTGGTTGCCCAGTGCCACCCAGACTGATCAGACATGATGGTTCTGGTTGCAAGGTAGAAAGCTGTGCATGCCAGTGAGACTGCAAAGTCTAGAAATCAATTCTTGTGCTCATATCTACTCGTGAAAATTCACCTACTCCTAAAGAATTCTCCATTTTAGTGTTTGACTACTTTGAGACCACATTTGAGAAGTTCTTGTGAATCCTTGTCCCAGTGCCTTACCTGAGAGGAACCTAAAACAAAGCAGCTGGAAAGAATTGCTGCCACAAGCTCAGATTCCTTCCATGAGCACAGAAGTACACTTTATTTTCTGCTCCACAAGGCACTGCATTGCTTTTACATACAGCAGAATGTCATTATTCTGTACTTCATTATGCAGAAGTTAACAAGTTTGCCTCACATCCAATAAAAAAAACATCAGTAGCAAATGCTAAAGGGATGCTTTATTTCCAGAGAATCCCTGGTTTTGCAGAAAATTCACAGCATTCACTTGTCTGCTAATAATAAAAATGAAAGCTGAATTACCAACATTAATTAAAGCTAAGTCCCAGATTCCACTGTACTTCAAGATAACTATACATTCCTCAAGAATGCACTTGCTTTTCAGAAGAGTAAGAGTTATAATTCTGCCAATTAAATTTCTTCACCTTCCATGGGGAAGTATGTAAACAATGAAATGGAAATTGTTATATAAAGAAAAAATTAACCAGCCAGAAAGAATAAATGACTTTGTTGTTGTTGTTGCTGTTCTAATTCATCAGCATGAAAGGATACTGAATGATATGGAATCCAATCAAGTCTGTGCTATGAGCAGAACTAAGGATCAACATGATAACTCCTTCAAGATGGACATATTTTCAGTCTTTTGAGTTTAAAGAAATCATTCCATTCATAGAGTTCAAGGTCAGAATAAAACAACTTTCCTGAGTAATAACTAAAAGGAAAGAAATATTGTATTGCAGATACAGAAATAATATTTAATCAAAGATATAAATATTTATATAGATATTTAATTCAAGCTTTGAAGAACTGTTTTGTATTTGCTTTTGTTAATTTATTTAAAACCCATAGCAGTCTAGTCTTAGGCTGAAAATGCCAAAAATTGAAAATTAAACTGAGCAACATTATATAAAGTAACAGATGGGAAAAGAAATTATTTAAATACAAAACTAAATCCTGCTGCTGGAAATTAAGCACTATAGAAGGAACAGAAAGCATTTTATTCAAAGAAGGAAGTCCAGCAACTGAATGGCAAGAAACTCATAAATATCCTTCTGTAAAATATTAAAAATAAAAACATCTATTTTACTATAATTATTACAAACCTCCAGGTTTAGTGCCAGTCATTCTTTCTATGTGTAAGACCATCATCCTAATCAACAAAGGAGCAGCACTGCAAATGTGGTATACACTCCAAAGGTTTTGTGCAGTTTGAAATGCTGCAGAATTTTCACATACTCGAGTTTAGCTGTTAATGAATATTCTGACTGCTGCTTTTCATCCAACTTCTCTCTGTGTCCATGCTTCATATGGGAGGTTTAATGCCAAATTAATGTCAAATTTTTAGTCCTACAACAAATCCAAACAAAGACAGAGATGGGCAGAAGATACTTTATGGCACATTACAGGAGATACTGACCACTATTTTCCCACGTGATCCCTTAATTTGACACTACTCAGATGTCCTGATCTGGTGTTCATTTTTCCTGAAAGCTGTGAAAATAGAAAAATGGCTGTTTTTATCCCAAATCATCTGTAACATATTCTGTTCCAGTGGAAAATATGGGGCCAAGAGCTGCTGTCATGTCTTGGCTCTTTTTTCCGGTTGTGGGTTGTATTCAGGCAGGAAGGTGAATGACTGAGATGTTGCCACTTGGGACTAAACAGAGGTCTTCCTGGAGAGAGGAATTCCCTGTTGCATGGTGTGCGCCATCACACCTGTCCAAGAGAAAGGGAACAGAAGGCACATTGCTGCAACACAACTTCCTCAATCAGGTCCTCAAGACTGATAATCTGGCCACTGCATCCATCTGGCCCATGCCCAGATTTTGTCTCTGGTTATTGAGTGTGGTAAGGATGGGACAGGTCTTGGCCCTGCCCTGGTCTCTGGTCACAACACAGACTCTGGTCCCAAAAGCACTTCCAGGTATCACAGTGTAGGCTTTAGCTCAGTGATCTGTTCCAATGGTCTCTTGTCTGTTCCAGTAAACACCAGAAAGAGACACGTAACACAGCTGGTAGCTCCAAGCACTGTACTCTTCTCCAGGGTTGATCAGCCCTCCTTCACTGCAAAAATCAAGTTTAGAAATGTGTAGCAATATAAAGGTGGAACCACAGAAAAGTCATTATTCCTGCACGGTTTGTGTGTGCTTTACATTTTTCTGTCCTTATTTGATATATATCAGATGGACATTTTGACTTATATTTATCAATTACAATATCATAAATTAAAATTAAGTGTTAAGTGGAAAGAATAAATTATTGCCTTGCCTACAACTCGCTAAGTAGGGGAACATGAACTGTACAAACTGTATAGAGGAAGTAAAAGAAAAACTGGTGATTCAGAGTGAGCCTAATTCTTCACAGGCATGTGTGGAATTGTCTGCTGTTCTAGCATTTAATTAGGGCTCTTGTATGCAGGAAAATAAATTGAAAAATATTCTTAAGACAACCCTTCAGTTTAGACAGGAAAATAAATGCAAAAAGATCTTCAAAGCTTTTAACATTCAACTTTAATGTATAATTTAGTAGAGCAAATAAGGCAATTTACATTGAAAATTTATTATACACCGTAGTTAAAAAAAAAAAAAAGAAAAAAAAGAATTATGGCATTAATATTGTGGTTATGAATAAAATTGTGATGCAGTTAGCTACCACCAGCCAGCTTCCTATTTTATTGGAATGTCTTTGAACATATCAAGATTAAAATTATAATACTTCTGGGATGATAAACTTTCAAAGGCTTGCTTTCCTTGGTATGGAATATATCAGGAAAAGTACAAGGAGAGTTTCTCATTTCCAAAACTTATACAATACCTTTTGCTCCAACCAAAGGAAGATAAGAATATTCTGAAAAAAATAGCTGACTGACTTTTTGAAGAAGGATTTATTTGAAATTGTCCTCATTTATACCTATTTGTCTAAACCAAACTAAATACATTTTCAGCTATCTTATAAACTTCAAACTCCTCTTCAAATCCTTTCACTGGCTTTCTTTCATCTACTGCATTAGATTTTATCTCTGTAGATGAAATCCTGCTCCTTACATGCACACCTCCAAGTCCTCTCTTCAACATCAAGAATCCACCTTTAACCTAGTCTGGGTGGTTTAATCCTTTCCACAGAACATTCACTACCAACATATAGACCCTGCTTATGTCCTTCTCTGACCCTGCGTGTGCTGATCATACCCATTCCTTTCTTTCCAGTTTATTTTTTATCTAACAAAGGCTTTTTCCTTCACTTCTCTCCAAAGAAATGCTAATCTAATAAAACAGTAAAGGTTTATGACAATCATTTTTATTAGAATCATCACTGTTTATATGGTTACATCCATTCATTACATCTTTTAGACTGTAAAAACACTAAATCTCTTTGTCCAGAAAACTCCTACGACTCATGGGTCAGACAGGAGTGATTGGTTGCATTTCTCATATGAGATAGATTTGAGCATCGATGACCCAGTCATCCCTCAAATGTGCCAGTTCCTCTTGGCATCTTCCGCTACAGCTGGATCCCTACAAAACTATGGGGCCTGATGAGATTCATCCCAGAATCCTCAAAAAGCTGTTTGATATCATTGCAAAACCTCTATTGACAATTTTTGAGCAGTCTTTGGAATCTGGACAGGTCCCAGCTGACTGGAAGATGGCAAACATTATCCCAGTTTTCAAGAAGGGCAAGAAGGACCCTGAAAACTACAGGCCTGTCAGTCTCACTTCAGTGCCTGGTAAAGTTACAGAGAAGACTGTTCTTGGAAGTATTGAAAAACACCTGAAAGACAACACAGTCATTGGTCACAGCCAGCACAGCTTCATGAGATCAAAGTCCTGCTTATCCAACCTGATTTCCTTTTATGACAAGATAACCCACCCACTTAATCAAGGGAAGCCAGCTGATGGAATCTTTTTGGATTTCTGTAAAGCTTTCAATACTGTCTCTCACAGGATCCTTCTGGACAAAGTGTCCAGCCCACAGCTGGATAAACACACCATGTGGTGGGTGAGCAATTGGCTCACAGGTAGAGCACAGAGGGTAACAGTGAATGGGGTGACATCAGACTGATGATCTGTCACTGGTGGGGTTCCACAGGGCTCCATCTTAGTCCCTGTGCTCTTCAACATCTTCATGAATTACTTGGATGCAGGACAAAACTGGGAGAAGCTGTTGACACCCCTGAAGGCAGGGACAAATTGACAAATTAGAGGGCTGGGCAATCACCAACCGCATGAAGTTCAACAAGGGGAAGTGCTGGATTCTGAACCTGGGATGGGGCAACCCTGGATGTACAGACAGACTGGGGAATGAGGTGCTGGAAAGCAGTGCCATGGAAAGGGACCTGGGGTCCTGGTTGATGGCAAGTTGAGTATGAGTCAGCAGTGCCCTGGCAGCCAGGAGGGCCAACCCTGTCCTGGGGG